>WBNO01004121.1:301643-326077 GCA_013400575.1 Peucedramus taeniatus
ACCGGGACCGGGACCGGGCCCTCCGCCTGCCGGGCCCGGTGCTGTGGGCGCGGCCTGGACGGCTTTCCTCAGGCCGCGCCAGTTCGCTGGAGGCACGTTTCTGTAAATAAAGGTGAACATTAAATAGAAATACACGGTTTGCTTCGGCATGGTACTGTGAAGCGTAAAAACTGAACTAAATAACCTGTGGTCAGAGTAAAGCGGGCTTGTGGGTTTGCATCAGTGTCACTTAACGGGTTTAAAGGGCTACGCTGCCAACAACGGGTTAAAAGTAATAATGCCGTGGTTTCCAAGGAATCGCAGTGACAGAAGTGCTGGAGGTGCATGGGGAGGAGGGAAGGCACAGCTGTAGAGCAGGCCTTAGAAGAAACAAACAGAACTGTTCTGCAGTGTTTTTTATAGATAAAATATGATGTTGAAAATACTGTTGGGCTGTAGGAAAGGCTAAAAAATATGCACTGCTAGTGCCTGAGAAAATAACTACAGGCTCAGGGTGAGCAAGGGGCATTATGAATTAGTACAGGACAAGGATGACTGTATACCAACAGCATGGACTAAACAGGTAAAGGTGCTGTGATGATCAGTTGATACAGGTCTCTCTTGTTCTTCAGGTAAAGCAAATTGAAAAACGAGATTCTGTTTTAACATCAAAAAACCAAATTGACCGGCTGACCCGACCTGGATCTTCATATTTCAACTTGAACCCTTTTGAGGTTAGTTCTAGCCTCATATCTGAATTGATGTATGAGCTTCCTGATTCTTGAGTATTTATTCCAGTAAAAGACAACATAAGGAAAGAAGAAGATTCTCTGGGTACAGGTTGCTGTGCAGAAGGCTTGCAGAGGACAGCAGGATGATGTATATGTGTTCACTGTCTTTCTCAGTGTTTGATGGCAGGACAAACTGTATATTGTCACATTTCCCTCATACAGCAGCACTGGAAGATTTGGCTGGGTACTTTCTGAACAGGAATGTAGTAGCTGGAGGTGGCAGCTTGGCAGGTTCTGGTCATAGCTCTCTTAATTAAGCATTTGTAGTTGTGTGTTTTATTTTGGGTGTTCATCCCACTGAATAGTGGAGATAGCATAAGAATGGTGGATAGAGTAAGAAAAGGTCTCTCAGTGGTCACACCAGTGAGTAGTCTCTGAGGGGCCATGGGGTAATGGATAATCCCCTTGCACTTTGCAGTGTTTGATTCCAGTTGCAGTCAGTTATAAAGTCTTAATAAGGAGGAAGGCCTGAGGAAGGCAATAAATAAACAATATTGTATTCATCTGGAGTTGGCTTTCCCTGGGTATGTTCCTTCCTGGTGTCATCTTTGCTGCCTTTTTCAAGCCTCAGGTGCTTTTTGTAGTCCCAATTCAGGGCTGGTCAGCCAGATGAGTCAGCAGATTCATTTTGACAATGTTCATCTTTGTATAGGTCTTAGTACTTAAAGAGTAAATTAAGAAAGCTGTTTCAGAGTAGACTGTAGCTTTCCTGTGGGAGAGTGTTTTTTATTTACAGATTCTTAGAGTCAGACCAGCATCTGCTCACTTGTTGCTTAAATCTTATGTTCAGTAAATTAATTCACAAAAGAGTTCCTAAACTCTGCCACATCTGTAAAGATCAATAAACAACTGGTGTCCCTCATGGAAACCAAACAGTAAAACTCTACTGTCTTCTTTCAAAATGATAAAATTAATAAATTCATATGAAGTAGTATGTTTCTCGTCCAAGATTCTAAGTTATGAGTGACCTGACATTGTTCCCAAGTCACCACGTGGTTTTGCTTCTGTCAGACTGAGCATTGCTATAGGGCTGGTTGAAGGTTCAGACCAATTTATGGATTGTAGCTGTCTACACAGCTAGATTTGAACATAGAAAGGACACTGGCATAGCCAGAGGAATCTAGCACTACTAAAAGTAGTGCTACAAATGTCAAAAAGATTGTGAAATGTTTCTGTTTTACTGGGTGAAAATTCATGTTGTTTTGGGGCAAGCTTTCTGGTGTGTGTCTGTGTGCCAGTGAGCCAAGTGTTACAGAATCATAGAATGTGCTGGGTGGAAAGGCACCCATCAGGATCATTGGGTCCAACCCTGTCCCTGCCCAGCCCCCCCACCAGCCCCACCCTGTCCATCCCTGCAGCGCTGTCCAAAGGCTCCTGGAGCTCTGGCAGCCTCGGGGCCGTGCCCATTCCCTGGGGAGCCTGGGCAGTGCCAGCACCCTCTGGGGGAAGAACCTTTCCCTGCTCTCCAACTTAAACCTCCCCTGACTCAGTTTCATGCAGTGTCCTCATGTCCTGTCCCTGGTCATGAGAGTGAAGAGGTCAGTACCTGCCCCTGGAAGGATGTTTAAGAGTGTAATGAGTTCTCCCCTCAGCCTCCTCTTCCTCAGGCTGAACAAACCAAGTGACTTCAGCCACTCCTCATGAGAGTGTTAGAGCTTGCTTACAGGAACATGAAACATGGAGAGCAGCATCAAACTTGCTCTGCCTTCATGGTCTCTTTTAGGTGCTGCAGATGGATCCTGAAGCCACAGATGAAGAGATAAAGAAAAGATTCAGACAGGTATTCAGCTTTTGTACTCAAAGTTCGTGGAGGGGAAGTAGAAGTGCTGTAGTGATTGTGCAGCTGGGTGTGGGCACAAGAAAAATGGTAGTAAAGCTGTATCTGGGTAGAGCGGTGTCTGTTTCTGGCAGAAATGCATAGAACAATGCTTGTATCAACAAGAGGAGAGCTGCTGCAGTGTCCCTGGTCCAGGCATGATAGGCTGCTTTGCCTGTGCCATGTCTGATGGGGCTATTGTGAGCTAATATAGCCATGTATAATCAGCCTCTTGAGCTTGAGTTCAAAAGGAAGATCAAAGGTATTTTTCTTGAATATATGGACTTGGATCCAGATTTTCTCTGAGGTTTCTTTGAGAATTTCCGTGGTCATTTTTAGTGGTTTGGTTACCTGGAAAAGAGGCAGCCCTGCTTACTGGCAGGTCTGCAGCACAGGAAACATTACCCCAGCCTGCCTCTGCTGACAGACCTGCAGGAAAAGTTTTGAGTTGAATCAGTGCATACAGCAAAGAAACAGTGTTTGGAGGGCTGCAGCCTCCACCTGAATTAATGGTGTGAGTGTCTTTAGATAGGAAGATGCTGGGTGGCAGAGGAACAGGATATGGGCTCCTCCTGTGTGTGGGAAGTGAGAGGGATAACTTCTTGGTCTATTGTTGGCTTCTCACTTCTACAAGACAGTCAAGTATGACGTTCTCAGCTTTAGGCTGCTAAAACACTACAGGGAGATGTTTTGAATTCAGGGTAATGAAATGAAAAATGTGCATGGAATTGTGCATTGAAGAAATCAAACACCTAAGTGCAGGTTATGGAACAGCCAACAAAGGGGAAAAGCGTCACTGGCTGGAGGAAATCTGTTTAGGACTGAGGGCAAACCTTTTCCTGGGAGCTACAAACTGGCAGCTGTACAGTTCCAAAAGTAGTTATTTTGTATACTTCAGCACTAAAGCAGTTTCAGTTGCTGCTCTGTACAGCAATGGCAAAAATAAAAGGTCTATATAAAAAAAAAATTAAAAAGAAGCCATATGGGGAAAGTTTTAAATAACTTTCTAGAAGAGGAATGTGGAGGATGTGGTTTCCAGCCCAGTTAAAGTTCCCCTCAGGATGGTAGTGATATATTTCCTGTCTCTGCCAGGTAGAGTACAGGCAGGAGTTTTCTTAACTTTCAGTAAAGCAGCCTAAGGAAAAATGACCACTATTAAATAGTTTGGTATTTGGACAGCCTTGAGGATGCTGGAGAACTTCTTGAGAGACTTTGGTTGAGGATGATCTTTTTATGTTTGTTTCTTGTCAAGACCAAGGATACAAATCTTTGATGACCAAGGGGTTCATATCAGCTGAGGGGTGTTAAATTTTTCCTCTCATCACAAGCTGCAGCTTTTCTTGGACAGCCTGTTTGTTACAGGGATTGTTTGTTCTATCAGCTCATACTGGCACAATCTTCTGCATGTTGTCAGCTGGTTTGTCCATGTACAAATGAATGTGATCTCTTTGGATTCTTTCTGTCTAAGACTATTTCCCTTCTCTCAAAAATCTCTGAAATACTCTTCATCTTTTACCATGATCTTGATAGCAAGATCCTTTTTCTTGCAGCTGTCAATATTGGTGCACCCAGACAAAAACCAAGATGATGCAGATAGAGCCCAGAAGGCGTTTGAAGGTAATACTCTTTCTTTGGGCTGCTCTGGGTTAGTAGTTGCAGCTTTTCTGGTGCTGGTTTAAAAATTCATGAGGGTGGAGGGACAGAAGGGTTGCTGCAGAGGTGGTTTAGCTGGGGCAAAAGCAGCTGTGGTAGCAGCAGCTGTGTGAGGTGGTGGCATTTCAGCTGGTGGCACTAGGTGGCAACAATGCCATTGTCATGTCACAACAGGGACAGGCATCTTCATGGGGTTTTGGGATTGTTTAAGAAAAACTGTCTAATTCGTGCATTAGATTTTATTCAAAGACCATATGACAGAAGTATATGGTTTTAGGTGTGTGTTTTGCAGTCAGGAAGTCACAGTAAGGTGTTCATGCCCATAACTACAGCTAGTAGGAATGATGCTTTCACCTGCTCCCTACAGAAGGTATCAGACAGTTCCTGCCATTACTGTACCCCAAAATTCATTCAACTAATCGTGTTATCACTTTCCTAGATGTATTTAATAAAAAAAAAGCCAACCAAAACAGACTGCCAAACAAATAACCTCCACAAATTCTAGAAGCAAATTAGTTATGCAGACAAGTAGAAGTCTTGTGATGCCTTGTGAACATGACTACTGGTGCTATTAATATTGATGATTTTTGTTAGCTGTAGATAAAGCTTACAAGCTGCTGCTAGATCAGGAGCAAAAGAAGAGAGCCTTGGATGTGATACAGGCAGGAAAAGAATATGTGGAGCACACTGTGAGTATTTTATGGGTACATCCAGAGTTGGGGTAAGTGGTAATCAATCATTCATGTTTTGCTTTTTGGTACACTTGCTTCATGTTTAGGTCACTAAACGGAGCAAATCTCTTAATGGCACTGTGCAGGTGGGCTCCAAGCTCTTCACAGCAGAAACAAGCCTGCTGTGTCCAGGACTGCTGTTGAGCTCAGTGCAAGATAATTCAGTGAAATTCAGTACTTGAAATAATCAGGTCAGACCACATGATCTGACCTAAATATTTTTTTCCAAGTCTGTGAATGAATGATGCAGTTCAGATATGTGTAGGTGGAAGAGAATAGGTGGTGACAGCAGGAGACTGGGAAGTTTGGGAGATATTGACCTATAAGATAAGAAGAGTAGCTTGGATTGCATTGGCCAAGAAGTTAGAGTGATGTGGGTGGATTAAAACACAGAAAGCTTGAGGAAGCAGATGATATGGGAGAATTCAGATACTCTTGACACAAGGAGCACTTGATGTTTGTTGTTAGTCACTTGAATATCGTAAAGCAAAATAAACTTCCTGCTGGTTTGAATGGTGTATATTGAATAAGAATATATTCAAGATATATTCTATATATATATCAAGAAACCAAAAGGGATTATGTTGAAGGAATAGTATCCAACACAGTATTTTTAATGACTACAGTTCATGTGATAGTAATCTTGTATGTGTTTGGGCCTAGGAGGGTTTGGTGTAAAACAAAACATCAGTCAAGAACAGAGTTCTTTCTATATATATTGGAATAGGAATGCAGAACCACTTGGATAAAACTATGTAAGCCCTGTAAAATTTTTAAGGCTCTTATTTTTGTTCTTAATCTTTAGGTGAAAGAAAAAAAGAAACAGCTGAAGAAGGATGGAAAACCTCCCACTGTAGAGGAGGATGATCCTGAAGTTGTAAGTCATACCATGTTCAGAGAAACTGGATAGTACCAAATTTGTTTTGAGGAATTAAGATTGAAAGCTAGTACAGAAGTATTTATTAGACTTGCTAATGCTGTAAACCCTTACATTTACAGAAGAACAAATTCTGCTTAGCCACTGTAGAGTATCATGTGTCAGGTGGTACTTGTGTATTGTGGAAAATAGCTTCACTGTAGAGTAAAGAGTCAATATATTGTGAGATTATATAGATCAAAATACCCTGTTCTTTTCTCAAAGCAAGTCTTCATTGCTAGTGCATCATGCACTCTTTTTTGAATTGCATTTCTTGTTGTCTTCTGACTGCTGGAACCATGGCATTCCTGCTGCTGGCAGAGGCACATGTAGTACTCACTTCAGAGTGGATAAAATGAGCTTGTGACTTTTTAATGAGAGCAGTTTCATCTATTTCATTCGTGTAGTACTGAGGGACAGATGTGCTGTTCTGCAACAAACCACTTGTATTAAAAAGGGCATGGCATAACTTAGTTCTTCTTACCTGGGTTCTAGTCTGGAGAAGTCCAGCCATATGAGAGGCTGTAACAATCTTAGGTGATTGCCAAACATTGACTTCATTAGTCTCATTGCCCTTTTTTTTTCCTGGAAAGTGATTTCTTCCTGTTGATATCACCACAGTAACCCCATAACCATCCTATTTTTCATTTTTCAGAAGTCTGTTGCTCTTCTTTAGTAATGAAGATTGCTTTAAGCATACTGATTTCCTACAGGGAAGCCAATGCTAGATTTTTAAAACACATCAAGAAGATCTGCTGGAAGATTACTCTCTAAAACAGTGACCATTTTGCCTTTTTTTGTCAAATGTAACAATGCAAGACTTAACCCAAGAATAAGAAGGTTTGAAGTGAGCAGTTCTGTTTAGGCACAGCTTCCTGAATACAAATTAAAATGAGACTAATACGAGGTTAATATGCAGTTGTTTCCTGGTGCCAGGGCCAGAATTTAATCAGCAGTGGTTTATACCTTTCTGTGTGCTGCTGCTGTTGTCAGGGCAGGATAGGGGTTATGTGGGCATACCTATGGTTTGCTTTCTTTTTAGCTTTGTACATAAAACAGACTTTAACTGTGTTCACAGGCATTATTTTAAGACTGGATTTGTGTTTTACAGTTCAAACAAGCTGTATACAAGCAGACAATGAAGCTCTTTGCTGAACTGGAAATTAAGAGGAAAGAAAGAGAAGCAAAAGAAATGCATGAAAGGTATAAATGACATTCCACTTGTGCAAATCAGGCTCTCCCTCCACCTCATGCTTCCTCAGAGAAGATATAGGATCAGAGAGTCTTAGAATACTCTGAATTGGAATGAACTTCTGGAGATCATCTGGAGACCTCCTGCTGAAAGCAGGGCCTTGGATTAGATTAACAAGAGTCCTGTCAAGCTGATTTCCAATAATATGGATTCTGCCACTTCTCTGGGTAGCCTGTGGGTTGTAGAGCCCTATGCTTGAGAAGAGCACACAGCCCTCCTGTGCTGAAGATGCCAATATATTTTATGTGGTTGTATTATCTTGTATGTACACATGGAGGCCACAACAGTGAAATGGTGACACAATTCTGCATGCTACTAGCTTGCAGAGGATTTATTTTTAATTTTATTTAAATGCCAGAAATACTCTGTGGCATACTGAAATACTCTGTGATCTTGAGCTATTTTAGGTGGTTTAATCACATGCTGCCTGAGTGCTCACTTGCAAATACACTTCCTGCACAGGGTTCTGTGCTGGTCAGTGAGGTGGGAGATGGCTGCAGGACATTGCTTTTGATTACAGGTGAAAAGTAGGAGGATAAAAATTTAATTTGTACTTTGCATGCTGAAGTGGTTATTAACTTCTCAGAACATGTACCCTCAACAGTTTTAGGGACTTACCACTAGAGTGATGTCCAGCTTCTTGGATGAAGAAGTCCAGATTGTTTTGCTATGTATGGCTGCTGTTAGTGGGGACAAACCATCTTCTCTGCTCGCTGCTCCTCCAAATTTGAAACCAAATTGTATTTGCTGTGCTATCTTAGGTGTGTGTATTTATCTCTTCTGTAATCTGCCAAGAATTAGAAGAGCTTTCCAAGATGCTTTGAGAGTATTGCCTTGCTTTCTAAAGTGGGTTCTTGTGGGTTCATATCTTTTGTGGCTTCCTTTCTAGGAAGCGGCAGAGGGAAGAGGAAATTGAAGCACAAGAGAAAGCCAAACGAGAACGAGAATGGCAGAAGAACTTTGAGGTATTCAGCAGTTGAACTTACAGAATAGCCTCAGCAATTCTTGTCCATGTTGTAGGGAATGGCCCTAGAGAGATGAGAGCCCTTTTGTATGCAAGTCTGTAAGGTAATTTAATAGATCTGCACCAGCCCAGATTTTGTTGATGTGTGTGGAGAAGAGCCCATCAATAGGGCTTTGGTGTCACCTATGCAGAAACAGATCTGGTAAATTGAGGTATACTATTTTTCATCTCTGTCAGCAGTTCATTCTTATCTTTAGTTGTAAAATAGAATTGCTGCTTAGCCCAGGTCACTGGTGATCATTAAAACCTAATCTGGAAAGTGTTTGTGTGGACTGTTGTACTTTCTAGTCTGGTTTCCCCAGCATCCAGATCCCTGCTAGTGCTGGGCCCTCTCCCATCCTGCTGTGGGAAAGAGGGCAGGGAAGCAGACAGCTGCTGTAGCCAGAGCACATCTGCAGCTCTGGTATTGCAGAGATGGTCCTGGAGTGGATGGATCACATGCTGTGAAGTGGTTCATTCCTGGACTTGTTCTGTTCTGCTGTGAAGTCTTCAGCCTATAGAGATCATAGACTGGCTTTGTGGGGAGATTTGGAGGTTTAGGTTTTGGGGTTGTTGTTGGTATATTTTTTTTTTTTAATTGGGTTTTGTTTTTTGGTTTGGTTTCTGTTTTGGTGGTTTTTTTTTTTTTCTCCTCAGGAAAGGTTTCTGCTGTTCAGCAGGTAGGGCAGAGAGAGGAGGGAAGTGCACCAGAGACCTTTTTTTCTCATTGTGTCAATGTGATGAGACTGAGCAAGAAGCATGAGGGAAGGCAGCAGTACATTTCCCTTCTCTGTTCTCCCTGCCTCAAATTTGCAGCACCAGGAGAGTGAGGAGTTGAGACAGAAAAAGGACATGGTACACATTATGGGCTGACAGATTAGGAACCTCCATTTGAGAGGTTTCTTGTTTCCTTTGAGGATTCTGTAGAGAGTAAGGACTACCCAGCCCAGTCTGGTGGTTTCTGAAAGAAGAATCCAGCACAGTGCTTATACTGATGTGTGTAAGCTCACTTGTAGTTCAGTGCATTATGTTGCTCTAGCTCTTCCCAGTGTCTTTGTGTCCTGGCTGTCAGGGACTGCATGCTGGATAAGGGGAAATTGCCACTTATCTCCTGAAACTGGTAAACTGGTGTGTGCTACCTGTGCTTTGGTTATTGCACTTGTTAACTCACCACTTCCTCCCTCTTCCCAGGAAAGTCGGGATGGTCGTGTTGACAGCTGGAGAAATTTCCAGGCAAATACAAAAGGGAAGAAAGAAAAGAAAAACAGGACCTTCCTGAGACCTCCCAAAGTAAAAATGGAGCAGCGTGAATGATCCTGGAAGCACTGCCCAAGTGCAGCTCCTCAGTCCCTTCTCTGCTTTTAAGGACTCATTGGCACCTAGAGTAAGATTTGCTTTTTAGTAGACTGTTTGTTTCCAGTACAATTAATTATCAGTCGAAGTATTTTTTGTACTCAGTCTGTTTGAAATAGGGCCAGAGAATGACCCCGGCCAGGGCCCCGCTACACGTAGAACTCTTGGCTTAGGAGAGTCCCTGCCATTCCTGCTGTCCCGTGTGTCTGCTGCCCTGTAACTCAGTGTTTTGTACTTCACAGAGACTGTGCTGTTTCACCACTTCTGTTTCTAGTTTGAGAGCTGAACAAAATATTGGAAATGCATCCAAACCCTTTCAGGCACCATCTTTCTCAGCAAGTTCAGCTTGGGAAAGATCTGGACTGACTCTGGGAATATGCTTCCAGCACTGTGCAGTGCAGCTGGCCTGCAGTTAAGTCCTGCAGCTCCTCACTGCATTGAGTGGTGCATGGAAGGAACCTGCCCCCAAGATTTGATTTCCAAACTAAAATCCCAGCTCTCAGGCTTAGACTTCTGTTAATCTCAGACCATCTGGTCACTTCCTATAAAGGAAAATAACTTCTCTTGATTAATAGTTAAGCTGCAATGGTCTGTATGTAAAATAAATTTTTACCCAAATTACCGTTTTTTTTCTTGGAATTATTAAAAAATGCAATAGCAAGAGTGTGAGTGGAGTGCTGTCACTGAGATGCTGCTGCTCTTCAGCATGAACCTGTGCCCCAAGCTCAGGCTGTGGTGCCAGCTCTCTGCCTTTCCAGTTCTCCACATCCCTTTTAAGCTGCCCAAGCTGTTCCAAGTGCAGTGTCACCAGCCTGGAGGCAGAGGGGGCATTAACTGTCCTCATTCTCTGGCTGTGCTCCTGGCAGAGCCTGGCTGCCTTAATCCCCAGCCTGGCTGGGAAAGGCCATAGTTCAACTGGTGCAGCTTGGTTGTTGGGTTGGGAAGTTGGGATGTTTGCTGCAGCTCTGCAGTTCTGTGCCTGGGGCACTCCAGGGCATGCAGCCAGCCAGCTCCTTCTGGCAGCAGTGCTTTGTGCACCAAAGGATTGTGACTGTCTTGTCCTTTAGGACTGTCTTAAAAGCCTCACACTTCCTTTCCTGCCAAAATAAGAGCGGGTTCTTATCAACAAGGAAACCCCAACAACATTTCCTTGTTAAACAACCCATGGGGTGTAAAGGGAGCAGACAGAAACACATGTGATTTCTTGTTATAAGTGACTCAGGTGGATGTTGTGCCCATGACCTGAGCAATGCCAGTGCCACAGATGATGTTGGAGAAACCCCCATGTGGAATGTGGGCAGAGCAGTGCTAGTGACAGCAGGAAGGAGTGGGTGCCCCATGTGCCTGACCACCCTTTCTTCCCAGGCTGAAAGAGCACAAGGACCAAGGGGGGCTTATAGTGCTGCAGAAGGGGTACAGGAATGAGCTGACCCTGCCTGAAGTGTTTTCTGGCTGATGTTTTCTGATTTGGGGATCAAAAAACTTCCCAGAGCAGAGCAGTGCCCTTCTTGGTACTTTGCCTGATGAATTTCCACCCATCATGGAAGCCCTGGAACAAGTACTCACTGTGCTGCCTCCTGACCCCAGGACCTGGAAGGAAATGAGGAGCCCAGAGGACAGATCTGGTGAGGGTACTGCCCCCCCGTTGCTGAGCTGGGACCACCTCTGCACTCCTGGCTCAACCAGGGGGTGTCCCTGACCTGGAGCTGCTCCAGGGCTGCCCCATCTCTGGTCTGTGAGGCCCCAGGTTGCCACAGGAGTGTGACAAGCCCCTCACCATCAATGGAGCCTCAACCACTGTGTCCCTGCCTGAGGAAGGACCACAGGAACTGGTGTCAAGCTCCAGGGTGCAGCTAGGGCATGGCTAAGCAGGTCACAAGTGCCAAGAGGGAAGTGAGTCACTCACCTGGGAGCCAGCACCACCCCTTCTTTCCTGTCAGAGTCTCTTCCCAGGCAGGAGCACACACACAGCTCAGCCCTGCTGGTCTCTCCCCTTGCAGCATGGACCTGGTGGGCTGGGGTCTGTGACTGAGCTGGAGCAGGTACTCTGTGACCCCAAGGTAAGACACTCCTTTCCCTTCTGCCTGCTCTCCCAGGCCTCCCTCCCCACGCTCCACGAGCTCCTTCTGTGTCTGGGTAACTCAGGACATGGGCTGGCTCAACATCCCCTATGGATCTCTGAGCCATGGCATCTCAGACAGCACCAGGGGCTTCAGGGACATCTTCATCCTCCCAGCCTGGGTATGGGGAGACACTCCTTGTTCCGCATGCACAGGCAGCAGGGATGGGATGGTGAGGTGCATCATTACAGCATGAGTCAGGCAGGTGCTGCTGCTGCCTTTGGGGCTGTGGGGAGGGGGCTGCTCTCACCCAGGTCCTATTCCACCCCTGAGTGACAACGACCCTGGCTTGGATGCTGTGAAGCAAGGTGAGCAGCCCTGCCTGGACCTTACTCCTGTGAGGAAGAGGAGGCAGTGTGTGGAGCCTCCCAAGGAGGGCAGGTCCCTCATCCCACTTGTGCCCAGCCCCTGCCCAGGCTGGGCAGGCACATGGGGCAGAAGGCCAGCAGCTGTGACAGGAGATGTCTCACTGCAGTTGGGAGCAGCAGGAGCACTGTCCCAGCTCAGGCAGGAAATGGCTTTTGCCTCCAGCAGAGCTGTGACAGCCTGGGGCTGTAGCACACAAATCCTGACACGGTGGCCCATGAGCTCACCCCTCTGCCCAGTGCAGCAGGGCTGGGCTTGGGAACCACAAACAGCTGGAGGCTGCCCTGCTCCCTGCCTCACCCACTGCAGGGGAGGCTGTCCAGCTACCAGCAGTGACATTTTCTGCCAGTCTGGGCGATCCCTGTGGCACAGCCAGCAGCAGAAGCCATGCCCTGCCTTGACAGCTGTCAGAGGGGACCCAGAGACTGCCCCTGCCACTGCCCCAGGAGTGGCTTCTGGCCGATGGCTTGGTGTGTTTTCCTGCTGAGCAAGCCCAGCTCCGGGACACATTCCTGCAGGGTTGGTAATGAGATGGGGACAGGCTGTGCTCAGCCTGCAAAAGAAAATTTTGTGGAGTGTTCCGTGAGTAGTGGGAACTCACAGACAGCAACACTCAGCACCAGCTGTGCTGCAGCTCCAAAAGAATTTCATGCTTTTTCAAAGACCCATTCTGGTACTCAAGAATGTGTCCTGGGGACTGGAACCAGCAGGGATCAAGCTCAACTCTGTGCCAGTGGCTGGTGCTGTCACAAGCTGCATGTTGGTATTTCATCTGGTCCTTGTTTGCTGCTTCTGTCACTCTCAGGCAGTCACAGACCCATCAGCTGAAATGCTGCTTCTCCATTTGCACTCCTCGGAGAGTTCTTCTCTGCCTACGCAGTGTAGCTTGCTCTTGGGAAGAAATCTCTGGATATTTGCTTATAAAACCCAGAGTTTCTGATCCCTCCAAAATTTGCATGTTGTGGGAAACCAGGACATCCCTCTTGCTGCCTTGGATGGGCTGAGACCCTGGCAGGGGGCTCTGAGAGCTTGGAATGGAGCCAGAGACCCTTCTGCCTTCGATCTGGAGCCATGGAAACAGTTACCAACTTTATGTGAGGAGTTACAAACCAGGGAAAGTAGAATAAAATAAGTAGCTTATTACTGAGTAGAAAAATAGAATGTTTGGATTCATATGAAAAGTGTACAGGGGGGTCAAGAAGTGTACAGGGGGGTCAAGATGGAGCAATCTGGGCGTGCACTGCCCTCCTTCCTTCTTCTTCATCGTCTCCATTTTCTTGGTGATGGTGGCACTTGGGGATTGGTTTAAGGTAGAATCTCACTGTCTAACATAGGTGATAAGTATTGGAAATTAACTGTAAATAATGTCTACGTGGTTTATAGTATAAAAAGACAACACAGCCCTGAGGGTGGGAAGTGAGCCTTGGACTGACCTGCTGAGGGCATCTGGGCTGGTCAGGGAGAACATGTTATAGATAAGAAATAATAAACAACTTTGAGAATGAAGGCCAAGCAGCTCTGACTTTTTCTTTGACCATCTGGCTGTGAGAAGAACTCTCGGGGAATTCTCAGGCAAGGAGAAACCCGAGAACATGTGGTTATCCAAAGTGAGTATGTTGCTAACAGGCTACATCTAAGAAGGAAACAACCACCAGGGCATGTGCCAGAGGCAGGTGGGGCTTACAGGAGGCACTGGGCATCTGCCTGGCAGCATGTGCTGCCACAAGAATGCTGCTGGGTGCCAGACCCATGGGGAACAGCCACTGCTCACCAGTCAGCCTGTGTGGGGTTTTCCCCAGACAGTGGAATTTGGAACAGCTGCTCTGAGATCCAGCACGTACAAGAACCTGAAGGACTATCAGTGCTCCTTAGCAGCTCTATGGGAATCAGAGTAAGAGAAGTTTATTTATTTTTTATTAGGTTGAAAGTTGGCTTGATGAAAGTAAAGGCATTTTCAAGATGTTTTTTTTCTCTACACAGCCTTGAATAGCTGTCAGAGCTGTCAGTTGGTGTGTGCATTCCCTGGGCAGGAAGAGCAGGAAATAGTGTCAGGCACAGGGCAGTCAGACTGCCAGGAGTGCTGAACGAGCCCAGCCTCCACTGGCAAAATGCATCTTAATGCTGGAGTCAGTCACATGCTCAGAAATCCACAGCAGGGCCAGGAGAGCAGGGAAAGAGGGTCCCCAGGTGGGGAGGGAGCAAAAGGGAGGAGCTGGCTGCGGGCACCATCTGGGGGCAAAGGGACCCGATGATGCAGAATGGCCATGCTGCAGGGCTGAGCAGAGGAAGGATGAAGACTTTTGAAGGTTCCTCCCCAACCCAAAACCCCCTGGGCTTTCATTTCCTCTAAGGGCTGGGTTGTGGCAGGACAGTGAGCCAAGATCTGTCAAGTGTTGCTACATCCCCTGCCAGCACTCCCCTTGCCCCTGACCTTGCTGGCTGCTCTCCCCAAAGACTTGGGCTGGCTGTAAGCCAACTGTAGCAGGATCCTGTTTGGTTTTAAGTTTCAACCCCCAGGAACAGCCTAAAGAGCAAAGCTGGGGCTCTGTCTCATCCATGCAGGGTCGGGTTCCTTCATCCTTAGCAGCTGATAGGAAGGGGAAAGGAGGGAGGATGTCTGGTGGCAGAGGGAAAGAGATGGCTGCAGCTTCCATCCCACACAGCTCTGGGGCATCACTGCAGGAGCCTCAGCTCACCCTCATGTGGCCTGACAGACACAGCTTGGCTGTCCCTTGCCCCATATTCCAGCCCCCCATGCAGCCCACCCTGCCGAGGCTTCCATCCCATGAGGTGCAGTGGCCACGGGGCTCCCTCACATTGCAGGGGTTCCACTCTGCTCAGGGGCTTCCAAATACCTGGGCCACCCTGTGCTGTGGTGCCAGTTGTGTCCATGGACTTCTGGTTGTCTTGGAGCTCTCCCTGAGCGGGGTTCAGAGCAGCAGGACAGGGACTGTCCTGCAGTTTGCAGAGCACTTGCACATCTCCAGCCTGGCTGGAGCTCACCCAGGGATCCTGGGGGCTGCCTGGCACCTGGGTCTCACCTCCAGAGCACTGTGCTGAACTGCATGCCAGCTGTTTCCCTCTGTAGTGGCCCTGGGAAAGGCCACCTGCACCCTCTGGAGAAGAGCCAGGGAAGAGCCAATCCAGGCAAAGAAGACTGGAGCTGGGGCTTTGCCTGCCCCAGGCTGGAGACATCCAGGCACTGGCACAGACAGTGGGTGGGTTCTGGAATGGTGATGACTGCCCTGGTACTGTGCAGCTCAGCACCTTGGGGGCCTGGTGAGCCAAAAGCCAGCACAGAGCAGCACTGCTGCTGTCCACCCCGGCCCCTCTGTCAGTGCCCCATCTCCCTCACTGATGAGGAGATTGCCATATCCCAGCTCAGAGCCCAGGGCTCACCAGCCCAACAACAAAAGTGTGACTTGAAAGTGTCCCCGTGTCTGTGCCAGCTCCTTGCTCTTGGAGAAGTTTGGCTGGTGTCCTCAGTGGTGAGGCCCAGGGCACACAACCCTCACTTGTGTCCCTGTGGCTCCCAGGACATGAAGCCACACCATGGGGGTCTCTGGTGCCCCCACAGCATGGACATGGCCAGGACCTTCAATGGAATGTTTGCCACAGGGGGCATTTCCAGAGGAGAGCTTTTCCCAGCCTTCCCAGAGGATCTCCAGTGCAGACTGGCCCCTTCTGCTGCTGCTTGGGCCCTGCCATTGCTCAGCAGCCTCGTGGCAGGCTCAGACACCTCTGTGTCCTGGTGATGGACACCACTGTGAGCCTCTGTTCCAGTGTTTCACAGTGACCCCAAGCACCAGGCTCAGGGCTCTGGTTCCTGTAGATGTGCCAGGTGAGGGGTTTTTGCTCTAAGCTCCCATCTGTGCTGTGTGCAGGTGTAAGAGCAGAGGCAGGCGTGGAGGGCAGGTTAATCATGAAAGGAGTTCTTCCAGCCTGGGATTCACAGCTTGGCTGGGATGTGTGTGCAGCTTTGCTGGTCACTGGTGTCTCTGAGCACCCCACCATCAGCATTGCCATGCTGAGTGAGCTTCAGGCTGCCACAGGTAACAGTGGCCATAATGTGATATGTGTGGGACAGGTGACAATCTGCCCTGCTGTGGTGTCTCCATCTGCTGAATATCCCTGAGATAAAGGGAGGCTTGGGATGGTGGAATCCCTGAATTAGTTCCAACACAAGTGTGAAGGACACTGCTAGGAAATGAGTCTGTCCATATATGAGCTTCCTGTCTTTTCCTTTCTTGGAAGTTAAGTGAAAGCTCTTCTGCCATTCATCTGTTTGGAAGGAAGATGCTCAAAAAGTTGTCTATTCCCAAATGTAACTGGGGACACAGAGTGGATTCCTATTCTGCCTTTAGAGGAAAATCCCTCTTTCAGGATCATCAGAAGCAGAGATACTCTGGGGGAAAAGCCTTAAGGACTTTCCAGACCCTTGCTGTGGCTGTCTCTCCTCTACAGCTTATTTTATTTCTCATTTCCTTTAGCTGATGTCACACATTTCCTCTCCTCTAGTGACTCTGCAGTCATGCTACAGTTGCTTCCATTCTGGTGCCCTGTTCTTAAGAGCTGCCAGTGCAGAGACTGTCCAGCCCCAGGGCAGGGAAAATAACATCTGGGAGACAACCAAGCATCCTCAGCGAAACCCTCGCTGCTACTAAGGCTGAAGATGGACACATTGTGCTGAATTTTTTCAACTCTGGTAAGCAGAACATATACTTTATTAGTACTATTCCTCTGGGAATATACTCTTGCTGATGGCAGAGCTTGCTTGCATCTATAAGGCAATAAATCCTAACTGGGAGGGCACAGCCCATGGCAGAGTCTACGGACCCAGAGCAGGATTGGCAGGTGCCCTGACCCTGCTGCTTGTTTCCACCTTCAGCCCTGCATCCAGTGCAGCTGATGGTACAAACCACCTGGGGTTACTGGCTGGGGGACTTGGGCTGGAGGTGTCAGGGGGTTTGGCCAGGCAGCAGAGAACAGGACCCAGAGCCCCCCGGACCCTGCCCTGCTCGCCTTTCTGCTGGCACAGGCAGCACGACCAGGCTTCAGAGAAAGGGGAACTGCCTCAGCAGGACAGGCTGAGGAGAGTCCCCACAGAGTGCTCCAGAGCCCAGGGCTCAGGGCAGTCACAAATGTATGGAGGCATCAGCCTGGGTTCCTCAGGCTGAAGAGGGAATTGGGCACTGGGTAAATTCTGTGGGGAATGGTGCTATGTTCCCTTCCAGCTGTGCTCTGCAGAACATCTCACTTACTCATGAGAAGGAAAGGACACCTCTCCTGTGATTCCCTGCAGGACCCTGGCACTGGCACAGCACAGCCTCTAATGCAAAGATAGGTGAGCTCTACCAGGTGGTGCTGGGGCCAGGAGATGGCACTGCCATCTCCCACAGCCCACCTTTGCCAGAGATTTCAGCAGACTGGAAGCAGTCACAGAGCATGTTCTCACACTCACCCCTCCATTTCAGAGCACAGCCATGTGGCTCAAGCCCACCTTCTGTGCAGGACTCTGCTGTGGAGGGGACATGCATGTTCACTCTCCCTTCCACCCCATCTGCTAAATCTGGCAGCTGGTGTGCAGTCTGCAGACAGTAAAGTTCACCAGAGCTCCTGGGAAACTTTAGTGACCACCATGCCATTGTGCAGAACCAGAAATGGAGGTGTAGGTGGACAGTGCCCTGGGACACTGTCTGAAGGGACTTTGTGAACAACAGCTGTGCCCATGTATTGAATGTAAGCACTTCTCCTCAGGAATCCTGCTAGAGAGATCCATTACCTGTTTTTGTTCCCCCCACTCTTGGTATACTCAGGTCTGGTGCTACAGGAACAGACCACCTTTCATTGCAAAGATCCCAGCCCTAAGCACCAGATGCAGATAGTCACAGCAGTGTGAATTTGTGGCACATATTTGGGAAAAAAAAAAAAAAAAAAGGAGTTCTCTAATGATCTTAGGTAGTTAAGACTTATGGGTTTTTATTCTTTATTCTAAAGTCAGACTAGTGTATCAAACATTACACTACCTGTGACAAAGGCCACCACCTGAATAATCTACTGCTCTTTGGAGATCAGGAGGCTCTCAGAAGGGTGGCAGAGATCAAAGTGCATGAGGAGGAATACACGTGTCACCTGGGGCCAGCTCCCAGCCCTGCCACGGCTGCGTCCATTCCGCTCGGACCGTGCCTGGAAGGTTGAGCTTGAGGACACTTGGAACTCAGCAGTGCCCAGCATGCAGCTGCCTGGGAAGGTCCAAATCTTGTAATTGTTGTGTCCTTAGGGGACCTGGGAGGGGTGAGGAAGGACAGGATCCTTGGGAAGATGAGTGCTGCCTTTCTCTCCTAACGACTGGAGAGCAGTTCCGAGGGTTGCAGTTCTGCAGAAAAAGGGAGAGCAAGCTCCAGCTCCAGCTGACTTCCCCATTTGCAGAGGAAAATTGCAAACGTGTGAATGTGTAAATGAGGAACAACAGCACAAGGGCACCCGGGGGGGACCCAGCCCACGGAGGATGGGAGGGGGGTTCCTGGCACTGCCTGCTGCTGAGGAGGATCCAGAATGTTTTGAGGCAGGAGGGCACCTGCTCAGGAGCAGAAAGTGAGGAAAGTGATCCCACCCCTCTACTCAGCCCAGGTGAGGCCACATCTGGACTGCAGTGGCCACTCTGAGCTCCTCAGTCTATAATTAAACCCCTCAAGAAAGCCATGGAGCTCCTGGAGTGAGTCCAGTCGAGGCTGCAGAGATGATGAAGGGACTGGAGCATCTCTCTGATGAGGAAAGGTTGAGGGAGCTGGGGCCTTGAGAAGAGAAGTCTGAGAGGGGACCTCATCCCTGTCAGTCTGTGTCTGCAGGGAGGGGTCAGGGGGACAGGGCCAGACTCTTTTCAGTGGTGCCCAGCAGCAGGACGTGGACACCAGGCATAAACTGAAACACAGGAAGTCCCATCTGAATATGAGAAAAACTTCTTAGCTGTGAGGGTGACAGAGCCCTGGAACAGGCTGCACAGAGAGGCTGTGGAGCCTCCTTCCCTGGAGTTATTCAAACCCTGCCTGGATGCCTCCTGCACAACCTGCTCAGGGTAATCTGCTTCAGCAGGGGCTGGGCCAGGTGATCTCCCAAGGTTTTTTCCAACCCCAACTCTTCTGTGAGAGGTTTTTACCACATATTGCTTCACATCCGGAATTCTTTAAAATAAGTGTAAAGAAGTTAAAAATGATCAGGAACTGTGGTGGGAGTTAGGGGCATGGGGGAGGTGGCAGGGGAAGAAAGAAGAACCACGGGTAGGGAGAGGATTAGTCATAGAAAACGCTCCTGATTCTGGTAAAAGATTAAGAAGCTTGAGACAGGGCAGAGTAACAGATTACTTTTATCTAAGAACTCTCATGCAGAGAAGTATTTTAAGATTAGAGATGAGTGGTCTGAGACCTCACTGCAGCAAACAATGCTGGATGAAGACACAGATGTTTGTATGCTGTGGAAATGGGATCAAAGAGAGGACCAAGGAGACAGGGCAGGTGTCTGGTTGGAACCAAGGCATCAGCAGAACTCCTATGGTCATAGACAACTGATAAAGAAAAGTGGAGTTTGGCTTAGCAGTGGTGCTAAACCAATCAGCTTGATTTCTGCTGTGTTTTTTTAGGTAAGACAAAAAGTTGTGGCAGGAAACTGAGCTTCAGACGTGGCCACTCAACACCATGATGTCTGGAAAAGGCAAAGGAGGTGTGGAAGGCAGTGCTGATTTCTACGTTTCGTGCCACATAGACTCTGAGTTTCGCTACAGCCTCTTCACTGTTTTCTACAGCATTATTTTCATTCTAGGCTTTGTTGCCAACTGCTATGTTCTCTGGATTTTCTGCCATATTTACCCCACCAAGAAACTCAATGAAATCAAGATATTCATGGTGAACCTGACAGTAGCTGACTTGCTCTTCTTAATTACCATGCCAATGTGGATTATTTACTACCACCACCATGGAGACTGGATCATGCCTGACTTCCTCTGTAACGTGGCTGGCTGTTTATTTTTTGTTAATACCTACTCTTCTGTTGCCTTTCTGATGGTCATCACATACAACCGTTACCAAGCTGTGACTAATCCTATTAAAGCTGCTCAGCTGACCACCCAGAGAAGAGGTATCTACCTATCAGCAGCTATCTGGATCCTAATAGTGGGCAGCTCTTTGTACTACCTTTTTGACAATAATACTAATAGGGAGGAGGTCGACTCCAGGAATTTCACGCGGTGCTTTGAGCGCTATGACACCACGAGTGGTGTTTCAGCTGTTCTCGCCATTCATGTCATCATCTGCATCCTCTTCTATATCATTTTCCTTTTAATACTAGGTTGGAACATTGTCATTATCAGGACCCTGTTCTCCAAGTCAGTGCATCCACGGAAGAGCGCTCACGTCAAGCAAAGGGCCCTCTGGATGGTGTGCACAGTGCTGGCTGTGTTCATCATAAGCTTTGTGCCCCACCACATCGTGCACCTGCCCTGGACTCTGACTGTTCTGGAGCAGTGGAAGAAGGAAAACTGTCAGCTGCGCCAGCAGCTCAACGATGCTCACCAGGTGACTTTGTGCCTCTTGAGTACAAACTGTGTGCTGGACCCCATCATCTACTGTTTCCTCACCAAGAAGTTTCAGAAGCATGTTTCAGAAAACCTGAAAAGCATGAGAGGGAGTCGCAAATGCTCCAGGCAAACAACTGATACGATGATTGAGGGCACCATTCACCAAGAGGATGTCATTAAGATCTGTTAGGGCCACTCAGTGTTTTCTGATTGCACATGGAAAGGTGTGAATTATTCACTCATCTTTTCTCAAGAAGAGGCACCAAGGGACACAACAGAGAACCAGGATTTTACATTTTCTTTTCCCCATTAGACAGAAGAATGGACACTTATTTATTCTGTCACATGCAACGGGCAAAACTGGAACCTGCAGTAATCTGGCAGCAAAGCTCCTTCTGTCCAGGCTGGTGTTCTCATGGACACTGAGAACAGCTCAGGTGACTGCTTTAATGTGAAAGAAGTTTGTCACTGAGCCTCTGCAGTGAGCAGCTAGAAGCTGAGTGTACCAAAATTACCCATTGTGTCAGTCCAGATAGTACCATCCCTGCTCCTCTCAGTGGATTCAGTATCAGAGCTGTAAGGGACTTCTAAAAGACCTGGAAGAACAGACTGAGCTCTGAGTGGCTCTTCATTGGGTGGCTCTTCTAAGCAGCTTACATGGTCCTGTGAGGAGAGTCTGAGCTGACAAAGCTCTTGAGTGGCTGTCAGGGACATGGTCCATGGAATTCCTCAACTGCTGTCAAAGAGAGCTGCACTTCCAATCCCTTCATCCCTTCTTAGCGACTCACATGGTCTGCTGGCATCCAAACTT
Source organism: Peucedramus taeniatus (assembly GCA_013400575.1). Classification (NCBI taxonomy): domain Eukaryota; kingdom Metazoa; phylum Chordata; class Aves; order Passeriformes; family Fringillidae; genus Peucedramus; species Peucedramus taeniatus. The sequence continues at coordinate 323,004 of WBNO01004121.1, forward strand.
GAGAAATGTCTGGGAGTAGCATTATGAATCTTTGCTTCCAGATCTTGGGTCAGTAAAGTAGGGAAGGAAAGAAAGAGAAATTGGCAGTCACTCAGCACACCTCCCCCCCTCCCTCCACCAGATCAGCATTATGGCCAAAGGGCACGATGGTCTGCCCTGGCTTCCTGTGTGAAAGCAGAACTGGCCAGCCAGTGGGCTCATGCACTCAGTTTAGTAATTTCTGACTGACTGCCTGTGTCTGCAGACATTCAGTCTTGCTCAGGAGGCTCCAGAAAACAGAGGGTTACTGTCAGCATGGGCATTATGATAAGGAAAAAAAGCTTAAAATGCCTCTGTATCTCTGTACTTATTTATTTAATTTAGGATTATAGCCATTACATTATTCCTTCCTCCATCTTTATGAAGCTGACTAGTTCTTGATCTACAGCAAGTGAAGTGTTAGGTCAGGACACTTGACAGACAAATAATTTACACACTCCAACAGCACAGGAGGTCCCTTGCCCAGGGCTGGATGCAGTCCACTGGGGCCCAGGGCAAAGTGGTTTTCCATGGGTGTTGAGTTCTGTTACTGTCATAAGACACTTGGGGTTCCTTTTCTGACCCAAATTGCTCAATCTAGGACAGGAAATCAGGCAGGGAAGGGAACTTAATTGTTTTCACAACAGTTGTTGGTTCCCTAAATGACCTAGTCTGCTGATGATAGGAAGAGTGTATCTGACCTGTGACACCAATTACTCATGTGCAGTACAGCAGCCTCCCACACCTGCCTGAGAATGGGAGAGGTAAGCTCAAGCCTTTCCAAAGACAGGACCAATATTTGTACTGCTTTGCCTGTACCCAGTGGAGTTACAGGTCCTTCAGATGTATCCTCTGGAGCTCCTCGGGCAGCTTTTGTCCTTATTTGTTCCAGTGAGGAAAAGAACTAAGATGTTTATTTTTCTAAGGCCATTGCCAGGGCAAGCCCTGCACTCCAGGCCCAGTGCCAGAGGAAAGAGTCTGATCACAATAAGAGTGCATCTCCCTCCTAGTCCTGGGCTCTGCCCAAGTAATGGCCACCCACAACAAACACTTGCCAGTACCTCATGCTCCTCAGATACGTTCAAAGATGTGCCCTGAATCTGCAGATCCCACAGGAAGAGAGCAATTTCTGTAATTTAAAAACCTAAATCTGGCTTGCTGCAGGACTCTGCCTCTGTTTCTGCACTGTTCTGTGGGCACATTCTGGGTGAGGAGCTCTAGCAGCTGGCAGAGGGGGGGACCTGCTTTCCCCCCTTGGCTCCCAGCAACAGTGGAACTCTCATTTCACAGACCCTAAAGCCCTGATAGATGGTGTTTGGCAACTCTTGGAGGAAATGGAAAAGATTTTTACATGGAAAGATGGCATGATCTTCCACTGATTCTTGGAAAGTTTGCAAGAGTTTACAGTTTAGCTCTTTACCATGGGTACGTAACAGGCTTTATTCCACAGCAAGCACTGTGGGCTCAGGGAACAAACATAAACTTGCTTCTGAGGAAAAGGAGAAGCAGAGAGAAAAGCCCCAAGGCCACTTCAGGAGATGTTGCACTAATTAGTCAAAATGCATTTCTAAAAAAAAAGGCTAAGCTGCTGCTTCTGTTCCTGGAAATGCTTTCTTGTTCTTACTGCAATGTTGCATTACTCTTCTTTACCTTGTAATGAAATGGATCCTCTAAAGTTCTTTTAAATAAAGTGTGTTCCCCAAGTGTTTTGCCCTTTAACTTTTCCCACCTTCTCATATTTCTGTATTTATACTTGAGGGTTCTTGGTACCACACCAAAACAGCTTCAATGCGTCTTTTTTTTTTTTTTTTTTTAAACCATCATATGAATTCTTGGGAGGGGTGAAATGAAAGGCTCAGCAAGGTTCTCCTTGCTAAAAGGGAAGGGGAAGAAACAATTTCAGGTAGGAAACAATTTCTGAAAAATCTGCTAGAGCTCTCCAAAACCCTACCAGACAAAGCCCCCTGAAGTCTCTGGCCCGCATATGGGAAACTTATACAGACCAATTGTGTGGCTGTGATGTGACAAACCATTTTAATTTGGTTTGCAGGTCCAGGCTGTGGTAGGGGAGGAGGCGGGGAGTGCAGAAGACTGCAGGGGTGGTTTCTGTGTCAAGCTCTGAGAAGCTTTCCCCGTGTCCAATAGAGCCAAAACCATTCGACTCCAGGGCAGACCCGAGCCCAGTGACGGTGGCAGCATCTTTGGGATAACATCATAAAAAGGAAAACCAGTTATTGTATAGGAGCAATGCGCAGCCAAAGAAAAGAGAATTGAGAATATGTGAGAAACAGCCCTGCAGAGCCCAGCGTCGGTGGGGAAGGAGGGCAGGACCTGCTCCGGGTGCTGGGGCTGAGATTCCCCATGGTGAGCAGGGGGTGCAGGGATGCCCCTGCAGCCCCCGGAGGAGCCCAGGCCGGAGCAGGGGGATGCCCGAGAAGCTGTGCCCGCCTGGGAAGCCCGTGCTGGAGCAGGGTCCTGGCAGGACTTGTGACCGCATGAGGAATCCGAGTGGAGCTGCTCTTTCTGGAAGACTGACCCCGTGGGAAATACCTACGTGGAGCGGGGAAAATCCTGAGGAGTCCATCCCTTGAGGGAGTGAGGGAGAGAGCGTGTGATCCCCTGTTCCCCGCCCCTGCAATGCTGGGGGAGGAGGGACAGACCCGGGAATACAGCCGGGTCCGCCAAGCCCGGAGGGCTGGGGGATGAGGATCTGAGTTTATTTATTTATTATCTCGTTACCCTACTCTGATTTATCTCGCAATAAATTAAACGGATTCCCGCAGCCGGGCCATGTCTGCCGTACCGGCGCTGGGTGAGAGATCTCTCCTGCCCTGCTCTCCCCCGCCAGCCTTTCGTTCTGTTTTCTGTTCCCGCCCGGCTTAGGGCGCTGATGGAGCGGCTCTGGTGGCACCCGGCCGGCGCCCCCTCTATTTAAATCCCCTTGGGGCAGTGAGTGAGGGCACCCTCGGGACCGCCACAGCGCCCAGACCCGCAGCGGCGGCTCCCACGGCCACTGGCCGGGCCCTCAGCGGCGCGGCCCCGCCCCGGGCCGGGCG
>WBNO01004121.1:326170-372078 GCA_013400575.1 Peucedramus taeniatus
CGCGGCAGCACCGGTGGCGCGGGGCTGGACCCTGTCCGGCCGCCCCCGAGCCCGGCGGGGCGTGCCCGGCTGTCCCGGCTCTTCGCCGCTGCTGGAAGAGCTGGGAGAAAGCAGCAGGGGCAGAGGGGCACTGCCCGGCGCCCTGGGCTCGTCCAGGCACTGAGGAGCGGGCAGAGGGATCCAGAGCCGGCCCCGCGACCTGCCGGGGCTCGGTAGGTGGCCGCGGGAGGGACCGCGGCTCCCGGCGCGGGCTGTGCGGGCTTCCCCGGGACACGGTTCAGCACATCGCTCTTGGGTGGGTTCAGCTGCTTCTGCTGCAGCTTGTGCGCTCTAATGGGATGTTTGGGCTGGGCTTGGGCCTCACAAGCGAGGTTGGATCCAGATGGGCTCTGCTGGATGTTCTGGTTCTGGGAATGCTGTGCTGGAGCTTTATGTACAGCCTTGTTAGTTCGGTTGCTGTGCTGCATGGTGTGGCTGAATGGTTTCCAGACTAGAGCTAGTCCTTGGTGGAACATAGCTGTAGCACTTCTGATGGAGCGTCAAACAAAGAGTCATAGTGGAGTTTGCTTTCAGAATGAAGCTAGCTCTGCTTCTGTGATACACTTAATCTGTAGTGTAGTAACCTCCAACTGGTAATTAACAGTCACCATACTGATTAAGATAATGATAATCATGAAAGTCTTATCTGCCACTTATTTGGTTTCCTTCAGTGTTGTCTGTTGTGGATGATCTTAAACTCTGGAAGCTGAATAAGGTATGATTAGTTAAGAATCACAGTTCATGTGCCTCAAGTCAATGCTTTCATAAGAAGTTATTTTTAAAAATGCATGAACATAGTGGTTTTCTCAGCCTGCTTGTTGGGCTGAACCTACTGTGTTTGAGGGATTTTCCTTGTTACTTGTGGAGTTCTGCCATCCAGCTTTAGCCACACAAGCAGTGATCTGCTGATACATTCTCCCTGCTCTGTTTGAAACATTTACTGACCTTGAGGTCCTGCAGTTTCCAAGCTGCTGCAATTCCTGCAGTGTTTGCCTGCAACTTTTGTCTCCTCCTCAGCTCTTGCCTCAGCAGCAGTTGTGGCACTTGGGGAACTGTGTTGGGTTGTGCAGCACATCTGATCGAAAAATTGTTACTTTTCAAATAATTTGTTTGAAAAACTGTCACGGATGTATGCAATAGGTGTAGGAATTCCCAAGTAATTGGTGGCTTTGGAAGTATTTGTAACTTCTGGATGTTTCCAGGGCAAAGTTTTGAGATGTTGAATGAGTTTTGAGTTGGATATGTTCAGAGGACGCTATAAAGGGATTTCCATGTGCTGTATGAATGAGTTGGAGCCCCTCTACTGTAGATTAATGTACCATTTCCTAACTTCTGTGTACCAAAAGGTGGTTATAGATGGCTAAACATAAAACTAATTAAATATACTGAAATACTTTAATTGAACTAAAAGTCAGGCAAGTAGTGTGTGCCTGTGGGCAAGCCATGCTATACACAAGGTACTCAAGGCATAAAGCAGATAATATTTCATTGGGATGTGAGTAGCTCCATGCCTGTACTCTCAGTTAGCAGAAGTAGGGTTATTTTTTTCCCCTCTCACAAATCTCTGCTCTTTTTCCCTGAAATCTGCTTTTAGAAAGCAGATGTTTGATAAAACTTTTACTGGGTCTGCAAAACCCTGTGATTGGAAAAGGAGCTGCCAGGATGGAGAGGTGTGGAAACTTTTGAGCCTGAAATGGAATTGTGTCAGGACTTAACAACTCATATTTTATATAGGTTCTTGCACTAAGCTGTGTCTACAGACCACCCATCTGCAGACAGAATCTTCTTACAGGAACTTGGGAGTGGTTTTTGCCCCTATACCATGACCAGTGTCATTTATTGTTTGGTTCTACATTAAGGAAAGTATTTTTCAGCTTTTTCTTGCTTTGTCTTACCCTTAATTTATTTTCTTTATTTCATCCTAATTTGTCTAGAATTTTTTTCCTTTACTTGGTTAGAGGGCTGCAAGCCAGCATCTCTTCAGGATTATTCTCTGGTGTCCCCTCTCTAGCAGTGACTTTGGGATAGTTTGTGCAGATGCCATGACTGGAGGCACTCCAGTACCTGAGGGAGTAACTTTAAATCCTTTCTTTCTTCTTGCAGCTGCCTCCAGAGCCTCAGTGAAGGTGATGTTGCAAGGGCTGGGATCTCCTCCTGATACCCAACATGATGTTTAGGAGAGTGCTGTGACACAGCAGGGCACAGCAGCCTCTTCAGGGTATGGTGTCATTGTGGTTCACACCAATCACTGCCCTGTCTTTTCCAGGTTGTCACCCATCAGTCCTGTAACTGAACAAACTAACTAGAAAACAAGTCTTGTGTTTAGAAAAATAATACAGTATTGTCATGGGGATACTCTTCATCTCTTAAATAGACTTTTATTTGGTGTTAAGGGTATGTCTAGCCTAGTTTCAGAGGTGATGGAACAGTTCAGTTCTGCAGCAGATGGGTCTCTCCTGAGTTAAGACTTGACCAGAACACTGTTCTTACATCCCAGGAGCTTCCTGCTGTGTCTTGAAATGTTTGTTGGTTGTGTTTGAATACTGACAGTGCTGTTTCCCTGAGAGTCACCAGCTGGAACATCACATAAAGCATGTGGCAGCTTTAAACCTTGGGTGGTGGTTCCTGTTTCTATACAGAAATACACTATTATGTGTAATTCCATTTCTGGGATTTTACAAGTCAGTCTCATACTAGTATCTTTTCTCTGATGCTTTTTTTTTTCCTGTTCTTTTTGAGAGAGCTTAAGAAGTTCTTCCTTTAATATTACTGACTTAAGATGAGCAGGGTAGAAAAATGAATATTCAGGACAAGGTGATTATTAATTATTCAGAACAGAAAATAATGTAGCAGCTGTTTTCAAAACCACATGGAGGTGTTTTAGGTAGAAAAACAGTAATACTGTTTTTCTGTACTTCAGATTTCCTCATGCTGCTCTTTTGGTAAAGGCATATTTGTTCTTACCTCTCTGTTGGGGAGAATACTGTCACAGAAAACAACGCTGTTGGTTCAGGACTTTGAAATTTCACATGCAAGTTGGGTCCTGTTTGCAGGATATATCTGGTGCTTTGTTCCCTACCTTTATAATAGCTCTTGAAATTTCAGAAGCTGTTGCCTTGATTATTCTGTGTACTTTAAATCCCCATTTCCTGTCCATCCAGAACTTTTGGGGTATAGGAAGGGGAGTTGGCCTTTCTAGAAGATGTGATTCAGAGTTAACAGGGGCACTTCTATTCTTCATTAGCTTGGCTGGTATTCTGAAGAACTACAAAGACACATGAGATTTAATTCTTCTAATTCTACTTTTCCCCCCCCCTTCTATCCAGTAGTTAGCTCACATGCCAAGTGTCCTGCTATGTTGATGTTTCTGGATATGAACAAAAATTAATTATTCTGTTTTAAAAAATAAAATAAGTTACAAAATACTTATTTTTGACTGACCTGAGGAAAGCCAGAAAGTCCTCATGAGTCAATGGTATCCCTGTGGGTGGCATTTTACAAGATAGCAAAAGTAGTTACAGTAATTCTGTGAATTACCAGTCTATATGATAGCTATCCAGCACCTAAAGAATTTAACTTTATGCTGAATAAAAACCAATACCAAGTTGTCATCTTTCTCTAATGAATGAAATTAAATTTTTTTGTGGCTGCAGTTGTAAAAAACCTGAGTATAACAGGTCTTTACTGAAAGTGTAGTTTTCACTGAACTACTGGCAGAGTCCAGTGTTGTGTCATGCAGCTTCTTTTTCCAGTGAGGGAAGTAAAATGTGGACTAGTTTTTGGCAGACTAGACCTAAATCAGAGATGACAGCCCTTTGGGTAAGGTCTTGATACTGACAGATTTTAGATCTAAAAGGCAGCAGAAAGTGCTGTGAGCTCTTCTGCAAAAGTTACCTGGTACATGTGGTAAGCAAGAAGAAAAAATTCCCTGGGCTCTGGTTCAGCCTGAAGGGTTCTGCCCAGACTTCAGTCCTGTTCCTCACTCTTCCAGAGCCCCCTGGGAACAGGCCCATGGTCACAGGTGACAGAGCTGCCAGGCCCCAAGAGCTGTGGAAGTGAATTGTGTTCTGCTCCTCACCTGTCCCACTTGTCAGATAAAAACTGGTTGTAACAATGGAGTGTCAGGTTAAACATGCTTTGATTACCACTGCAGGAGTTTAATGTGACACCTCTCAGCTGAAATGAAAGTGCACAATCTTATCACTGCCCACAAGTCAGCTAATTACAGATCTGTTAGTGAAGCAGTGACCAGGTCATTTATCTGCCTGCATTCATCTTGTGCTCGAGGTTTTCTGTGGTCATCAGGCACTCTGGTTTTACTGGGATTTGTTTGTTATCCAGTTAGGGATTGATTCTCAGTGCAAAGGTCTGAAGAAAATATATTTATAACAATGAAGATATCTTCATGATCTTGTTCATTTTGTCCTGGAAGCCACACTTCAGCAGTTTTGGTGAAGTCCTCACAGGTCTTTGCTTGACCTCCCAGCTTCTTCCTTTTTGAGCTTAGTCAGAAGTTGTCTGTCCTCCCCCTGCATTTGCAGCCAAACTGTCCTCCCCCTGCATTTGCTAATCTTCTTGCCTCTTGGGGTGTACTGGGCTCTTGTGCTTGGGAAGCTGTCCTTGATGATCAGATGTTGCCTCTCCAGCCCCCCCATAGCACTGTACAGATTAGATCAGCCTTCTGAACAAACTGTAAGCTGTTTATTTTCTTAGTTGTCATCTTCACTTCTCCTGGGACCTTGAACTGAGTGCAGTTGAGTACTGGAAGATTTTCTCTAGTAGAAGTATAGGTGCATTTCGTGGTAGTCTCTGGTGCTAGCTATGTGACTTTTTGATATGTAGGAGTCAAATCTTTTATTGAAAATGGAATTTAGAACTGCATCATTCCTTTTTGTGGTTAATGTGATGCGGATTTGCTGTCTGACTGAGAGAAGTTTAAAAAGTTCAGTCTTTTGTTTAGGAAGTGTCCTAATCTATTAGGATATGTCTGAAGTGGCTTTTTGGAATTAAGGGCAGTGTGTCCTGCTGTTGGGAAGTTTGTTCTTAAAACCATGGAAGTCAAACTTTTTTTTTTCTGTCTGGGGCTTCAGTTCTAGAAGTTTGTGACCTGTTTAATTATTTCCAGAAACACAAAAATGTATATGGGCTGTGAGATTTCAGGTACCACACTCTGTGTGGTCTTCAGGGGAAAATCTGTTCAGTTTCACTGCAAGTTGTATCCTCAGTAAGAGAGGAGGGAATCAGTTCTTCTGCTTGGCTGATGTTTCTGTAAATCACTGTGCTTTGGTTTTGTGACTGAAAGGTAGAAGCAGTTCTGTGTTCTTGTGCCCTGTGAGTGATGCATGTTGGCTCTGTCTAGCAGGAGTTGCCGCATGATTTCTGGGCTCAGTGGGAGTTGTTTTTCTTGAGGATGAAGTTGTTCTTTCCTAATCTTCCTTTTGTGAAAACAGTGCTTTTCCCCATTAAAATTTTCCCTGCTGTGTTTCAAAATCGAATTGAAAAAGCATTGCATAAGAACTGGGAAAACAAGCGTGTGTCATCGGTCAGGCAGAGTGAGCTGCAGACACTCAGAGCACTGATAGCCCTTCAAGGATCTAAAACTCATGGGGAACTTCCTGTCAATGGAACAGTCATTGCTTAGGAGAAAACTAGATTTGTATTTCCATGCTTGTTTTCAATTATTTTCTCACTGTGTTTATTTATTATTTTATTTCTCACAGCGCAATTTTTTTTCCATTTTAAGGTTATGAAATTTTAATCAAACCATGATTTTTTAGTCCTACAGGACAGCATTTACAGGCTTGTCATGACCATCCATACCTTCAGAAACAGGGCATACAAAATGCCTTCCTTGTGACTTTTACAATGTTTGATTCTAAAATTTCCTGGCTGATAAAGAAGGGAAGAAGATGCATGGAGAGAGAGCAGGGACTCATCCAGCAGCACTCATCACAAAGGTTTATTCATCTGGTTGTCACAATATTTTGCAGATACCTATGTGTGTTGTACCTAGGGGCATGTGGGTGTGTGTGGAGGATGAGAAAAGCCAGTAGTGGAGTATCAGTGTTTGCAGTGAGCTCTGCTGGATTGTGCAGTGCATAGTGATGTCAGTATGTGTCTCTTCTACTTTTTTCTTTGGGTGTTTTAATTAAATCTAAAAAAAGAAAGAGGGGTAGATCTGCCATGCTGCACTGTGCCAAGTTCTGCTCCTCTCTGTCAGAATCTGTCATGTGGTGAGTGGCACAGAGTGAAAACATTGTGAGGAAAAGCTCTGCTCCATTTGCCTTGGATTGTTTTGGCTGCTTGCTCCAATCCTGTGTGTGTGTAATGCAGCAGCATGGGGCACACTGTCATGAGATACCCCACCAGAAAATATGGGAACACTATACTATTCTACTGCCTAATTCATGTATTTTTGTTGCTGTTCATTGTAAGGTGGTGGTCCTTGAATAACTAAGAAGTTATAAATGCATAGGTGACTTGTACAAGAAATAAATGCATAGGTGACTTGTACAAAAAACTTGTACAAAACATTACAGCCATTGCTGTAAAAGACAGTAAAAAATGTTTCTATAAATACATACTACACCACTTAGACAAGTCTCTGGGGCCAGATAGGATCTAGTCAAGGGCACTGAAGGAGCTGGCAGATGTGCTCACTGAACCACCTTCCGTCGTTCCCAGCCTTCCTGGCTAACCAGGGAGGTCCCACTTGGCTGGATGCTTGCAAATGTAGTGCCCATCTAGAAGGAGGGTCAGAAAATGAATCTGGGGACTACCTGCCCTCAGTGGAGTGCAAGGCTGTAGAACAGACCATCTCCCATGCCAACATGTGGCACATACAGGACAACCAGGGGTCAGTCCCAGCCAACATGTGTTTAGGAGAGGCAGATCCTGCCTGATCTCCTTCTACAGCAAGGTGACTTTCATGGTGGGTAAGGGAATGGCTGTGGATGTGTCTACCTGAACCTCAGTAAACCCTTTGACACCATTTCTCCTGGAGAAACTGGCTGCTCAGGCTTGGGCAGGTGTACTCTTGCTGGGTTTGAAACTGTCTGGATGGCTGGGCCCAGAGAGTGAAGGGGAATGGAGCTACATCCCTGTGGGGCTGGGCACTGGTGGAGTTCCCCAGGGTTCAGGAGTGGGACCAGTCCTGCTTAATATCTTTATCTTAAATCTTTATGAATCTTCTGGACAAGGGAATGGAGTGCATCCTAAGCACAACAATCCCATGGAACACTCCAGGCTGGGAGGGGGCCCATCAGGAAAGGACCTGAAGGTGCTGGTTGACACAGCATGTGTGTAGGTGGCCAAAAATGTCAAGGGCATCCTGGCCTGTGTGAAAAATGGTGTGTCAAGCAGGAATAGGGAAGTGATTGTCCCCCTCTTTTGGGTTCAGTTTTGGGCCCCTCACTACAGTACAGATATTGAAGGGCTGGAGTGTGTCCAGAGAAGGGAACAAAGCTGGGGAAGGGGCTGAAGCACAAGTCTGATGAGGAGCAGCTGGAGAAGCTGGTGTGGCTCATCCTGGAGAAAAGGAGGATTGGGAGGATCTTCTTGCTCTCCACAGCTCCCTGACAGGAGGATGGGGCCAGGTGGGGTCAGGCTCTGTGCCCAGGGGAGAAGGGACAGGACAAGAGAAAATGGCCTCAAGCTGTGGCAGGGAAGGTTTAGGTTGGGTATTTGGGAGAATTTCTTCCCTGAAAGGGCTGTCCAGCCCTGGCACAGGCTGCCCAGGGCAGAGGTGGAGTCACCATCCCTCGAGGGATTTAAAAGACAAGGCACTTGGGGACATGGGTTAGTGGTGGCCTTGGCAGTGCTGGGTATTGGTTGGACCTTGTGATCATGGAGGTCTTTTCCAAAATAAATGAACTATGATTTTATTCCAACTCTGTTTAATAGATGTAATTTCATTACCCCAATCAAAACTTTATTCTTAAGGAAATACTGACTGTTTTAAAGTAATATAAAACCATAGTCAATTAGCTTTTTTCTCTAATCAGTATAATTACTGCGTGTTGGTTTTATCACAGTATCCTGACTTTAATTATTTGCAGCTTGGCAGAACTGTTTCTTGTATGAAACTTTATATTCAAAGCCAAGGCAGATGGGCTTGAAAAGCACAAGCTGAAAGTAAATAGCAGTCTATCCAGGTGCTGCTCATAGCAGGCAGCTTTCAGAAATTCTATCCAGAGTATCTAGTTTGAGAAAGTCTGACCAAGCTGGACTATGTATTTTAGGATTTTTAAAACAGGATTTAGTGCAAGAAACTGGAGATCACTTGCCAGGGCTTTTAATGGTGAATTATTAGCATCAAAATGTTGTGCAGAGCAGAAGGCAGCTGCTGAGAGTGATTCTGCAGCCCATTCCTCTGCTCTGATGCCTTCTGGTTTGAAGTATAGATAATGTGGCTACTTAAATTGAGCAAACAAAATAAAATGACACACAAACCCAATTCTTATTATTTTGCATTGTCGGTGTTCCATGCAAGTTGGAATTAAACAGGATGGTTGTTCAAAACATGTCTAGATCAAATAAAGCCTGGTGTTTAATTCACATACTACAGAATAGTTTTCATCAGGTAATTAACAAAAATCATCCCATAAAGGAAAAAAGTGTGGTACTTTGCTGGTTTCCAGAAGCAGAACAATGAACTCATTTTTCTGAATGTTTCTTTCATTGCAGCAGCTCATTTAATGGCTTCTTGCACACTTGCTTCCATTTTGTACTGTTTTTCTCATTCACAAACCCAGTGGCCCACAGAAGCATTCTCACCTCCTGAATCTTTGATACCTCTGCTCTTGTTTTCACTTAGGGTTTAAAAATGTTCTGTAGTAATGTGTAAAAAAAAATAAAGCTTACCTGAAGTGCAGTTACCTTGAGTTTTATACAAGTTAAAATCTGATTTTGAGATTTGATGTAAAAAAACAAACAAACAAAAAACAAAACAACAAAAAAAAAAAAAACCCAAAACAACCACAAAAAGTCCCAACAAAAAAATCAGTATTGTGCATTTTCAGTTTTTAAAAATCATCTTTGTTGCTGGCAAGCTGCTGGCTCAGTGTGCTCCTCTGAGGCAGCTCAGGCTGGGCAAGTGCAAGATGCTGGGTTTGATTTTTGGGGAAGCCAAGCTCTGGGTGGTTCAGACCTCTCATGCTGGGCAAGGAGGTGGCCAACAGCACCTGGAGGGGCTCGGGGCCCTGGGGCATGTGCCCACCAAGGGCTGGCTGGAGGGCAGCTGGGGATTAGCTGTGGTGGAGAGGGCTTTTAGGGATATGAGCAGGGCAGGAGCAGCTGCTCCCTGAATCCTGGTGGCTTCAGCCTTGGAGCTGACAGCAGCTTCACTCAGCCTCTCAGTGCAGGAGGAGAGGCAGGCAGAGGTTCCTGCCATGCCATGATCCAAGGGCTTTCTGTGCCCAGCCACAAGATGTGTGCCTGCTCTGCGTGAGAGCCTGGTGACTGGGTGGTGATACAGGTGAAAAGGCTGTTGTATATTTATCACTGTCATGTCTCTGCTTCATCAAAGTGAAACATCAAGTAGATGATAAAATGATGGTTTCATTTATCATGGCTGTGGCTGGAAAGGGACATCCTGCTGCTCTGCTTGCGTATTTTTCATGACCCTCATCCTGCTGGCTCCTCTGGAACAGGGCTGTGTGGGGCCAGAGCTGAATTTTCTGGCATCAGCTTAGCAGAAGGACTGTGCTTGGGTCTCTCTGGTTTTTCTTTTCTTTCTTTTCCCTTGACAGATCCTGCATCCAGGCTGCTGTTCAACCTCACAAGCCTCTGCTGGCCATGAAGGAGGGAGTGTCAGGGAGGCAGGAGTGGGGTGCAGGAGGTTGGGAGGGAGACAGGAGCTCTCCCTTTTCCCACACATTGTAAGCTGCTGCTGGCCTTGGCTGGGGGAGGATGGCCTCATCCCTTGCTCCCAGATGTGGAGCTCAGTGCCTCAGTGCAATGCTTGGTCTGTGGAACCACAGCACACCTTGAGTGTGAGGTGTCCTCTGCCCCTGCTGCTGTTTCTGGAGGTACAGGGAAGGCATGAAGCCACCCTAGGCCAAGTTCTCACTTGGAATTCTCACTTATTCTCACTTCCCTGGGAGAAGGCATGAAGCCACCAGAGGTCAAGCAAGTTCTGCCTGCCATTAAGGCAGGCACTTTCTGTTCATCTGCTTTATTTCAATCATCTGCTTCCAGATACTACAAGGTGCCCAGATTATTTGGAAAGAGTGTTTTCTTCTTATTTAGAAAGAGTGTTTTCTTTGGAAAGAGTGTTTCTTTTATCCATTTTCATCATGTATGTAAGATATTCCAGTGGGACTCTAAGAATCTTTTTGTCTTTGTAATTATTTGAATCCTTCTGAAAACCAAAATTAAAGAGCTACTCACAGCTTTTAAGCAAAGCATGGCATGGGAAGTTACTGCTGTATGGATCAGTGGAATGTAAAATATTTTTCCGTACTGAAGAGTTTAGTTTGGGATTCTTTTATGAAATTACACAACAAAACAGCGTTAAATAACAGAAGTGATGGATGAGGGACAGGCCCTCTTGGTATGAATTTCAAATCTTGCTCTTGGCCATTGTATTTTGTATTCCTTTTTATAATCTCTGAGCGGCAGAATTTCTCTTCAGTCCTAACATTTTTGTTATTTTTACAAAAAATAAAGAAGGTTTATATTTAAAATAAAACTGATTGAAACTGGTGGAGGAAAAACTGCAAAGGTGACTTGTGTGTTGTGAATAGGGTCATTTCCAAAGAACCTGAATTATGGAAAAGACTAATTGTGAATTCAGTTGACTTAGAGTTCAGGCAATAACAGTAAGTAGCTTTGATTAGGAGTGGCAGCCTTGCAAAATCCTCAAACCCTCAATGAAATTTTATCCTGGCACATACAATACACCTTGGCAGGTAAGACCTGTCCTCAAATGAGGGAGAAACCTTTTGTGTTTTCGTGGTTAATATGAAATTATTCCGGGCTGCATAGCATCCCTGTGGCTGGCACGTGGGACCGGGCTGCGGGCGGGCTGCACGTGCTGGCAGGGTCAGTAGGTCTGACAGGAGCCAGGGAGGGGACACAGCCATGGTTTTCAGGACGCCAGAAAGTTGTTTCTGTAAACTAGTTCAGCCACTTTGTGTGGGGTAATCCCATGGTTTGGAGGTGCCCGAATACCCCGGACAGGGTGGGTAAACAAAACAGAAGGTCCTAGAGGAAGGAGTGGTGTGTGAAATAGCCCTTTCACATTTCTGCAGACACTTAGAGCTAGACTTTGGTGGCTGTGGAGGCAGGAATATGTTGTACCTCAGCACAGAAAGTCTCTGGATGTAATTTCTCCAACCCACTAACAGTTTTTCAGCATTTCTTCTGATTTCTGCAATCCCCTGAAGTTGTGCTGTGTGGGTGTGTGGCAGAGGAGGCAGCTCAGGAGCAGCTGCTCTGAAGAGGTTGGGGTTGGTTTTAATAAAGTGGTTCCAAAATGAGATGGAAAAAGAACAAAAACACAGCTCATACTGCTCGTGCACATCAGGTGGGCAGAGGGGGAAGCCAGGAGGACACAGGCCCTTCTGTTTTACCCAGCAAATTGCAAAAGTTAATCAGGTTGTGAAAATATTATGCAAAATTTCTTTTTCATGATTTTAAGCCCCTGGAAGGCAGCAGCTTTTTTGATGTAATATATAAGATCTCCTTACTAAATGCTTCCAAAATAAAAATTCTTTTATAAAATTTCATCAAACTTCTCTTTTTGAAAGGTGCAGTTGAAATAATGAACTTGCTTTGTGAATGTGGTGGGGAACAGCACTGTGTGTAAATGCATTTAGGTGTACAGTCTTGTCCTGATTTTTTTTTGATTGTTATATAAATGTTCTAAATTAAAACAGGTTAGATTGAATCATGCTGTTTACTGACCTAGTAGACCAGACTTGATCATTTAAAGTGTCTTTAAAATCATGGTGCACGTGTCTGATTAGTGTGTTAGCTTCTGCAGTCAGCGTGGTCCGAGTAAATGATGTAGAAATGTACCATGTGCATAAAATATCTGTATCTTCAAAGCTTAAAGCTAAATCCCTTGTTTATGAAATCTTTCCATATATGAATTTTGTATTTTATTTGGGAGATGGCCACACGAGTTTTATGGGAGGAGTATATAACAATTAATATTCTCTGATAGCCTACATGATAAGCCTCCAAAAAGTACATAAAGCCATGAACACCTTTTTTTAACAGGGCTTGAAGACTGCTGAGGAACACACGATTTGAATCATATAAGCATTAAAAGAGTAATACCCATGGAAGAGCCACAAGACTTACCCGAGCAACCAGTAAGTACATTTAAAAAAGGCAGAAAATAAAAATCTAATACAAATTAGTGATCTCACAATTTTGGTATACAGGTATTTTAACTAATATTGGAAAAGAAGGCTTATACTTAGTGTATTTATCCAGAGGACAAAAAGCATTTTATTGTTCATAAAATGTGCTGTACATTTAATTTACTATAGTGGTACAGGCAGTAGTAAGAAAGGAATAGTTATATGTACTTGAACTCTATGATGTTTCTATGCAGAATGCTTACTTGTTATGCTCAGAAAACCAGACTTATCTCAAGCCTGTTGTAGAGAAAATAAAATTCACTATTTTAGGGACAAATTCAGCATGCTGGTTATTACAGAGTGTATAGTCTTTAATTCTTCTTATATAGTCTTTAATTCTTCTTATGCTTGAGATCTTGAAAAGATCCTGTTATAGATGGATAATGAGATGATTGGCTCTCGCAGTTAAGGGATGACTATGGTGTGAATATTAAGAAAAGTTTAGTGATGTATAGTTATGTTATTACAGTTTAAATGCCCTTTGCTCTCCCCATGGTTCCCTTTCCCCATCTCTGTATTGTTGCCATCAGACAGCCTGGGTTGTCTAGGACAGGTAAAAGAAGGATGCACGTGTGTCCCTTGCATGGACAGCTGGGAATGAAGGGGCTTGTTGCTAAGGGGGCACGGCAGGATGACACCTGAGCTCCAATCAAAGCAATCTCCACAGATAAACTGCAGAGAAGAGCTGACTGACAGAATTTGGAGGGGCCAGGGTTGGCTGATGCAACCTCAGGGCTATAAAAGACTGAACATCCATCTTGAAATGGAACCAGCCATGTGGTATGCACGAGGCAGCTCCCAGCGCTGTAACTTTTTTGTTATGTAGTCCTTTTGTTGTTTAATAAACCTTTTACATTTTCAAAGTGAGCAGTTGTTTCTTACAATCCTGTGATTCATTGTTTGCATGAGTGGAAGGCATTTTTAAATGACTGATGTAACAGTAGGTTGGGGTAGGGGAGCATGTCTGAAGGTTAAAGTTGCTACATATATGTGAAGTATTTGCAATGGTTTCTGCATTATCAATAACTTACACTAACACAGCACAGAAATGTTGGGTAGAGAGTTATCAATACAGTATGAGGTGAATTAAATTGTGTATCTAAAACATAATAGCATAGGAATTAAGCAGAAATGTTTGTATTAAGGTTCTGTTCCCAAAATAAACCTGGTACAAACTCAACAAGAAATTGCCAAGTTACAATGGGAGTGCTGCTTGTAATCTTGGAGACCTTGTCAAATGCACACAGAAACAGAATAATGTGCTTGAGGGCACTTTGGGTGTGTTGTAATTGAAAAGGCTTTAATGCATTTTTAGTATGAGAATTTAATATTCTTCAGTTAAACTAGTTAGAAAATACATTGTAATGTCATTTATGCAATTTTATGATTTAAGAACCAAGTTAAAGGAAATTGAAATGTAAAATTATTCAGAACCTGACTTGCCACAAGCTGCAGATGATGGGCCTGAGTAATACCCACAAAATGTGAAACTAAGCAGCAAAACCATGTAGTTTGTACTCCAGCTCTTTGAGGAGTTTGAAAATGAATTGCCTGTTCTAAAAAAGGAAATTTCTCTAAATACATCCTAATATAATGAAAACTGTCTTTATTCTTTAGGGCAAGAGAGAAAGGGTACAGCTAATTTTCAGTGGCACGTCCTTTCAGCAGATTCTGCTGTAATATTCAGCTAAAGATTTTCTTGGTAATACCAGTCAGTCATTCTGTGACAGAATATGAGACTAGGTGGATCATAATGAGTGATGAATAATGGCATGCTCTTGCAGGAAAAACTCATCCTGGCATCCTTCTGAGTTTCACAGAAATGTCTGTAGCCTGCAGAAACCAAATTTGTGTTCAAGCCAGTGCTGTGGTGTAATACCCTGTACAGGAACAGGATCCAGCTGGCACCTACAAAATGAGAAAAAGTGTTGTATTGGTTTTAGTCAGGAGTCAAACTCCTAATTTATTACAGAAAAAAAATTCATGTTCCTATCTATATGCAATATTAAAATATAGGGGGAAAAGAGCAAAGTTTGTGGCTGTAGTGCTGAATCTGTGCAGAGTGAGATTTCCTTAATGACTGTTTTATTCAATTTCCACAGAATTGTCCTTATCAGCCATTTCTGTGGCTCTATATCTCAGCACCTGTCACTAACACAACTAACATCACAATTCTGCTATACAAGATCCAGTGTTAGCCCTTGTTTTCTGATTAGGAGAAGGCTTGTTTTGAGATGAAGAGCCCATGGTTACACTGCTGAGTTCTGGAGTGCAGGACAAGGTTGTGTATTTAGCTACCACTGTGAACCCTCCAGCTTGTGTTAGTTGTAGCTCTGAACATTTTTGTCTTTGCAGGTGAAAAAGGCCAAGATGCAGGAATCCAGAGAGCAGAGCCTGAGGTATGGGATTTTAAATTTGATTTTAGTGTGGAACAGTTCTTTATGGTCTCCTACAGTTATAAAGCTTTCATTTTAGAAATTTGCCTCTTGATTTATTTTTTATAGAGTATGGCAAGTATAGTTGCATTTGGATTTGTTATAATTTTGATTAAGTTACAAATTTAAAAAAAACAGTTAACTGTCCCTATGCTATAAAGCTTTTATAAAAGTGGCCACAAAGAGCCTTAATGGCATCATCACACTCATCTTTCACATAATGAGACTGAAATAACATGCATTTAATTTGGTGAGACTCAAGATATTTTAATAATATCTGTGCTACTATTCATAGTGAAACTCTGTGGATAATTGTTTTGAGAAATGAAACTCTTGAATTGGTAGCCTCTCCTATTTAAAGCTGTTGTGTGATATTATTTTTAGGCTCAGTAGATGCTTTCTGATGGGTATTGTATTTAGGAATTAACTATTATTATTACTACTTATAATGAGAATAGCTATATTGAGATTTATTGTGTTTCTCTGAGTAGCAGCAAATACTGGGAAGAAAGATTTCTTTTTGGAGTCTCTGCCATTCCAATAAGAGCAAGGAGGAAATGCCATTTCTGCAGGAGTGGATGTGGTATATTCTCAAAATTAGAATTTTGATCTAATCACACAAGCTCCCTTTCTGGCCATCTGAGGTCAGAGGAATCTGATCCTAGGGAGGGTTTTTCCCCTCTCTTGGGTAGAGAGGGCAGCATGGGCAGGTCTGAACTTGTTGGGGGACTCTCCCTTCTCCCTCTGTGTCACCCTGCTTCAGCACAACCACGGGCACAGAGAGCTCAAGATTTGAGTGTAAACATCCTTGGATTTTAAAATTGTGGACATCCAGTATTTAGAAACAGAACAGAGAGGAGGGATAAAGTTGCATTTCTAACTTGATTAAATATTCTGTTTAAATAATCTGGCTCTGTTTTGATAAAGCTATACATGATTTTAAGTTTGACCAATGGACTAGTTTAAAAGAATTTGTTGGACCTGTTTCTCCCTTTCCCCTGCACTGTAGGAGGTGGAGGAGGGAGAAAAAATCAATTTAGTTGGGCCCAGAAAGCAGGGATGGGTGGGGGAAGGTGTTGCAAGATTTGGGTTTATTTCTCATGCAGCCTCCTGCTCCCTGTGTACTTCAGCTCAGGCACCTTTAGGCTTTTCCTGAGAGTTTAATTTGCTCATTCAACACAAAAGTGTGCAGTTGTTTTTTGTTGGGATGCTGAATGGAGTTGGGTCATGGAGGGAGGCAGAGAGCACCATGCTTGGTGCACACCTGAGCTACAAGGTGGGGAGGTTACCCCTCAGCAGCAATTTGGCTCCTTCACCTTGAGAAACTGCAGTCTCAGAATGTCAGAACAGCACACAGATGGCTCAAAACCTCATGAAAAGCTGTGTTGCAGAACTAGCAATAAAAGTTGCCTGGAAGGCAATAATCAAGGAAAAAACAGTTTCATTCAGAAATTGCCTGTACTTCCTACTCTATACATGAACAAAGCAACACTGACATGGAACTGAAACAATGTATGACAGATGCAAAATAATCCAGTAACCTGCAAATATTTAAGTACAGAGGTGACCCCCAGTTGAAGGATGTTTCAACACTGGTCTTCAGGGACAAATCTAGGAGTGAGGCAATGCCTGTGCAGAGGGGAGCCTGTGACAGCAGTGTCACACACCACTGCTGGCAGCAGTTCCTTGGCTCCTGCAGCCTGGAGGAATGGAATGGAAGTGCCAAGAGGTGTTTCTCACAGAAGCCACCCCTGCAGTCCCCCCTCTGCCAAACCCTAGCCACTCAAACCCCATATAGTTTGATGTCTAATTCCAGTTGCAGACCTCTCTCTCAGAATCTCTTCATGAAATAGCAAAGAGCACAGGGCTTTTGTGAAGAGTTAGTTTGCCTTGGTCAGAAATGTTGAATCCAGGGGTTATGATACCCAAGGATGTTAATTTGAGTTCATAATGCTAATACTGAGCCTTTGTTGTCCTGGCAGTCATGTGAGCAACACAGAAGTCAGTGATCAGAAAACTGAATCTTCAAACCTTGGTTCAAACCTTCCCATGTCCAGTGAGAGTGAGTATCTCTGGAGCTCTCCCATTGTCTTTCCTCATGTCTTTCCTTGGTACCATGCTTCATCAACCACAAGCTTTGTCTCCTCCTTGTAATCCTTAGCCTGCTCTCACTATCAGTTGTAAAGTGAACATTTGCTGTAGTGTTTACAAAGTGTTAATGCCTGACGGTAAGGAAATATCTGTTTCTAACAAATATTTTTGTGTCACTGCCCCTCAGCTGGCTGTTGGGTGCTTCTGAGTACTGCTGTGTCTTATCTGCCTTAGACATGATTCTTCTTGAGGGTTGAATCAATATCAGTTGTAATGCCTGTAGTAAACATGTTTTATAAATCATTATCTCTACACAGCTGGTTGGGTCCTTTGTAGCAATATGCCATACACTTCATCTTAGACTCTGAATTGTATTGAATGTCTGCAGAAAGCTCTTAGGAAATAAACAGAGAGGAAACAGGCAGGAAATACAAAGATTGCATACTAAGTGAAAAGTGGAATGTATCCTTTATCTTGGAAAAATAGGGCTGGAGGTTACTAGGAAAGTCAGATTCCTATGTGGAATACCTTTGACTGCCAATACATATTTTGAAGTGTAAGTCAGCTCATCTTAGCTGAAAGTGTGTAAGGTGTAACTTTCCATTGTAATTGATTTAATCATTGCTGTTTTAATCCATGTACTGTTGTGTTGCAGGAGTTACGAGAAACTTCATCCTGCAAAACCTGCTGCCTAACTGGATAAGCCATTTGCAAATCCTAGAAATTGAATGCAGTGTTATTGTGGGATTTCTTGCTTTTTTACACCGTTGCCTAATTCTTTGTATGCAATTTTATAAATACAAATTCTAGAAATATCATTACTACATAACTATTCAGATGAATATTGAATTCTTAAAAAAAAAACCCTATAAATCCTAAACATATGGGAACTGACAAGTGCTAAAGGAAAGCCTTTGGGTCCAAAAGTTCCCAGTTTGTGTTTCCTGTTGTATCCTTGTTGTATGTGGGCTTCACATAGTGAGTAAAGGCAAACACTGAGGAGCAGAGGAAGATGATTCATGGATCATTTGGGAGGTTCAGCACATGTAGTTGATGGTTTGTACTTCTCAGCTGCTTATGTTCAGATTACACAAAGAAAGGTTATTGAGGTGCTAGAATGCACATTAGAGTTGCCTGTGCACTGTCTTGCTTTCCTCAGTCTAACTCAGGAGAGTTTACTACGTGATTGTACAAGAGCAATAATACAGGTCCAATATGGAAAGCCCAACTTTTTTGAGCACATTATTGGCATTTGGATCAAATCCCAAGGCAGAGTATGCTGTTATCCATGACCCTGTGCTGTTTTGAGGGCTGTTAATTGAGTCACTCCAGAGGGAGAGGGAAAATGTGGTCTCTTGTAATGGTAGTGGTGGGGTAGCAGAGCCCCTGGGCTCACACAAAGGATGCACTGTTAATCTGAATTACCTCCTGAGCAACCTCTGGGTTCTTTGCTTTCAAAGAGGAATCAGCTGGATCCACAGCAGTGCAGCTGTATTTGCTGAGGGTTTGAGTATGGTGCTGGTAAACCCAGGTGCTGTGCAGATGCAGTCACAGCAGCTGTAGCTCCCAGCAGTGCTGCACTGTGGTGGTGGCATGTGCCAGAGAGGCTGCAGGGGCCCAATTCTGTGCTGGGTTCCTCCCATCATTGCTTTCCTAGTCTGATGGACAGCTGAGTATTTAATCAGGTGATGTGAATCCAAGGGGTGTTTAATGGCTCTTGGTTTAAGCCATAGGAGCCCAAGCCCCCATCTCCAGCCCAGCCTGGAGTGCTCTGACAGAGCTCTCACACAAAGTGTACCAGAGCCACAGGCTGCTCTGGCTGAGAACATTTGAAACATTTCCTCTCTGAGCCACTCTGTCTTACCAGCTTCAGAGTGCAATCATTGTGGATTTATTGAAGCAGAAAAATAGAAACATCTGGTTAAATGTAGCTACCAGAGAAGTTTAGAGGCATCTCTGAGCCTTGTGTGCTGCAGCTGTGCTTTGCTGGATGTGTGTGATGAAGTTCATTGAGCTGAAGCTGTTCCTTTTCACAGGAATTCTGTTTGCTGGAGCCATGCATGAATAGAGTACCTAGGGGAAGAGGAAAGCTTGGCAAAACAGACATTTGGTCTCTGCTCCAGGACATAGAAATGTTACACTTGGTGCAGATGAAGCCCCTTTGGAAAATATGTAGGGTTTTGGGGAGGACTGAAATCAAAGGTTTTTTATGATAGTTGCAAAAAATTATGATACCAGCTGATAAAGAGAAAGTGCACTGTTTCACAGGGAGGAATAGTGTGACTGACTAATCTACCTGCTGTGAGCTGGCAGAACATTTTTGTGCCAGTTTAACAGTTGAAAATTTGCTTTGAAACAGATATTCAGGGCACTAAAACTCTTTGTAAATACTGTGTGTTGACTAAAATGTACCATAAGTATTATATTTGTCTTTATTTGTTGGGTTTTGAAAGCACCTCTGTAATTACACAAACTATTTTTTTTTCAGTTATGACATGCACTGATTATATCCCAAGGTCATCAAATGATTATACCTCACAAATGTATTCTGCAAAGTAAGTCAAGAAATTGTTACTGAGTTCTGTAACTCTTACTTCTCTCTGAAGATTTTTTTTTTATATTTATGCATTTTACTAGTGCAGTAGATCCCACTACTGGCAGCAGATACTCATTGCTGAGGACACTGAACTTACAGAATTCACCCTTTGGCTTTAGTGACTTGTTTTATGTTCACAAAGATAAATGAAGCCGTTCAAGTAATGAACATGATAGTCTTGGTAAATAATGTGCATAATATTTGTCAAATAAACAAGTTGAACATAAATAAATGTAAGGGAAAGACAAGATTTTCTCATCATTCACTGTGTTTAGGGATCTTTGTAGTTCTTCCTCTTGGAGCAGGATAGGCTTTAACCCCTGCTGCTTGTTTTTGTGTAGTTTCTGTGTGTGTCCCACTGGCTCTTACAGGTACTGCTAGGTTACAGTAGCTTCAGGGTCTGCTGTGGTAGGGCATGATTAGTGGGACTGACTGCTCGTGCCTGTTGGAATGGGGAGTTTGTCCCTCCCAGCTCACCCTGCCCTCCCAGTCCTGGATGAGCACTGGTGCTCTGGCACTGTGGAGGAGGGAGTTTCCCTGCTGTCACTGCAGGAACCTGGCAGCATCTATAAACTCAAGAGCCTGCCTTGGGAAGCACAAGGAGCTTGTTGCACTAAGAGGACATGTCAATCTGAGTAGTTTCTCCTTTCTGGAGCAATTTTTGAATGTGTCTTCTGGGTTTGAAGGCTGAAAGATGCATAATGTAAACAGTTCTTTCTGACTTTTGTTCTCTCTTTTCACCAAGGCCATATGCACATATCCTTTCTGTACCAGTGTCGGAAACAATGAGCCCTTACCCTGCTCAGCCTCAGTACCAAGCACTACAGCAGTCCCAGCCCTACACCATCTACCCCCAGACCACCCAGACCTACGGACTACCTCCTTTCGGTAAAAAGTGACTTTTCAAAGACTTCTCCGTGCCTGCAATTACTGTTTTATGTCTCATTAAAAAGCCGATGTTGAGCGTAACCACTTGTGTTGGAGAGAAGAGTTTGTAGGAGAGCACATGCATAGCTTAAATTGTAGATGGCACTGATCTCTTGAAGGGACTTCAGCTTAAAAAACAACAATTTTTACAATGCTGTTACTTTGGATCTCCCCATGAGGTTTGCCATATGGTTCTTGGTTTGGGATCATAATTGTCTCTAGTTGTGCTCTAGCTGTGTTTGTGCAGTTTCCTTGTTAGTGAAATGACGCAACACCCCATAGTACAACTTCCTCCTTCCTCCTTTCCTTGTTGTTGTCCACAATTAAGACATTTTTATTTCATCTTTCACCAAATGAGAGCTCATGCTAAAATGTCTCCAAGTTTACTAGGCAAATAATTTCTTAATTTGCTCCAATAACTGAGCCCTCTTGATAGCTATGCCAGTCTTTGTAAATGCAGCTTCCAAAAAATGGAAGGGAGCAGAGGCTGTTTTATCCCTTAGCATGCAGCACTGATGGGAGGGGTGAGCATCAGACCACCATGCAGGGAACCTGGGGGAGCACCCTGGCTGCCTGTGGAAGTGGTGGAGTCACCACCACCCCTTGCAGAGGACATGGTTTAGTGGTGGACATGGTGGTGCTGAATTAATGGTTGGACTTGATGATCTTAAAGATCTTTTCCAGCTTTCACCATTCTTTGATTCCAAGTATTTGTCTCAAGGGCTTTTGGTTGAACTGCACAACCATGTGCACTGAGCCTCTTGCAGATTTATCTGTAATGCTAAAATCTTAGTACCTTGATGTGTGTAAGGATGAATTTTTCTTTAGTTAAAGAATTAGATGTTTTTGAATAAAACCAGATACATTTCTGGCTTTTGTTAGCTGCTGACAGAACATGGGCTTTTGTAAAGGTTACAAAACAATTGATTTGTCATTATATATTTGAAAGATGGTGTAGGAAAGATAATAAATCCAGACTTGGCTTTCTTAAACATAAGTTAAATTACTAATACTGTAATTAGTAATGGTTGCTGGAACATACTCCTCACTGGGTGCCTGCACTTTGGTTTCAGTGCCTTGTTGCACTGTTTTTTGCTGTATCTGAACAGTGGCTGATGGTTTCCTTTGCTTCATTTATTTGGTGTTTCTTGATAGTGCATAGTGATAGTGATAGTGTTGTGCATGGTGCACTGGGGCTGCTTTGTGTGCTGTTGCCTGTTTTAATGTGTCACATGTTGGTGTTTTTAAAGGCTAATATTTGTAAATATGTGGAGTGCTCCAGTGAAGTTGTTTAAAATGGTGGTTTAGACTTACTTCTACAATTTGGGAGGGAGGGTAGGTGTAGAGGTTTTGTTAGTGTATTGTGTGTGTGATGTTTTGTTGGTTGCAGTAGTGATGACTATATTTGGGGGAGTGTTCATTTTTTTAAAGCCAAAGGTTCTTGAGTGCAGGGGTAGTCAGCTGCTTCAATGTTGTAGTCTAAATGTAACACTAGAAATTTTTCTGAAGACCTGGAAGAACATCTGCATTTTCTGTTGACTTCAAAGGAACTTTTGTCTGTAAAATATCCAGAATGTCATCAGTTACTGAAATGTCTGGTGTTGATTTTGAGGTCTATTGTTAAACACCAGAATTTTTAGTGTGAAATCAAGTGTTAGGATGATGTTAAAAGTCATTATTTCCAGAAATGGAAATCATAGTGGAGTGGTACCTGCTGAATCATGCTGAGAAGATGGACCTTGCATGGTTTGATGGAGAGGTAGAACATGCACACTGCAGAGGGAATTCTGGAAATTGTTTCTGCTCACAAAATCTCCAGTGAGCAGGTGAGGGCCAACCACTTGGTGACAAGTTTTACCAGCACCAGAGGGCTTGTTACAGAGGTTGGTGTGTCTTTCTACTGTGTATTTGTTTCTATACCAGAAGGAAGGCACCATGGGTTATCTAACTGGAACAAACCACCATGAAATTCAAGCAAGCTGACAAACACAAGCATAGTCTGGAGGTGGCTGAAGTCAGGATGCTCATTTTAGAGAAGGGATGACCTATGCTCTTGCTGATTTGTCACCTCTCTTGGTGTTCAGTGCATTGATCTGCATGGGATGCCCTTGTGGTCTGAAGAGATTTTATTAAAGAAGCATTAAAATAAGAATAGTGACATGCAGGCTGCATATGTGTAGCTGTAAACTGGTATTAGAAGCACCATGGATGTGATGGCTTACATTAACTCAAGAAAAACCTACAAGTGCTGGGATGTCCTGTGTGGGGCCTTTCCATATATGTAGATGTGTGCTGTGACACTCTGACATATAGTGCTGCCATTGGACGTGGAAGAGTCTTGTTCCCCCTCTCACAGCTTTTCTTCCATCATCCTTGAGGCTGTGCTAGTTTATAATGCTGTCCTGCAGAATGAGAGGGGAAGGACATATGCCAGCAGTCCAAGAGTGTGCCTGGCTCTGTAGCTAGCAGGACATGTCCGTAACAACAGGACAGTCATGGAAGGCAGGGGCTGAAAGATGCCTTAGCACATAAAGTGAATCACCCAGGCAGCACTGCCAACACCTCTACATGTACCTGACCTGCTGCCACACTCCTGTGTGGTCATTGTCCTGTAGCATCCAGGCTGGGTTTGTGTTTCACTGTCAGGTTGTTTGGCACTTCTGCATGCCATGTGACCATCACATTGTGTTGCTGACTGCTCCTCGTCCCTCTGTCTTGTGCCTTAAGGAGCTTCTGGTTACTGTCCCCTCTGAAAACTCCTCATTTGGAGATGGTGGCACTCCCTTTCCAGGCTAAACAAATACAGCTACTCCCACTCTCCTTGGAGGATCTTTTTCCCATATATTTTCTTCTGGAGTTTCTGCAGTGTATCTACAGTCTTTCTTAAATCAGCCTTTCCATTTTGTTTGCTCATTATTGAGGCTCTGGACGTTTGAAACCTTAACAAAGACACAACTTGAGAGTGGAAGAGTCAAACCCTGGGGTGGCTGTGCAGAGGGGAGTGATTTAAGTTGACTTATAGGTGTCAGTTTGAGATCAGATATGTAAATAAACCAAAGGGCCATTGCAGAATTTAATTCTGACAAAGCTGCAGCATGGAGCGACCTCCTCGAGCTGCTGCTCATGTCCAGCTTGGTGGAGTCTCCATGTCTTTTAGGTAAGAAACCTAGAGCTCATAGCCCATGACTCAATACTGCTGGAGTGGGTGAAGGGCTGCAGGTGGCTTTTGCAGCCTTGGTACTGTTTTCAGGGTGTTTAAAAAGGAGGATGGTCTTTCTGATGGCCCTGAACTCTGTCTAGCTCCAAACGTCCTTTGTCCCTCTGCTTTGCATACTCCTGCTTGTTTGTAAGTAGATCCTCTCAAAATACTTCTGCTTTCTAACCAGGGCCAGGGAGAGCTGTCTTTGACTTTGGCTGTAGGTTTGGAGACATTCAAATGAAAGCCTGAAGAGCCCTGAAGAGTGAGGCCTGAGCTGAGCTGCCTCAGTTGGACACTGTTGGCACCCATCAGTGCAGAGACCTCAACCTTAACACAGCACCCGAGCTGAGCCACATGCTAAGTGTGCCCTGTACACAAAATTACAGTCACTCTGCTCTCTATGCTGTGCCCAGGGTTGTTACAAAAGCATTCCAAAACAACAGGAAGTCTGGAAGAAACATTTGGATTTTAAAATTTTTTTTAGCTCTATATTTGTTGCTGTCAGTCTAGGAAAATTACTGACTTGTCTCTTGGTTTAAAATATTCATCCCAAAGCCCAGTGAAGTAGTGGAAGTGTTGAGTTTGGCCTTCATAGTCCCAGCTTTGGCCTCACTGTGTAAGAGCTGATGTCACTTGCAGTGCTGTGCAGCTCAGTCCAAAATCACAGCCATTGGCAGGTCCTTTATCTGCATGGGCAGTGAATCTTAGTGACACAAACACATTTTTAGTTAAAAGCTTTGTGAATTAGTCTTCTTGGTGCTTTTAATTTTCTCTTTTTCAGCCATTTTGTCACCAGCTCTAATCCCTGCACAGCCTGACAGTCAGCGCTTACTATTGCCGAAATTAAACATTTTCCATGTGCCATTTGTTACTTGCTTTTGTGATGAGCAAAAATCTTAATCTGAGGTAGGAGCATGCTGTTTAGTCCCAGCATATTTGTTTGTAACTGGTCCAATTTATCTGATTCAGGTGCACTGTGGCCAGGTATGAAACCTGAAAGTGGTTTAATTCAGACTCCATCTACAAGTCAGCACAGTGTTCTTACCTGCACTACAGGGTTAACCACAAGCCAGCCCAGCCCAGCACATTATTCTTATTCCATTGAAGGTAACTTGGCATGGTTTTTATCTGCATCTCTCTCCACCTAACTGAGTCCAGATACCAAACTAGAGAGGCTTGCACGCTTGTCATTGGTTTGTGCATGCTTCTTCATGCTTTGCCTCTTTTCTCTTTGTGCCTGTGTTTGTGGGTTTGTGTTTGCCTCATACCTGTGTGTGCACCAGGCTGGCTCATTGGTGCCATGCTGCTGGGCTGAACAGGGTGAAGAGCAAATGGGAAGGGGAAAGAGACTACATGTTGTGTTCCTGCATGCTTTATTGGGAATGCTCTTGCATTTCTCTTTGTTTGTGTTTTTTAGCTTGATGTCAGGAAATATGACTGCAGTGAGATTTTTAAACATTTGTTTTTAATTCCTTCTGGAGGTAGATGGCTCTTGAATATCACACACACCGGGTTGGTAGATCTGCTAGGAAGTGAATTTCTCAGTATAGAACTATCATTCAAATATTATAATTGCTGCAAGTGCCACATCTAAGAAGGCAGGTGCTGAATTTCACCGGCTTCCACAGCAGTCTTAAGGAATGAATATGAATGTGCCAGATGGCTGCTGGATGGAATATTGTTGCTTCTGGCACGTATGTGCAAATTGATACCTCTTCTTTACGCTGGAATTTGCCATTTATGTTTTGGTGACAAATGGTGAAAATTTGTCTCTTTCTCTGGAAATTTTATAAAGCATTTCAGGAATTCGTAATCTATGTCTTGTGGAATATTTTCACAAAATAATTCAGAGACTTGAGGAAATTTTTAGTTCAGCTTCCTGCTCAAAGAGTAGTTGATACAGAATTCTGAACCAGATTGCTCAGAGCTTTATCTATTTAGATCTCCAAAACCTCCAAGGATGGAAATTTAGCCAGCTCCAGAACCTGACTGTCATTATGATGAAATGCTTTAGCTTTTGTTGACTCAGAGCTTTCCCTTTTCCATGTTCTGACCATTTCTCTCCTCCTGCTGCTGCACACCTGCAAAAAGAGCCTGTGTCTGTCCTCTCACTAATGTCCATGCAGGTACCAGCAGGCTGCATCAAGTCCCCAAAGCCACTTCCTCTCCTGGCTGGACAGTCCCTCTCCCCTGAAATGCCCCTTGCAGGGCACATTCTCCAGACTCCTGACTGGTTTGATGTCTCTTTACCAGACCCAGCAAATTTTATCAACATGTTTGTTGTGCTTGAGGGGCCAAACTGAATGCCACAACCGGATGTGGTCTCCTGAGAGCCAAGAAAAGGAGGATAATTCTTAAAATTAACAGTGAGTGGGTTTTAGCATGTCTGTCATGGAGGAAAGTTGTGTGGTATTCATGGTACTTGCTCAGTTTGCATTATTGAGACAGTCAATGGCCCAGTGTAGTATATATCCTTAATTCACTTTTCACATTCATAACATGAGGAAAGCAATACTGGAAATACTCCCTTCTTCCAGCATAACCCTCCTTCCCACAGTCCCACCAGCAGAGTGATTTACTGTGTCTCACAGCACCAGCTTTAATTGCCAGGGTCAGGAATGGTTCTACACAATGGGATCCCTGCCAGATTTCCCAGTGATGTCCCATGGGGAGCAGGTGGATCCCTGGGGTTGCTGAGGTGACAGGCCCATGTCAGGCCTTGCTCTGTAGAATTACAAAATCACAGACTTGTTTGGGCTGGAAGGGACCTTAAAGATTATTCACTTCCAACCCCTCTGCCATGAGCAGGGACACCTTCCACTGTCCAGGTTGCTCCAAGCCCTGTCCAGCCTGGCCTTGGACATTTCTAGGGATGGGGCAGCTTCTCTGGGCATCCTCACAGCCAAGAATTCCTTCTCAATATCCCATCTAACTCTACCCTCTGTCAGTGGGAAGCCATTCCTTCTTATCCTGTCACTCTATCCCTTTTCCAAAGTCCTTCTCCAGCTCTCTCTGAGCCTCTCTGCATGCTGGAAGGGGCTCTGAGGTCTCCCTGGAGTCTTCTCCTCTGCAAACTGCTCAACCCCAGCTTTGTCAGGCTTTCACAGAGGAGAGGGATTTTAATCCCTGCTGCTGGGAGAATGTGTGATGTGAGAAATTTCTCTGCAGGCTCTCTGAAAATGTGCATAAGTCACCCCAAAGTGTGCAAAAGTCACTCCAATTGTGCAAATGCTGTTGGTTTTGGAAAAACTTTTTGTAGACTCACAGGAAACTTTTCCTTTTTCATATTTGCTGTATTTCCTTCTTAAGCAGCCCACCAAGGGTTCAGGTCAGTAGAGGAGCTGGTGCCAGGGAGGTGGTGGAGAGCAGAGCTGGGAGGATGGACAGAGTTGTTTCAGTAGTAATCCCTGGAATATCTGTCTTTTCTCTCCACTCAACTCAGCAGGGTCAGACACAGCTGTACAATGGTACTGACCCACTGGAGGGGAATGTCAGTGCATGGTTCTGGTTTTGGCTTTTTGAAAGTGATTGAAGAAAAGCAGTTTGGGATTCATAAGGCAGAGGAGGCAGGGATGTAATGTCTGAGGATGAGGTCTGAAATAGGGGGTAAAGAAGGGAAAAAAGGAAGAGAGTCATGGCATCTTTAATGCAGTACTTGTGTTTGCTGGTCTTTAAACCTCAACCCTTCAAATCATGTTTGGCAAATCCTTGCCAGATATTTGTGCATAGTTCTGGCCCATTCACAGGTAACAGGAAGCAGCCCACAGAGCATAAGGAATTGGTTAATCTGTGTGGTGGGAACTATTTGAAAAAGTCTGATATGTAGCAATGTTTAGATACAGGATTATTAAAAAGACCTGTTGGAGGGAGACCAGAGTTAAGATAAACAATGATGTTCATGTGAGGGAATGCCAAATCTTTTTTCTCATTTCTTAACTTCTGTAATCAATCTCAGTGGAGAAGCAGCCTCTGCAGAGCATTACAAATAAGAATCACTTTCTGTTTCCTCTTTATTATAGTCTTGAGAGCAGTGGTGTAAGGGTCTGTCTCCCAGAGAGTTGCTCTGCCCCAGCTGCATGGCAGGTTTGTTTAGTTAGCAAGGGTCTTTTCTGGAGAGCTGGGCTTCATTGGGGCTTAGGAAGGGACCTTCTCTTAAGGTGAAAACAGCTTTGATAGTTTCCATAATGTGTAAGTGGAAGGAGCTTTATTTGGAAACTGCCCCTGTTTTTGAGCAGTTCCTTCTGAGGAGCGTCTGGGACAGGTTCCTTGGCTCACTCAGCTGGGCTTCAAGGAGCTGTGGAGCTGCTGTAGGTCCTTGAGTGTCTTCATTGCCATTATTGCTGTTCAGTGCAGCCCTTTTGCCTTTTTCTAAATGTTTCTGGGGCTAATTACTTCCCTTTGTTTCTGCTTCCACAGAGATGTCACCCTTCGTATTT
Organism: Peucedramus taeniatus; assembly: GCA_013400575.1. Lineage (NCBI taxonomy): Eukaryota > Metazoa > Chordata > Aves > Passeriformes > Fringillidae > Peucedramus > Peucedramus taeniatus. The sequence goes on from WBNO01004121.1 coordinate 354,265, forward strand.
CTCATCTCCTGTAAACACTGTGTATTTCTACACATCTTTTAAGATCTCTTGTTTTCTTAACTTTTTTGAGGTGTATTTTGGATCCATTCCTCTTTCCAGGAGGCACCAGGTAGTATTGGTGCTTGCCATAACACAAGATACACTTGTTAAGAGTTCGTGGTGGGTCTGTTTTCCAGGGGGAGCAGGACTGAAGCCTTCAGAAGCTTGAGTTCTTGGGGTGAATTTTGTGTGATGGTATTTGCAGAAACTAAGGGGTTTTCTCAGAGTGATGGTAAGGTAGGGATACTGTGAATTTCTGCAAGTCTGTGTAAGCATCTAAAAGTGATTTCTTGGTTTTATTTGTATGCAGAGGAGGGTGGTTTAGAAAAGAAAATAGTTCTTGGTGGCATCTGGTTTTGTATATTCTGGTTTTGTTCCTGCTGATTTAATTATTTGTTGTTATCCTTGTGAGTCCCAAAACCCCATGTTAAGGAATATTTAATGGAGTGGCCCTGTGTCTGCAACCCCCCAAAAACTGCTAAACCACTGGTGTTCCCAAGTGCTGTTCTAGCAGCCTCTCCTGTGTTTTGGGAGAACTGAATGCAGTGGCACAAAGCTTATGAAACATCTTTAAGTTGGTACCAACAACTACACATCCCTAAGAATTTATCCTGTGAGCTGTTCACAGACTATTTTAGAAAGTCACATCCAGAAAGCAGTTCTAGACACAGGAATGTTGGAGAGAGGCTCACTTTCTCCAGCAGGAAACACTCTTTTTCTACTATTTGAAACATTCTTAATGTTCCCTTTAATTTTAAATCTAATTAGACAAAAAATGTTAAGTTTGATGCTGATTTTTTTAACATAATTGATTTAAACACATTCCTGTCCTTTTTCTTGATTTATTCTAATTAATTTTCATCTGCTTCTGATTGATCATCAGAATGGGACTATTGTCTTATCAAAATATGTAGTAAAGATGTAAAACCTTTTTCATTCTACAATGATTGCTTAGCAACCATGGAGGGGAAAAGTTTCTGAACTATTGGAAAGGACTGTTTTTAAAGATGTACTAGCTCTCCTTTCCTGTAAACCCAACTGAAATGTGACTGGTGTCAAAATGCACCCTAGTCCTTTTCTGGCTGTTGGTAGCAGAGTGCTGCTGGAAGCACAAGTGCTTGCATATTTGCCTAGTAAGTATTTATTTCACAACTTCTCATTTCTTAAAGCTTTTCTAGAATATCTAATGCAGTAATTCTCAATTTTACAGCGTCAACTACCAATGCCAGTCCAGTCTCTACATCCTCAACTGTTGTCAATATTTCCACATCAGCAGTAGCCAGCATCTCACAGGTAAAACTTCCTTGATAAATTTATGTGCACCATCTTCTTTACCTTTGTTTAACAAGTTGATCAAAACTAGCATGGAAATGTCACTTCAAATGGAGCACAGTGGTACTGGAGCTGTGGGGCTCAGGGTGTAACTCAAATCACCAAATCACTCCTGCTGTCTCTTTGACCATGCTTCTCCCTTTGGCCTTTGCAACAAACTCACTTCATCTGTTCAGAGCTGTTCCCTCACCTGCAAATTGTGAGGTGAGTCTTAAAACTGAGATCTCTGCAAGAGAGATGGAGGTGAAGAAACCATTCAGCTATTTTGAGGACTAAAACTGCAGGGAAGATTAGAGTTGGATGTTTTTTGGACGTCTTTGTTCTCCCTCAGCAAGAATAGGAAATGAGGTTGTACACAAACAAAACCTCAACCCAATAAAGTAGGGTGTGCATTCTGATGGTAGGCCAGAACAAAGTGAGACAGCCCTGCAAGTTAGCAAACACCATTTCCCCTGCCTTTTTCCTCTGTGGGTGGTTAACTGCCATTCTGAGTACTTGGTTATACAAAGGAAACCTTCAGTATCCAGCTTTTCAGAGAGTACAGGAAGTGTGGAAAATGCAGTGGATGCACAAAAACCCCTCTGTGCTTATGCTGTTGCTTTTTAAACATAAACTTGCTTGGAACCGTAGCAGGGAAAAAATATTTTCTTTTAGTATTTCAGACAAAGGTACCTGGTTCAAAAACCCAGGCTGCTCTTCAGGGGAATCAGGAGAGCACTGTGTATCAGAAAAGTGTGATGTGACATTTGGGGTCATTGCTTTTTTTACTGTCAGTAGCAGAAGTTAAAATTGTCAAGCACAGCTCCAGGTGCTGAGCAGTCTCCTAAATGAATTAAGTAGTTTTCATAAAAGGATACCTTCTAGCATGCAGAATTATTGCTTGATGAAGTCAGGACATGAGTAAGAGCCATTTATCCTGTAGTTGTGCCCTCAGTGAGGCTTGAGGTCACTTTCTGTCACTGTCAAATGCAGGAAGTCAAATGCAAGACAAAACCACACATTTCAGAGCACAGAGTGCACTGATGTCTTGGTATCCACTCAACCCCCTGTTACTGTCACTTCATTCATTATGAATTAATTTTTGCAGACACTGGAAGCAGAGGAATGGCCCTGTGATCACTGGTCTCTGCAAAACCTACCTGTGCAGGGGCCATTGGGCAGCCAGAGCTCTCAGCCTTTTTGGGAATGTCTTACATACGTGGAATGAAACAGCATAAAGTCAGACTGTGCTCTTGATGGCATTTTTCTTGGACAGGATACTCTAATACAAAAGTCAGAGATTGAGAGTGTTTTCTGAATGAGGTGTCCCACCATCAGTAACTCTTTCCCCAACAGGAATATCCTACGTACACCATCCTTGGCCAGAGCCAGTACCAGACCTGCTACCCGAGCTCAGGCTTCGGGGTGGTGCCACCAGCAGACAGCAGCACGGACAGCTTGGCACTAGCCACGACCACGTACCCAGAGGAGAAACCAAATGCCCTGGTGCCAGCCCGGGCAGTGCAGAGACCTTCCTCTGGTGAGGCGGGGTCTGTGAAATGCCTCTGCTAAACAGTGCAGGGGTAGGAGTGGGGAAACATCTCCAGATGGTACCTGCAGCACCTTGTCATGCTGGGCCCAATGGGACACTGGCCTTCCTTGTCAGAACCTTCCTGGTCTCACTGGTGTGCAGAGTGTTGTGGTGGGCCAGCCAAACTTATGTATCAGAAGCCTTTTACTGCTGCTATTCCAGGACACCTTGCACTACTCTGTGTGCCCCAGGGAGAGGGAGTACTCTGAACACCTGGCTGCAGGAGGTGAAGTACTCTTTCCCTAGGAAGGGTGTTCTTAGCAGTAGCAGAATGGGCTCCATCACATCTCCCTGTCAGTCATGGCCATGCTGCTTGGCCAAGGCTGTGTCTCCATCATCACTGTTACTCTTTTATATTCAAGTGTCTACTAAATAAAGTAGACATAGTTGAGTAATAGAGTAGGTCCAGGGTACTGAAATGACTGCAGGGTACCAGTCCTTAGGGTGGAGGGTCTCTGCTCTGGCTTTGCTCTGCAGGCAGTAGGTCTTGCAATAGCTCAGTTCTGGGGGACTGAATTGAGGAGATGGAGCTGTTTTGGAATGATGAGACAAAGAAATCATGGTTTATGTTCTAATCAGGGTTCAACTACTACTGCATCCACATAGTAAAGTAACATTTTAGTTTTGCTAAGGTGGTTTGTGGCCAGTGCTGTATTGGTGTTTGTTTTGAGACACAAGAGATGAGAGCTGTGTGATTTCTTTCTTCCAGGAGATGCATCCACAAGTCCTTTGCTACCAAGAGCAACAGCAAGTAAAGAGTTAGATGAGCAAGCAAGAAAAAACATCCCTGGAAAGAACAGAGGGAAGAGGAAAGCAGATACCTCCTCCTCACAGGACAGTGAACTGGAGGTAAATAGTCCCCAGCACTGGGGCTGTAGCTTTGTCTGCCTGAGCCACGAGAGCCTCCAGGGCTGAAGATCCTGTACCTAGACAGTGAAATCCTGTACTTAGTGATCTGTCCCAGCACTGCCACATCCACCCAGGGAAGGAGGTTTTCTGTCTCCACTTGGAATCTCCCATGCTGCAAATTTCCCCTTCTTCTTCCTCCACAGCAATTTTCCCTCTGCCACTACTGAAAAGAATTTGTCTCTATCTCCTTTGCAGTTCCCTTTCAATTAGTTGTGGTCTCTTTTGGATGTCCCTTAGTCTCCTCTTTGCTGAGATAAGCCATCCCAGTTTCCTTAACCTCTCCTGTGGGTTGCTGACCATCTTAACAGCCTTTTGCTGGCAACTCTCATTTCCTCACAGGTCTCTGGGACCAGGGATGCAATCTGGGGTAACCTTCCCAGTGCCAAATAGATTGAGACAGCACCTCCTTTCTGGCACACATGGGAGACTCCAGCAGGAAAGTTATCCTCAGGGAGAGAGTGTTACTGGCTTGTACTGGTGTCCATTTTGCCCTCCAGCTCCTTCAGCCTGGACTAGTGTGAGAGGTTATTCCACCCCATGTTGGCCCAGCTCTCAAAGTCCTTCTGTACCAAAACTCTGCCATTCCTCATGGCAGCCCATTTCCTTATTTATAACAAAGGTTTCTCTGACAAACACCAAGGGCATGCACCTGGTGCTCTCCAGATCACAGGAAGTACACTTTACCTCAGCAGGACTCTAAAATTCATTAGCACTCTAAGCTTTACTTCCATAACTATAAAAGCAAGAGAGGCTTTTGAGATAGTTTGTCCAAACAGCCATAGCCTGGATGTGTACTTCTGTGGCAGTAAATAAACTCCACTGCAATAAACTGAAGAGTTGAATGTGTTCAGCCTGTAAGATGACAATTGTTCATACCTGTTAGAGCATGCTGCAGCTAACCACAAAATTAAAACTTGTTCCTTTATTGCAGTTGAGTGCCTGGAATATCTCAGCTCTAACCTGCTCTTGTTCTCTCTGCAGCGGGTGTTTCTCTGGGACCTGGATGAGACCATCATCATCTTCCATTCTCTTCTCACAGGGTCCTATGCTCAAAAATATGGCAAGGTAATGCTGTATTTTCCATGGAAGAAGACTTATTTCTATCATGCAGAATTAAATGTTAGTCTTTGGAAAGGGAATAGTTTTGGGTTTTTTTAACTCTCTATGGTGGTACTTTTAAGTTGTTGGCAGTTTGGGCCAGGGAAAGAACTAAATTTGGCTTTATACAGAGCTAGAACATGGACATCACCAACATGTCCCTTCTTACAATGCAGGTCTGTCAAACTGGTTTCACCCTCTCTGGGAGTAACTGAGGTCCTCCCACATAGGGAAAAGAAGTGGTTTTTCTCCTTCAAAATACATTGTAGATTTTTGAATGTTTTATATGTGCTGACTATGAAAATGTATCAGTCTCTCCTGTGGAGCAGTGACGTGTTTGGAATGTAGCTGGGATTATGCCAGGTTTGATATATAGTGGAAAACTCTGTGCAGTTTAACTGATGAGAGATTTATGACAGTTCCCTTCTGCCTGTTTCCACAGTGCATTTACATTTTCTTTTTGTGTTCCAGGATCCAACTTTAGTGATTGGCTCAGGTCTGTCCATGGAGGAGATGATTTTTGAAGTTGCTGATACTCACTTGTTTTTCAATGACTTGGAGGTACATGGCAGATGTGTTTGAAAGGCAGAACTCCACGTTACCATGTCAGAATTACACCTCACTCTTTGTGAGGCCTCTGTGCTTCAGAGCCTCTTATTGTTTGTTGTAAGCACAGCCAAATCAGGGGGCCACTCTTAACTGAGACAGGCATTCTGCAGCCTTCTAGTGTCAGGAGCTCTCAGATTCTGCTGGGTTTTTGCTTGAACCCATACAAATAAAAAGAGTGATGTCTGATCCATCCTGTATTTGCATTTCTGGACTGGTGAGCACTTGGCAATGTGGCATGGCTTGTTGCTGTTGGGAAGTGTGAAAGGATTGGTTTCTATCACAGTTTCTTTAATCTGCAAATGTCAGTGTGTTTCTGGATTACCACAACATGACTTTATTTTTGGTTTTTTTTGTCTTTAACAGGAGTGTGACCAGGTACACATAGAAGATGTGGCATCTGATGACAATGGCCAAGATCTAAGGTGTTGTACTGATGAATGCAGGAAATGTATTGCTGATGTAATCAGGTTTTGTGAAGACTTCAAATGCAGATGGGGTTAAGGGATGGAGCTCAGCATTGTGCCAGGGATGAAACCTGGCAAAGTGTTTGTTTGCTGGGGGGCATTTCTTTCAAGACCTACAAAGCATTAAGGCTTTTGAGATTATATTGTGAACTACATTGTCCATTGATGAGTGCTGCCTCTGTGCTCAATGGCAAGTGAGGAATGGAGAACCAACACTTCAGATCTCATGATGACAGCATTAGATTAGTAACCTGATCTAATGGTTACTCTAATTAGATTACTGGAAGAAGTCTCTGCCTATGGCAGGGGTTTAGAATGAGATGATCTTGAAGGTCCTATTCAACCTAAACCATCCTGTGATTCCATGATCTTAACCTTTGAAAGTCCACCTGTGGTTTGCATCCCTCTGAGAGCTTATGGTGCTCACTATCAAACAGGAGGAGGTAGGCTTTTTACTGAGCTGAACTGGCTCATGAAAATGTCTGAGAAAGATCTGTCAGGGAGAAAGAAATACAGGGAGTTGTGATATAGGATGTCCTCGAGCCAGGTCTTAAAAGCTCTTGGAGAAATATATCACACCCAAGATAGCTCAGGTACCTTAGAAGGCATAAAATCAGCAGGATGGCTTCTGTGGTAGTGTTGGAAACAGAAAAGTTCTAATAAAAGGCAGAATAACAAAGCTCTTTACAAAGAAAACCCGAGCCACGTGCAAGAGGTTCTTGCTCCTGATAAAACATCCCACAAAAGCAATTAGTTCCTTTGTTCTCTTCTTTTTCTAGTGAGTTGTTAAGGTGGGACTTTTTGGCTGCTGTCCAATTGGCTATCCTTGAGTTTGAGGTGAAGTCCCCCAGGTCCTACTATGTGTCTTCTACCCAACTGAGGAAAGAAGCTTCTGGGCTTTTTTCCTTTTTAAGGAGACAAAGGATAATTTGGTCACTCCATCAACAGGGGGTACATTCCTACATTGTGGGGAAGCAGGACTTGCTTTCTGCAGTTATAAACTGGTGAAGCAGCTCATCTGCAGTTGTGATGGAAAGGAATGGATGCTATGTTTGGAAGATGTTGTGCTGGGGTTTATTGCTGCAGGATGACGAAGGATGCTCCATATGGCAGAGGAGTGAGCAGCCAAAGAGTACAGGAAGGTTTTGTAGTGGAGAGTGTGAAAGGAGTTGTATCAGTGCAGCAGTTCAGAGCCAGCAGCAGCTGTAGTTGGAGGTCAGCATTCCCTCAGGAGCCAGGCTCTGCTCTCCAGGTGCCAGGGTGCTTGTGGAGCTCCTCTCTGTTCTCCAGCTGCTGCCAGCGCTGCCAGGAATGCCGCAGTGGTTCTGCTGCTGTGGCACACCTAACACATCTCCTTTCCTGGAACAGCAACTACAACTTCTCCACGGATGGGTTCAGTGGCTCGGGAAGCAATGCAAACCACAGCTCCTCAGTGGGTGTGCAAGGAGTGGACTGGATGAGGAAGTTGGCCTTCCGCTACCGCAGGGTACGCGAGATCTACAACAAATACAAAACTAACGTTGGAGGTGAGTGGTCACCTGCACTGAGGGCTGAGCACTGAACAGAGCTTGTGGGGCCAGACTGCATCCTTCCTCAGAGCTTTGGCTTTCCTGATGTGTGGACATGAGAAGTAAAGCATTCTCCTAGTGCTAACTGGGATCAAATTTCCATGGAATCTAAGAGGGTACGTCTTCCAAAACTGAGCAGTGTGCCAGTGCAGGCTGTGATTTATCATGGAGATAAGGATGGGCACTCAGTCCTAGAGGCAGAAGGTTTGGTGCAGATAGTATCCCATTGCTAATTGGGTATGAAGGGCTGCCTGGCACTCTGCTCAGCAGTGGCCCCCTTGACTCATTTGCCCTGCTGCTCGGGAGGTCTCTTTCATGTCTGCACAAAGTCTGCCTTTGGTCATGCCATTGTCAGGAAATACCGTGGTCACCCCTGGGCTGTCAGGCCCACAGTCTGACATGACTTCTCTGCTCTCTCTCCACGAAGTCTCTTAAAGCCTTCTAGTTTTGCTTCCCTTTCAACTCCAAAGCAGTCATAATCATGCAAACCATAGTGAGCAAATGGAGATGAATTTTCTGTTTAGTCTGAATCTTGGCATTGCCATCCCTGGAGAAGGAATGTTGCTGGAGCAGCTCACCTGGTAGGGTGACTTGGCCTGGTTGGTTGTGGGCTTGAGTACCCTCTGCCTACACAAAAACCTTGATAGATTTTTTTTTTGGGGGAGACATATTTTATAAAAACCAGGTGTGTAACAACTTTCAGCCTTAAAAATCTGCCTTAAAAATATTAAAAATCTGCCAGTATAGGTCTCCAGTTTGGTGTGCTGCAGTTACCTGATTTCTTGTAGGGGGGATCAGACCATGATTTCATATTTTGCTTATGGGAAACCTGGATGCAGAGTTTTTCAGAACCTGTGGAAAGCTACATGATGAAGCAGCTGTCAGTCCCTCTGTGGCCTCAGTGCAGAGGACTGGTGTAGCAGAAGGCTGGAATGAGGGGGGCTCATATGTCATGGATGGAAATTGGAGAGATGTTCAGGCTCCATGTGCTCCTTTCTTGCTGTGTTTACTGTCAGGAGCAGAAATGGGCTCCACTTCTGTCTGCTTTTAATTCAGAACTGGAGGCTTGAAGAAAATGATACCTAAAAGTAATTACAAGCATGGGAATAAAAGAAGTGGGGGAGGGTAAGATGTAAAAGGGCTTAAAGTGGAAAGGGTCCTTGGAAAGCAGAAAGAGAGGGTGATTGTAGGAGTTCCTTCCCCTGCTCTGTGGCCTTGGACACCTGCTACTGAGAGTGCTTTGTACGAGAGAAGTGCCTTTGCCTGTATCCTGAGAAATGCTTTGAAATAATCACAGATCAATGTCTGCCCAGCTCCCCCATGGTCAGAGTCCTGGATGGATGTCTGGGCTCATTCATGTCACTGGGAGCTGGTTTCTTTCATTGCTTTGAGACAGTCCAGCTTCCAGAGGCCTTCAGTTCTGTTATTTATTGCAGAGCAGGCAGAGGTGCATTGAGGGACAGCCCTCCCTGTGTCAGACTTGCCAGGCAAACACATGTTCCTCACCTTGCAGGCCTGCTTAGCCCACAGAAGAGGGAAGCTCTGCAGCGACTGAGGACCGACATAGAAGTGCTGACAGATTCCTGGCTGGAAACTGCTTTAAAATCCCTGCTGCTCATCCAGTCCAGGTATGGAACCTGGAAGTGCATGCGAGGCTTTCCCAGCCCTGTCTTGCCCTGAGGTGCAGTGCTGTGCTGGGCACTGCCCCCATCACACTGCTGCAAAGACTGAGGTCAAGAACTCCACCCGTTTCTCTGCTGCAACACCTGTAGTTAGCAAGGTCCCCACTCTCACCAAATGGTTTTTCTGACAGGTAATTCTGCCAGAAGCAAACAAGCAAAAATGGCTAAACCTTGTCCTAAAATGCCTCCTGAAAGCAGCACAGCAAAGCACATGGCACCTGGGCAAGCTGATCAGACTGCCTAGAGCAGTCTTGGCACCACTGCCTGTAGATGTGCTGTTACAAGTGTTTTTCTTCTTTCAGAAAAAACTGTGAGAACATCCTGATCACAACCACCCAACTGATGCCAGCTCTTGCCAAAGTTCTTCTGTATGGATTGGGCGAGGTGTTTCCCATTGAAAATATTTATAGTGCTACAAAAATAGGTAAGGGGTTGTGCCAAGTCTCTGGCATTGTGCCATCTGCTGAGGATGAGCTGGGATCTTTACATGGGGAAGTGCCATTTCTGCAGCCCTGTGCTGTGGTTCACCTGGTCAAGGCTTCTGGCCTCGGGAGCTGAACTGGGTTCTACCCCTGCCCCAGTAAGACAAGAAGTGTTTCTGTACTGGGAGGAAGGGACCTGTTCAGGCTCTGTTTCTCTTTGCCTGAGGCTCCTTACAGGGGGATTGTCTTTGGCAGGTAAAGAGAGCTGCTTCGAGAGGATTGTGTCACGGTTTGGAAAGAAGGTCACCTACGTGGTGATTGGAGATGGGCGTGATGAGGAGGTTGCAGCCAAGCAGGTGAGTCTGACTACAGAGGTGGGGCAATGCAAAGGGAAGTTGCTGGCAGGCTTTGCCTACAAGGACTCTTCTTCCAAGGCTGAACTCTTCAGGCCAGGGCAGCCAGGAGGAAAGTTTGCCTTTGATGCGAGAGATCTTCAGTTGTGTTAAGATGGGCAGTTTTCTGGCTCCTGGGTGTTTAAAGCTTCTCTTCTACTGTTGTTTAGGTTGCATATAACAGTGTGCCTGTCAGCAGTGTCTTAGTGTAGCATGTTGGATGTAGCATGTTGAAAGGTTGGACTTGGTGGTCTTGGAAGTCCCTTCCACCCTTGATAATTCCATGGTTCTGTATGCTGATCATAGCCTGTGACTATCAGGATATTGCAGTTTCTCAGGAGTGTGGAGGAGTCAGGGCTCAGGAACAGCAGCAGATCAGTACAGCACCTGTCAGCACAGGCTGGATTACAAACAGGAGTTTGATTTTGACAGGCCTGGATGGGTTGTTCAATTGTGCTAATTAGTTATGAAGTGCTAAGATGAGGACCTCAGCTCTTCCATGTGCCAGAGGTGTCAGTCCTGGACAGGCATTCCTGGGTGCAGCAGCAGCTCACAGCCAAGGTTTCCATTGTGAGCAGCTGCCAGTCAGTGCTGGTGCCTGTCACACACAGCTGTGCACATAAGATGGGCTCCAGATCCACATGTGCACGTGGCCGAGGTCTGTCCTGAGAGTGGTGTGCTCAGAACCACCACACTGCACAGCCCTGCAGCTCCACCCAGCCTGCTGCCAGCTCAGCTGAAAATCCCTGCATAAACCTGACTGTCCCCTCTCTTTACAGCACAACATGCCATTCTGGAGGATCACAAATCATGCTGACCTCGTGTCCCTTCACCAAGCCCTTGAGTTAGACTTCCTGTAAGAAGTTGGAGCAAAAACGTGACTGCAGCTCCTGCCAGCCCTCTCCATTACTGAGGGGGCAGAAATCTCACATGTTTGGGGACTCACTTTTCAGATTGATGAAGAAAACATACCTAATGCAAACTGTACAATGGAATATGACAGCAGGTCGTTCCTCGGGAGCACGGGCCCTGCCAAGACCAGAGGTGTCCTGTAAAGAAGCCCTAGACTCAGCAGAGCTAGAGCTTGTCTGCAGAAGGGACTTACAGAGCCAGCTGAATGCCTCTGGCAGGTGCCTCCAAAGGGAGGGGCCACAAAACAGCAGATTTATGTGTAAGAGCCTTCTCCTTTCTATTCAGCTTAGTTGTAGAACCCAAGTAAACACAAAAATTTATTTTTATAGGAAAACGCTGATGGCAGAGCTTAAAACCTCCCTTGTTTTGCAAAGCCGAAGAGCTATTGTTTTTTTTTCATAGGAAATATTAATGAAAATGTCAAAAATACCTCTATTGCTGTAAAATGTGTCCTCTCTCCTTCCCTGGGTGTTCAAAACAGTTAATTTATTACAATGTCCTTATGTTATTTCCTCAGTGTGGGATTACTGGAAAATATAAAGGAAAGGGAATGCTTCTGGGATATGTGGTTCCTTGTAGAGGCAAGTATTGGTGTTCTGAGTTGATCCCAGTGGCAATGGGATCTTCTAGTCAATGTGTGCAGAAGCCCTTTTAGCCAGCAGGAGATCACTGGATTCCAGCCTTTGTCTGGACTGTAGATCCCACAGATTTTTCCTGCAAAGAAAAATGAAATCGCCTGTGAACATCAGGTACAGCAGACTGGTGCAGACTGCTCAGATGTGAACTGAGTCCTTGCCTGGACTAGGAATAATCTAATTCCTAAATCCTCATGAATGTTGCAGAAAAGGCTCTAGCTGTGGTATAACCTTCACCTCTGTGTTCCTGACCCTATTTGTAAGTTCCTTTTAGTAGAATCAGATTCAATTTTCTTATATTCTTTGCATTAGCCTATCTACATAATGAGAAACAAATGCCTTGTTAAGAGGGACTTAATTTTCTAAGACACTGTGACTTGGCAGCATGGAGCACTTGGGAGGGATGTTGATGCTGATTTTTCTGCTACTGTCTCAGAATAGAGGCTGGAGTCAGTGACTTGCAGCTCCCCTGGCCAGGAACAGCCAGCTAGGGACTGGGGCTGGCACAGGGCCTGCTTTTGTGCCAACTCAGGCTGTGTTTGATGGTCTCCCCCATGTACCCTGATGGCAGCAGATCAGCAGGTGCCCTGAGGACAGGTGTGTGCTGTGCCCCAGAACTTGCTGCTGCTCCTGCAGAGCCAGACCTGTGGCTGCACCCAGACTCCTCCAGATTGTGGTTATCAGCCATCAGGAGACTGGACTGAAAGTCTGTCACTGCAGGGGGGACACTGACCCATTTGCTGTGCCCATACAGGCAGGGATGTGTTTGCTGCGTTCCTTTCGTGGCTTTAATTACTGAGGGTTAATTTCCATCAGTGCAGGGGGAGCTGCTGGGCCAGCTCTGCACAGGCTCTGCTGTGCCCTGGGAGCATCTGTTCCTGGGCCAGCACCAGTGACCATGGGGTAGAAGGTGCCTAGAGCCAGGAGTTTGGATACCTCGTGCTCAGGGACTGGACCTGGGAGGTTTATTTCATGTACCAGTTCCAGTTTCCCTTTGGGTTTGTTTGGTTGTTATGGTTTTTTTTTTTTTTAGATTAATTAAATTGGAATCAAAGGTGATTCTCTTTCTCCAGGGTGGTCACTGGAGTCAGGAGTGATCTGCTTTCCATTCAGCTCCTGGCCAGGTGTTGGCCTTGTGCTCTGATCCCAGGTGGATACTGGGTCTGTGTATTTCCCCAGGAGCTCTGCAGCAGGAACATGCTGTCTGTGTAGGAGCTGCTCATCCCATGAGGAAAGTCTGAGGGAGTGTGCTGTGGGTGTCACTGGGCAGCTCAGCAGAGGGAAAGGTGTTTGGCTGCCCTGGGGGCTGCTGGCCCAGCAGAGCCCTGGGGACAAACAGGCTGTGCTGGGAGGGCTCAGCAGTGGATTTGGAAAGGGGAGCAGGACCCAGGGGTGTTCTCTGTCTACACCAAATGGAGAGCCAAGGTGTTTTCACACCTGTTCCAAGGCAGCTGAGGCAGCTCCAGCTCCCTTTACTGCTGGGTCTGTAGAGTCCAGTTCCTCTGGGGTCCCTGTGCCAGAGCTGTGGTGAGGGGCAGCCTCATTGCTCCCAGGGTTGGCAGTGTCACCAGAGGATCAGGACTCGGTTGTAGTCACAGAAGAGTCTGTACTGATGCTGAACATCCCTCAGCCCATCCAAAGGTCTCCTGTAAGCAGGTTTGGGAACTGTCCCAGCTTGTGCAGCAGCCTGTTGGGAGCATGTCTCATACTCCAGCTGGCTGAACTTTGGGATTAAAACCTGTGCCTTAACCTCCCACCACCGGCACGGCCGAGCAGCCCACGTGCTTCGCTCCCATCGGAAGCAGCTGAGCAGAGCCGTGCTGAGAGGGGCTGGGTTTGCCCAGGCACTGGCAGCAGGTGCTGGACCTGCAGGCCTGAGCTGCCTGGCAGCTGGCTGTGCTTTGTGTTTGTTTACTTCAAATGTTTTAAGGAAATTTTAAGATGTTGGTAAAATTTTAGCTGAGTGTGGAACTCGCAGCCACTGACATTTCATACTGGTATTTATATGATGTTTCCTTGAATGTATGTAAAGTACTTTTATAACAGGAGGTTGATGGTACATTTCTGTGTTTGTTAATAAAGGGGTGACCTGGCTATTTTATTTTTTCCTCTACTGGCTGAATTTAAGCCTTTTCCTGTCTCTTTTGAGGCAAGAACAGCATCTCTATCCAAGCATTGATTTTCTCCTGTCTCTGTCACCAGTTCAGCTACAGTCAGGTCAGGGGTAATGGGAGAGCAAACCTGAACACCTGAAGGACAGTCAGCCTGCAGGCCCAGAGCACCTGAGCTCACCTGGGTGCTGCTGGCTTCCCCTTCAGCTTCAACACAGCCACAGAGGCTTTAAAAACCACCTGATCCACCAATATTTGTTGCCTCCAACAGCCCTTGGGGAGATGTCTGTGCTGGCACTGGTGGGAAGCAGTAGGACCCCTGGAGCCCACAGCACCTCTTTTGCTGTACTGAGGGGTGATCTCAGGTGCTGCTGGCTGTGGGCCTTTGCCTGTTCATGGTCTGTAATGGGAACTGTCCTGTGAACTGGAAAAAATAATAAAGTCTTTATTTTCTATAGTCAGTGCTTCAGCCTGTTCTCTGCCCCGTGTCAGTCCCTGCCCCTGTGACAGCCCGAGCCCGGCCTGGCAGCACCTGGAGCATTCGGGGTGCCACAGGTCACAGTGCAGCCAGCAGAGCCCCCATGCTATGGGGAGCCAGTGGGGCAGGGACCTGCTCCTGGGCCCTGCTGAGGTACCCAGGGGAGGCACATGGTGCTTCCTGCACAAAACATTCCCTTCACATTTTCTTTTGCAGAAGGCAACACCCCTCTCCCCCTTGTGCTGCTGGCCTTGGGCAGGGCTGAGTTTCTTACAGGAGCAGCTGTGAAACAGCATTTCAGCTCCTCCTCCAGCTGCATCCAGAGGCCTTCCCTGGTGTGGAAGTTTCCTCCTGGGATGGGTGCTGGGAGGGATGTGATGAAGGGGAGGGGAAGGAGCCAAAGGTCAGTGCTGTGGGCAGCCAGGATGTGCCACAGCTGCCAGCTGGGCAACAGCAAAGGGCAGGGGCTGCTCTAGGGCCTGCCTGGGCTTGGGTACTGAGCTGGGTGGAGGCAGCCCCACCTGGGGAGTGGTGGGTGTCTGTGCCCAGGAGCTGGCACAGCACTGACCCCACTGCTGACCACACTGACCACACCAACAGCCACCAACGGCTGAGAAATGTCATGGCCAACTCCAGCCTGGTCACGGCCTTGGGAGCGCTGCCCAGGCTGTGGTGGTGGGAATGGCAGCCAAGGGAGCATGAGGTGTGCATAATAAGCTAGAAACCCGGAGCCACCCTGCAGCCACTCCTCCCAGCACAGGCCTCCTTCCCCATCCCTCCCTGAACACAGTGATAACAGGTGAGCTTTGACCTTAACACCACAACTAACACAAGGAGGAAAATCCTGGCTGCAAACGGAAAGGTCAGATAGCCACAACCAGGGAGGAAACAAGTCCTCCCTGCCCCACCACCCATATCCCAGCACAGCAATGGCAACAGCAGGCACAGGAGAGGCACAGAGAAAATAAACCAGTGCTCTTGTTTTCATTTTTCTCTTTTGAAAAAGCTACTAATAAATAACAAGAAAAGTTGACACAGAGTGCAGCCATATGTCCCAATGTGCTGGACTCACCACAGACACTGTGGCTTTCCTTGAGGGTACAGCCATGGGAGCCATGCTGAGTGCCACAGGACTCATCGTGTTTCCACATCACCCTGGTTTCTGCCAGCTCCCTCCAGCTGTCCAAAACAACAGCCTGAGGGGCACAACCAGAGGCACAACCAACAAGTCTACCTCCCCCCTAATGTTCCTTTAGAGGAGCTGCCCTCAGACAGCAGACTCCACAGCAGCAGCCCCATTCAGGAAATGCTGCTGTGCCGGCTGGGACAAGGAGAAGTGGGTCTGGGCCAGCCACTGCATGCGCCTGTTGACAAGGTCTGGTTTCAAAAACGAGCGGAACTCCACCCCATCACTCCCTCCATTGGCATCCACCTCGTCATATCTGCCTTCCTGCTGCACCTGCACGTTGGGGTGTAGCCACTTGTAGTAGGTGACCCTCAGCCCCAGCCCCAGCAGGTAGCAGGGCAGGGCTGCAGAGACCACGGGGAGGAGGTATGAGTGCTCCTCAGAGGGGGCCCGGCCCCAGAGCCAGGCGAGGGCCAGCAGCGTGCTGTCCACCAGGATGAAGCCGTGGTAGATGATGCTGCGGTACAGCGTCCTGCCCGGCGCCACGTTGAACCAGCTGAAGTAGAGGATCACAGCCACCATGGCCCGGTACAGCTGCTCAGGGCCAGGTGATTCCATTAAGTCCGTGCCCTGCAGGGTGACCCAGAGGAACATGGCCAGCCACACCAGTGAGAAGTGGACAGCCACACCGTAGGGCCAGAGCAGGGCAAAGAGGGCGACCGCCAGGATGCGGGGGCAGATGAGGAAGAGGTTCCACAGGAAGTAGATGACAGAAGAGCCCAGGCTCAGCTCGTACTTGTCCTGCAGGAAGGAGCGCAGGGACTGGTGGTAGTCCAGCAGAGACCAGGACACGCACAGGAACGCGGTGCCCATCCCCAGGCCTGCAAACACAGAGGTGAAAATGCTGAGGGGGGACCAAGAGGGTGGCCCAGCCTGGCTCAAACCTCTCCCCGCCCACCACTGCTAAAATGAGTTTTCCCCCAGCCCACGAAGCAGCTGCTGTCAGGGTCAGAGCATCAGCACCTGCATCTCTCCCCTGGCCTTCTGCCCTCCCCGAGGACAAGGAGGCTGGTGCCTGGCCTTGCTCAGAAGATGGGGAAGAGGTGCTGGAACTGAACAGCTAGCAGAGCCCATCTCCCAAGCATGGAAGTCCTCAGCCCACAGAGGCAGGTGAGTGCTGGCTCCCAAGTTGTTGGGCTACCCATTTCCCTGCCCCCCACCCCGGGAAGGGCACCACAGCCCCTGCTCAGCAGCCTGTGCTTCACCTATACCAACATCAGCATCTCCCTATTACCCAGAAGGTGCCTGATTTTTCACATGACCCTCAGGCTCTCCTGGGGGACACAAGAGAATGACCACAGTGGTCCCCCAGCTTCAACCCCTCTACCCCAAGCCCAGCATGGACCATTGGGGCATGTGAGTGCAGGACAGGAGTCCACCCTATACTGTGACATGTCAAAGGAAGGAGTGACATGGGAGCAGAATGGCACTATAAGTGTCTTGCTGGGTCCTCCAGCCCCTGGACAGCCTCTCTAATCTGCTCCATCCAAGCCCACTCTGACCCCAAGCCTGCACCCCCGCAGCCCCTCCCTTGGTCCCAGTCCCCTCACCCTGGGAGAGCTCAGCCTTGTTTGTCCGCAGGATAATGTAGAGGAGCAGGGTGAGCTGTGGGGTGTTCTCCAGGAAGGTCTCGAAGAGACGCAGCATGCTGATGTCGTGGGAGAGGAAGGCCATGTGTCTCTGCTCATCCTCCTCCTCTGCCTTCGCCCAGCACACCCTCCAGCCCACCTTCAGAGCATAGAGGCACCTGCGTGGGGACCAGCTGGTGGTGAGGGGCAAGGCACACACCTTGGTCCCCACGCTGCCCCGACAGGTCAACAAACTCCTGACATTACAACAAACCCCAGTGGTTTATGTCCAAACCCTTCCTTCCCCCTGCCCAAACCACACACCACAGCAGCCACACGATGCCCAGCCATGGGTGAAGTTCAAGTGTAAAAAACAGAGCACGGACCTCAGTGGGCCGGCCTGGATTATTCCCTTCCCCCGGCTCGGCCTCGCTGCTCCCCTCAACTGCCGGGAGCGCCGTGACAAGGTTTCGGGGCGCTGCTCCGTTTGTCTGGAGGGCAGCGGCAACAGCACAGGAGACAGAGCAGAGCCCGAGGGAAACTTCCCTCGCTCCCCCCGACACTCTTCATCCGCCCTGCGCGGGAGCCTCTCGGCCCTCCCGACAGCCGAGGCACCGCTCATCCCCATCCCGGGCTGCCGGGAGGGGCCGAGAGGCAGCAGCGGAGGGTCGGGCACCCGGGGGGAGGCTGGGGCGGAGCGGGGGCCGGGGGTTGCCCGGGGCTGCCGTACCTAAAGAAGAAGCCGAGCTGTAGGAGATGGAGGGCGGCGAGCAGCGCCACGGGCACGGCGGGGCGCAGGGCGGGCGGGTCGGAGCGCAGCCAGAGCCAGCTGCAGGCCT
>WBNO01004121.1:377956-402441 GCA_013400575.1 Peucedramus taeniatus
CCTCGGGCGGCGACCGGGCCGGGCCCGCCGGGCCCTGGGGCAGCTACCTGTGCGATGCGCCCTGGAGCCTGCTCCGCTCGGCCGCCCGGGCCATGGGGAGCCGCCTGGCCAAGCCGGACTTCGTGCTCTGGACCGGGTGAGAGGGGCCGGGCCCGCCTGAGGGACAGCAGGGCTGGGCGGGAGAAGGGCACTGGAGCCCATAGGGTGCTCGTGGTGTGTCAGGGCTCTTTCCATGGCCCCCGCTTTGAAAAGGACAGGGGAGAATGTGCCTCGTAATACAGAACAGGGGTTTGCAGGAAAGCACAACCCCAGCGAGGGCGCTCGACGCTGGCGAGAAGCTCGTGGCAGTGAGGTGACGAAAGGATCACGACTCACTGTCCGTCCTTTGTGCATCCTGTTCCGCCGTGTGTGATCCCACAGTGAGTCCGAGTACCTGGAATGCCCAGGGGAAGAGCTGTGGGCTGTGTGTCCATGCACCCAGCCCTGCTGGTCAGAGCAGTGGGAACAGCACTGTAAACCAGCTTGCAGCATTTCTTCTGGCTGCAATGAGGCACCTGGAGACCTGTCTCAAGAAGGGGCAGTTCTGCTTCAGGAGTCAGAGGAACCTCCTCAGTGGAGGATGTTCTCTCCTGGTATGGTTTACTTACAGATGGTAAAAGCTTTATTTTGCATGGTGATTGTGTAGATGGCCTTTCTTCTGATAATGCAGCCTCAACTTGCTGTGACCTCCAGTTCCAGTTTGCAGGGCTGTCGCCTCTCCCATGTTTTCATTTTCTGTCCCTGCAGATGCCTGTTCCTGCTTAGATGTAGTTATTGATTCTTGTAACCTTATGTTGAGTATTCTTTTTCCCTCAAGCAATTTCCCCCAGTCCTTTGATGTGATTTTGAATGTTCTTCTCTCTCTCCAGTGGGCTTTTGGAGAGCCCAGCATCCTCTACAAATGCAGTAAGCATGTTAATGCAAACACAGACATGGAGCAGCCCTGGATTGCTGCCTTACTGGAGGCATTTCCTTGTTCATGGGGATCACAGCTGTGCAAACAGCTCTGCTTCATTATTGCAGGTCAGATGCCCTCAGATTGCAAAGTGCTGACCCTTGCAATGTTTCCAGGCAGCTTTAGTGCCTGTGACATGCCCCGAGGCAGAGGGAGCTTCCCCTTCACACCCTTGTGCATAGGGGTTTTAAGGTAAAGTGAATCGTGGAATCACACAATATCCTGAGCTGGAAGGGACCCCCAAAGATCATGGATTCCAGCTCCTGCCCTGCACAGACACCCCAACAATCCCACCCCATGCATCCCTGAGAGTGTTGTCTGAACACTCCTTGACTCTGGCAAGTTTGGAGTGGAGCTCATTTTCCCTGTGAGCAGTTTTGTGAAACTCCCTCAGAGTCTTGACCAGTCAACATAGCACTGACTTCTGCACCCAAAAGCTTAAACTTTCTCTTCTAGGAGGCACAGAGAGGAGTTGGCAAGTTTCTCTTCCTGGCTCATTGCTGTAAGCACAGGTTCTGTTAGTCCCAGGCAGTGACTGTGCTGCTTCTCTTTTTCCAGAGATGACACTCCCCATGTCCCCAATGAGCAGCTTGGAGAAGAAAAGGTTCTGCACATAATAGCAAATCTGACTTCTCTGATAAAAGAGACATTTCCAGGTAGGATTTGAGGGGATGAGAAGGGGAGTGGGGCATAGAGCCTCATGGGAAGGGTTAACCAGGATGGAGAAATGACAGAATTGGAAGAGGGAAAGGCAGGAACAGGGAAAGAAGGGCTGTGGTCAGTGGGACTTGTTTGGTGGCCTCAATTCTGCTGTGCCATACAGCATGGATGCATACTCATATTTCAGGTTAGCTCACTCAGGAGAGAGGAGAATAAAGGTTTCTGTCATTAGTAATGAAGGCAGAAAAGGCTGCAAGATACCCTCAGACATAACCTATGTCAGCAGGGGGCAAGGAGCATTACTGCTGGTGACAGCTCAGACACTTGGCTGTGGGTGGCTTGTCCCAAGGGCGGGTCAGAGCCATGTGGTGGCCCCGGGGCAGAGGGTTACTGGCCTTGGCAAAGCTTTCTTCCCAAGGCTGGGAATGCCTCAGGGAGCTCGGAGGAGCTCTGCAGCACTAACCTCCCCTGTGCTTCCTTGGCTCTGTCTCCAGGTACCAAGGTCTATGCAGCGATGGGCAATCATGACTTCCACCCCAAGAATCAGTTTCCTGGGAAGGAGCACAGGATCTACAACCAAACAGCAGAGCTGTGGCAGCCCTGGCTGACTGATGCCTCCCTTCCTCTCTTCAGGGCAGGTCTGACACCACTGGCTCAAGTTTAGAGCATGCTGGGGATATGAGGAGGGGTAGGAGAATACCATGAACAATTTTCCTTGCTTCTGTGCTCAGAGCAGCAGTATTCATAGAGGATTTGCAGAGGCAGGGTCCAGTTTAATGCTGATTTCTGTCTTGGAGCTCTGCTTGCAAGAAGAAAAATTATTTTATACTTTAGTTTTTTCTGGCATTGTCAAGTTACTGGAAAGAATGCAGAGTGGTAATCTGCAGAGGGAGGAAAAATATCTTTAAAGGTAGCAGCTGACACAGGCAATGCTGGGGCTCTCTAGAGCTGCCCAACTCTTGCCCATTGTACCCATTCAGGTCTCCCTTCACTGGGAGAGGCACAAGAATGACAAGAGACACACAGGGAAGAGTGACTCCAAACCCACATCCTGGAGTGGTCAGGGCACTGTCCCAGGCAGTGACCCTGCTGTGGCTGTTGCTAAGGAGAACAGAGGGAGGTGGAAACAAAGGGATTTGGGATCACAGCCACCAGTGTGAGCAGATCTCCAGCTCTTTTTCTGTTGGTTGCATTTTTAAGGAGCTTTCTACAGCGAGAAGCTGCCTGGCCCAGGAATGAGGGGGCGGATGGTTGTCCTCAACACCAACCTGTACTATGACCAGAATGATGAGACAGCTGGTGAGGAGGATCCTGGGGGGCAGTTCCAGTGGCTGGAAGAAACACTGACCAACGCCTCTAGAGCAGAAGAAATGGTATTAAAAACACTGAATAAACAACCTTGGCTTCTCCCCAGCCTGGAAGCTCTTCTGCTCTGCTCCCTTTGGGTGCAGTGCACCTGGCTGGTGCTCCATGGGTGGTTTGGGCTCTGTGCTCAGGGCAGCTTTTGCTTCTGTAGGTCTACATTGTGGGGCACGTCCCTCCTGGCTTCTTTGAGAAGAAACGGGGCAAGCCCTGGTTCCGGAGGGGCTTTAACGAGCGCTACCTGGGAATTGTGCAGAAGCACCACAGGGTGATCGCTGCCCAGTTCTTTGGGCACCATCACACCGACAGCTTCCGCATGTTCTACAGCCACACAGGTACCTGTTCTGGTCACCCAAGCACTTGTGTGACAGCTCTGACAGCTCTCAGAATCACTGTCCATGAGAGCTTTTAGTGGCTGTTGGCTGAAAGCAGCTAAGAAGCCAGCAAAAGCTTCTGACATGGTTTGGGCAACAAGAGGCAACAATAGTTCTCATGTCTACCCCCAGTCTGTAGCTCCTGCTCTCCTTCCTATTCACCCTTAAATATTGTTGTTTCTCCTCAATGCCTGGCAGCTTCTTGCCTGCTCCCTCTTGAGGGGTTTGGGCATTGCTGAGGGAGCAGTGCTGAATCTCTGTGTGTAGGGTGCTCTGGACACTCTGCCTTTGCTGAGTGTGGTTCCCTGGCCACCCTCACTCCAAGAGCCTTTGCCAGCATTGGAGAGCCCATTTCTGGCTGCAGCAGCCCTGTGCTCAGTCCCCAGTATTGTTGCACGTGTTATTCTTTGTGTGTGTGGTGGTACTGGGAGCTGGTGACAAAGGTGCTGTCGGCAGTGCAATCTGCTCTGGGTGCTCACTGTGATGGGGACAGGGTGTGGACAAGCCATGGTCTCCAGTCCCAGTTTGCTTTGCATTTCTGTGAAGGTACTCCTATCAATGTCATGTTCCTGGCCCCTGGAGTGACTCCCTGGAAAACAACATTACCTGGAGTGAGCAATGGAGCCAACAACCCTGCGATTCGGGTGATCGACTATGATCAGAACACCCTTCAGGTCTTGGTAGGGGATCCCTGTGTGCACCACACTACAGCTCTGGAACAACTTTAATTCCCTCTGTATTCTTTTCAGGACTTCTCATTGCACAGAAGCTGAGTGGCTGTATGGGAGAGGACTCTGATCCAGGATATTTCAGCCTCGTGTCTGGCACAAAAATTTAGTCAGAGCGTCAGTGAGTTGAACGAAGCATGGCCCTGGCAGCCAGTGCATCCTGCTGGGATGAGTTCCCCCTGGGCAGGGTCTGACAGATTTTGTGGTGTTCCTCATGTCCTTAGCGAGTTTCATTTGACACTTGCTTTGCTCCCCAGATAATACGGATCACAGAAATACTCTTTGAGTAATAACAGACTTGTCAGACCCCCTCCAAAACCTTTAAACCATCTGAAAAATTGTGTCCTTCTACTTGCTAAAATGATGCATTTGGAGTGGATCTGAATTGAGGTAAATTGTAGTGGCAGCTTCTGTTTCCTGTCTCTTGTTTGCCAAGAGGTGGAGGACAGGTGCTTATGCCCTCCTTTGTAGTGGATGAAGCTCTCTATAGTTGCTCTGTTTACATGTTTATAGCATAGAAGTGAATGCTAAAATGCACTGTGCAAGGCTGGGGAGCCAGTGAAGCAGAGAGAAA
Source organism: Peucedramus taeniatus (assembly GCA_013400575.1). Taxonomy (NCBI): domain Eukaryota; kingdom Metazoa; phylum Chordata; class Aves; order Passeriformes; family Fringillidae; genus Peucedramus; species Peucedramus taeniatus. Next base: position 382,649 of record WBNO01004121.1, read on the forward strand.
AAGGGCAAGAGACTGAGAACAGAAGCTGTGAAAAACTTAATTCTTCAGTTTGTTCAGTGTTGAGAAGATAACTGCTCAGTAACACTCCTGCAGCCCTTGCTTCTGCTGCTGGGCAGTGCTGATAGTAACTGACTGATGTCTGAAGCAGGCCAGGCTCAAAGCTTCTGATGTTTGGAGGTCAAACTCAAGCAGAGCAAAGCCACCCCTTCACCCCTTAGGAAACAGGCTCTGTTTTGGGTGGGCTCTGGAGGGTCTCACCTGAGGTGTCCCCAGGTGCCCATCTCGGTAGGAAGCCCTGTCAAGGGCAGCTGGGCCCTTGGGGTAGGAGGTGCTGCAGTGGGGGCCAAGCCCAACCCAGTGTCTCACTCCAGGGCCCATCTTGTCCTGATGTCACCCCAATTCTGTTTTTCTCTCCCACAGGATATGGTGACTTACTACTTGGACCTTACTCGTGCCAACAAGATGGCCTCAGCAGGGGAGGAAGAATTCCCAGAGTGGGAAGAAGAGTACAGGCTGACAGAAGCCTTCCAGGTCCCCGACGGCTCTGCACGCTCCATGCAGACGGTGCTGGAGAGGATCTCCAGGGACCCCCACTACTTGCAGCTGTATTATGAGTTTAACTCTGCCAAATACGACCTGGAGCCGTGCCAGCAGGAATGCCGTGTGGATCACCTGTGTGCCATCAGGGAAGTCGATTTTATAAAGTATGAGGAGTGTTTGAAAACTAACAGCTCTGCCTCTGCTGCCAGCAGTGTTTGGCTTTTGGTTTTCTGCATGTTCTTAGGATTTCTCAGTCCTCAGTGAGTGCTGTGATGGCTGAGAGCAAGAGAAAAGGAGGGCACGAGATCACACTACACTGCATGTGAATGGGTGGTTTTGGCATTGAGAACTTGCTTGGAAAACAGGACAAAATTGTCAATGTTTACTAAAAGCCCTGTGATGCTGATTTGAAATTTTCTAGAGAAGCTTGATGTGTGAAGAGCAATGTTTCTGAGAGCCTTATTGTGCCAAAGTGACTGCAACAAGGAGTGTCAACCCCTCTGCTAGGACTGCTGGGGCAGCCTCACAAATCAGATGAACACCAGACCTCCCTGTGGACGTGAACTGGCAAGGGCTGAGGGTAGGGAGCTGCCACACATTCCAGAGGCTGCTGCCAGCATTCCTTATTTTGGTACACACTTTTGCAAGTCTGCACAGCTGGTGACTCAGGAAGTCTTGTTTGTTCCACTGCAGCCTGTGGCTCATGAGCAAAGCAAGGTGGGGTGGGGTGACAGCCCAGGGCAAATCCAGTGACAGAGGCTGGTGCCTCAGCCTTCCCAAGGCCTTGCTCTGTCAGAGGAGCAGGCTGAGCAATGAGAGCAACAGCGCTGGGCCCTGGAGTAAAACTTACAAAGAGGATTGTGCCAGAACCAGATAAAACTTGACTTGGAACACAAAAGCAACCAGTGTTTGAAATCCACTGTTAAGTGTCACTTGGGTACCAAAGTGCAGCATGAGGCAGCAGAGCAGGTCATAAGCAAAGCAGCTGGGGCAGCTTTAGGAGCTGCAGTCTGAGGCAGCCCAAGGACAAGGCCTGCAGGGAGAAGGGCACTTTGCCACGGCAGGATCCTCCCATGAGCCACAGCACAATGGGCAGTCTCAGCTGTACCAGCGCAGACTGGAACGAACACACTACACTCTCCAACCTGGCAAAATCTGCATTTAATTTACAACATAGTAAAGGTTACAGGTAAAAAGCTCAACAGAAGTGTGAAAAGGCCTATTACATATTACACAAGTGTACAAATGTCTGTACAAAGCCCCTCGATGTTCCTGTCCCCTCGTGGCCAGCTGTGGCCCCTAAGCTCTGAAATAATAAGAGCTGGTTCAGAGTCTGAGAGGAGAGGAGCTTTAAAAAATGAGCAGTGAAGTTTCCCTTGTCAAGAAAAATCTTGCAAAGAGCCACTTGCAAAAAAAAAAATCCCAAAAAACCCCAAACCCAACCCTCTTCCCCCCAAAATAAAACAAAAAAAACCCAAAACCCAAATCAAAAAGAAAAAGAAGGAAACCTGCTCAACTTTTGTTTGTCCTGACTAGTCTTACTCTAAAGAGTTGCCTTCAGAAAGCAACTGGCTGGGAAATGAAAATCCTACAGGCCAGACTAGAGAGGAAGATTTTGAGTCTTTGTGGGAGCACTAGGAAGCAGAACAAATGCCCAACAGCTGAACCATCAATGGCAATTTAAACACAGAGCAGCACAGCTGGATCATGGAGCAGGTGCTGAATCCACACAAGGAATAGTCTGAGCTGGATGTGATGGTGTAGAGAGGGAACAGAGCAGTCTCTAAAGCCATGGCTCTTGTGAGCTGGGCAGCTGCCTGCTGGCACTTCAGGGACATGATAGATGCAATCACTGCAGAGCAGAACTTGCAGATTTTGGGGCATCTCTCTGAAATGGGTCTGGTGCATCCAGCATCCCAGCTCACTGGAACACAGCACCATCCAGGATCCCAGCTCACTGGAACACAGCACCATCCAGGATCCCAGCTCATTGAAACACAGCACCATCCAGGATCCCAGCTCACTGGAACACAGCCCTGCCCCAACAACCTGGCACTACCTCCCCAAGTACCTGCAGTCCTGCACACAGTAAACAGCCAGGTACATGCTCTCATTTCAGTTCACATTTCCTGGATCCCCCGAACAGCAAAGGAATGCGACTTGTAGCTGAACTGCATTAGAGTGTGTACAAAAATCCAGAGTAAACTTAAGAATAATAAAGCTCTGGTCTTACCTTGTATAAAGCACAGCCACAATATATCTGAGTATGTGAATAATTTTCAAATCTAAACCCAAGGAACTAAAGGGCTTGAGCAACAACCCAAGTCCACTGAAAATTCTGGCTCTCAGTAGCACTCAATTCTCACCTGCAGTTCCCAGCAGCCAAAATATTAGTGTGTGGGGAACATGCCAGTCCTCCCAGCTTTTTGTCTTAAGTTTAGAGGATATGAATCTCATATCCTCTAAACTTAAAAGTTCCATTTGCAAATAAAAATGAAACTATTTAAGTTACAGGGGCTACCAAGTCTAAAAGAAACCTCACTGTGTTAACTTCACCTTGAGCTATCCAGGGGAGTCACCATGGCACAGTGCAGACAGTGCCTGATCCTGTCGGATGCCCTGATGTTTGCACCCTGTATCCATCCCACAGACCCCATTCTGCAGCACTGGAGCAAAGCTAAGGAACCCACCTGCTTCCCTGCTTATCCATCTCAACTCATGACTCATGGGATGATCTAGTGTTCTATGTGGAAATCAAAACAAGCTGTAGCCAAACTAAAAATAATAATTAAAAAAAGGACAATGCCCCAGATTGGTGGGGTTTTGAAAATATAAAAAATAAAAGCTGACCTATATTCTGTAAGTTTTACAACTCCTTCCAATGGGATTCTGCAAGGCTTGGCCCCACAAACATTTCCTCTTGACAGAGCTGCCCTGCTGTGAGAATGTCCAGCAGGAACGGTGTCACAACAGCGAGCCCAGCACTGAAATACACGGACCTGCAGGGTCATGCCATAAGTGATAATGAAATTGTGTGACTGCCCCTTCGACTTGTGGATCCAAACTCAGCACAAAGACCTCTGGGACAGTGGTGGCTAAGAAAAGGCTGTAGGGGTTTTGGTTCAAAAGGAGACGGGAGCTGTATTTTTTTTTTTTATAACAGACATATAAAAACATTTGAAGACAGATCTTTAAAGGATATCTCACTCCTCCAATCTTGGTATTACATCTGTTAGGACACTGAAATTTTAAAAAGACGATACCGCACATGAAAAGTTTCTGGAGTTGTAACTCCTACCCTCCCTCAGCCCAGCTCAGATCAGCAGGGACGGGGTCGGCTTCTTGCCCGGCCAGGCCTCCTTGGCATATTTCTTCTTCTTGGGTTCATTCACAGCTTCAGGGTTGAAGACAGTGGGGTTTGGAGCTGGGTTCATGTTCACTGTGGAGGGCACAACTGGAGTCAAGTCCACATCGGGGGCGAGGTTGGGGTAGGGCATGGGCAGCCCCCCGATGAGCGCGGTGCCGTGGACGCTGTGGGACTGCGACCCCGCCTCGTTGTGGGTGGGGGGCAGCCCCCCGTACAATCCTCCGCTGTAGGGGAAGCTCTGCATGCGCCGCGACGCCGACTCGTCCGAGGGCAGCGAGCCCGCGTTCTCCAGGCGCTTCTTCTGCAGACAGAAGTAGTTAAAGAATTAGTCAGGATGCATGAAACCATCAGCCTATTTAAACTGGGTGCCAAGACCATTTCTCCCAAGAGGCACCTAAATCTGCCACATACCACCAAAACCCCAAACCCAACCATGTGCCAACGGACCATGTCCCCGTCTTTGTCCTACAAGGTTTCCTCTGGGTTCCCTTGAAAGCCACAACAATAAACTCTTAGAGGTGCACACTGCAGGAAGGGAGACAAAAGATGACTCTCGTGTAACTTAGTTGAAGTCTGAGCACCTCTTCACCTCCTTTGCACTTCTGCCAGTCCTGAGCTCATCCTGAACAGAGACCGAGTAGGTCACAAAATGTCCTGGGTTGGAACGGACCCACAAGGCTCACTGAGTCCAGCTCCTGGCCCTGCACATGACACCCCAAGTCTCACCTTGTGCCTGAGAGCATTATAACACAAACCTTCCCTCCCCCACAGAAAGAAAAGGCAACTTCTAGATCACTTGGGTAATTCTGCTCCTGATCACTGGAATCTTCTTCTGCAGTCTGTGTTTATGGAATATTATCCTTCTCCACATGATGTTACTTAGTCTTATATATAATATATTTTATATATTATATATTTTCAGCAACAACTGAAATTGCTGTTACACAATGGCTTAGCTGCTCTGAAGTTGTGCAGATCTTTCTTCCTCCTTGCATACTCCAATTAAATAGAGCACTGGCAACACACTCATTTTGGAGCAAAGCCTAAACCTGCTTGTTCTAGTACACAAACTTAGGAAACATCAAACACAGTATTTAAATAAACAAACTCTCATTTTTCCCTTCTATTATCCACATTTCCCACAGTTTTATCTGACACCTGGAACTAATGCACTACATTTGTAGAAAGTGTTTCTTTTTGGGAGGGAAAAAATATCATTGATCCCATGTGTTATTAAAGAAAAAAGCTAAAGCTGGGTTCAAAGGAAAACAGTCAAATTTGCTAAAAAAGACAACTGTGAAACACAGACATGACTTCTGCTTAACAATGAAACATGTCCCACGTGGGAGAACTCTGTTTCTAAGGTGCAATTCATAAATCACAAAGTGAGTTCATCAATGTCATGTGCTAATGAGAAAGTTAGGAGTCACCCCATACCTTCACAGGGACCACTGCTGTCTGTACCATGTTCCGGAACCGCCCCACAGACGGGTCCACGTCCTCTGCAAAGCAAGAACAGTGATGCCTTCAGTGAGCACAAGGGAAAAACAAAACCTATGTGGGGTAAAGGAATCTATATGAAAAACTGGAACAGATCTTCTCCTCCCAAAGCCAGCACTCCAACAGCTCCCAGTAAGCAGAAGTGTGACCAAATAAAGGGAGGAACATCCACTGGTTTTGTCTCCAGGTGGCTCATCAGGCATCCTGGCTTTCCCTCAAATGGAGAATGGGAGCAGCTGGATGAGTGGTTTGGGATCAGACAGGCTTGAGTCTGGGCTGAAAGCTGCTGCTGACAAGGCACTGCATGTGCTACAGGCATGGCATCTGGTCCCTAAGTCCTTGGGGGCCCTTGAAACAGAAGTCAGAAGCAGTCAGTCTCTGAAAGTCTGGAAAAGTTATCTTTTTTTGTGATGAGAATGACTGGTGTTTGCATTAGGATGTTCTGAGCACTGAACTGCATCACATTATAAACCAAAATGGTCACTCTGGATGCCAAAGGAACCACCTCCACACTGTACTTCAAAATACCTGCTCATTAATTAGCTGCTCTTATTAACAGGAATATTATCCAAATAAAGTATGATTGATAAGAATGCCATTAATACAGAACAGCTAAGGGAGAAAAAAAGGACTAATTTGGAATTGGATACATCTTCACATGCATCGCTTTGAATGAGGATTAGGGATGACTTGGTTCAGATGTGCAGAAAAGTAGCAAAAACCCTCTGAGCTCCAGACATCCCAGAGGCAACAGGTAAAGAAAGCATTAAAGGATAGGTGAAAAGCAAACAAGTTCTGTTCCCACTGAGATTCTAAAGAGGGCAAAAAATGTAAACTACCTTCCTCCTTTTGGACCCATGACATTTCTCCAGTATCTGACAAAGTACTGAACAATGAAGCTGAGTTTGATATCCCCATCCTGCTCAGAGCTTGCAGTTACTTTACAGGTAGAACAGAAGAAACAGAAAGGGTCACAGACTTCAGTGAGAGGTGGCGGCAGCTTCTGTGAAAGAGCAAATCCCAAATATTGACTGCCAAATGTATGTTCTCCTTATCTGTATGCACACTTGAGGAATCCCTATGAGCACACTGGAAGGAGATCCTGAAGGGCATCAGCTGAGGATTAAAGCAAGCTCCTTACCCGGGTTGATGATCTCATCGTCATCACTGAATGTCACTCTGGAGTTCTTCCGTTTTCGCTTTGGCCTCTGGATGTCCAAGTTCCCTTCCTCAATGGTCAGTGTGGAGATCCTTTTGTTGTGGGCTGTATTAAACTCTGTCAGATTCTACAGCAAATTTAGAAACAAATGAAGTCTGATTTAATCACATGACTGTGCACATCAGAAGACCACAGGACATTGTTTAGTTTCAACTTCAGTGTTAGATTTATGGACCTGATGATCTTAAAGGCCGTTTCCAACCTGAATGATTCCATGACTAAGCAAATGAGCGGGGAATGCTGTCCTTGCTGGAAATGCCATCAAGGCAGTGTGCCATCATACTCACATCCAGTTCTGTCTCCTCCTCTGGCAGCCCCAACAAACCCTTCAGCTCCTCATCCTCACCACCCATCTTCTCGTCCCCTTTCACGGCAGAGGGCAGCGTCTGCGGCTTCTCTCGCAGAGTGTACGCGCGGGTGGAGGCGCCGAAGGAAACCGTGGAGTCAATGGGGATCTGCTGGGGTTTGTGAGCTTCCAAACGGATATGGCCCAAGAATGTGCCATGTGCTGAGGACATCAAAATGCAAAACAGTCTGTTGAGCTTATGATCACGGTATTCCAGTTCAAGTTTGAGAATCTCAGAAACTGTAACAATTGTTCCAAGGTACAAGGCACTGAGGTACTGCTGAAAGCATCAGCTATATAGGCCCACCATCTCACAAACTGAGATAACGCACACCAGAAGTCCTCAAAAAATCACTGGAAATAAACTAGAAAAACCTTTTACTTGCTGTATTCCTGCAGGTCCCAATGTACTGTGTGGACAGTGCAAAAAAACACCTGACAGGTTTTAGACCTTAGGAAATCACCCTCAGAAGACAAAGCTTCACTAAAATTGTGATGGGAAGGCCAAGTCACTTTCCTTCTCGCTTTTGGCCTCTTACAAGTTAGAAATATTTGAAACACCCAGTGAGGCAGCTGTAGGCTGACTGGAGGAAACATTCCTTTGCCCTAACCCTTGTCTTTCCCTACAATGCAAATACAAATTATATCCATTTGCCCACAGTGCAGACAACAATGGAAAAGGAAAAAGTGTCTCAGATTCAGAATATTTAAGCACTGAAGTATAGCTCTTCTGTCTGGTTAAATGCCACACTACTTACTGCTGTTCAGATCTATGAGGAAAACCCTCTTGAGATGTTTGTGATAGACCAAGGCAGCATGGACCCGAGAGCAAGACTGGTGGTCAATGGTAAAATCACAGAGATCAGGATTTCTCCCAAAGAGATAGTATTTCTTCTCATCAATGATGAGTTTCTGAGGTAGAATATCAAACAGAGAAGCATATTAGACTCCTAGAATCTTTTGGATCATCCTGAAAAAAATTCAAGAACATGAATAAATAGAGCAAATTCAAAAGAAAGCATCAACAGCTCATCAATATTTCAGTTTAGTCTGGCACTGTTAAATACATAAACTCAAGTCTGCTCTTTATAAAATAAGAACAGCTGAATATGGGAGAGTCCCAATTATTCCCTTCTTTACCAGCCAACACTGGACAGTCTGGGAAGGACAGTCACTCTTCAAAGCATTAGACTACCTCATACAGGAGATTTTCTCTGACATCTGCTCCCAGAGATTTTAACACATTCCTCGATGGATGACCTCAGGCTTTGTCTAAGACAGGAACCCATGCTCGGTGATCTCCAGTCCAATACAGGACATCAAAATTACACTTCTGTACAGAAATGGACTGACAGGAGCTTTCAGACCTCTGGTATAAAGATGCAAAACTATACTGAGCATGTGGTGTGATCTGAATCCATATTAGTCTATTCAAGTAAACCATTAATTTCAGGTATTTCTTCTTTATTGATCCTAGTTCTAATCTCTTCTTTTAAAAAAATCTTACAACTCTTAATATCAGTTACATAAACATCTCTGTAAAGTGAGGGACATGTTGACAAAGTTATACAGTTTATAAGTGACCAGACTGGGTTAAAGGAACTCCTTGCACCTGAATGCTGCAGTACTGAGCAGGGCATATGCAGAACCTTCTCACTGCATGCCAAGAACTTAATCTAATCTGTACTTTCCTGCTCCAGCTGCACAAAGGCTGGCTGTGCATTACATATTTGTTAACAGGCTTCTCCTGCTTTCTGAAACATTTACCAAAGCCCACATGCTTCAGTAACATCATCCAGGGAATGCTGATACATCTTCCATTGAAAAAACCCACATCTTGGATCAGGAGAGCACTGCTTCCATGAGATGGTCTGAGATGAACTGACATTCTGCCTGCTTGAGCACCTAGATTTCTCCCCCTGCCTCCCTGCATTCCCAGCCCTTCAATACTCTCCTCAACCTCACTGCCACATGTCTGAGCAAAGGTTTTGGCTTGCAAAGCCTTTTTCCCCTGTGTTCATCTCCCCCATTTGGGCAGGCTGGATCACTCTGTCTTAGGTCAGATGCACGTCCCAGCTGCTCCACGGAAGCACCAGATTCCAGGCACTGGGTGGGGGATGCCAAGGATGTCCCTCTCTGGCAGCAGCATTCCAGCCAAGCAGGCGTTTGCTCCTCCCTTTGCCAGGTACAAGCCAGTTACAGCTCAGCTCCAAGCAGCCAGTGTGTGTGTGGCCAGGCCCAGGGGGCTGGGCTGGGGGTTTCCTGAGCTGTCAGATGACACAAGGAGCACCCACAGAGTCACTCACTCTGGGGCACCACCAAGTCATACAGAAAATAAGGAGACAGACTGGAACAAGATGCAGTATTTATACTCCCCTGCCTTATCTGTGAGGACAAAAATCCCATCATGGACCTCAGCTTCTACTGCAGATCACCTTGTAAATCACATCTATTCACCTACCTACCTACCACTGCTACAGTCACATGTCACTTCCCCACTGTTTTTTGTTTGGTTTTTTTTCTGATTTCTTCCCCATACATATGTTGTATATTTACCAGGTATGATTTTCCAGTGTTCTACTGAATATCTGTCAGCCCCCATGCTGCAAGTTCTCATCATCTGGCATTCAGTAATAAACATTTATTTCTGCATGTTTAAAAGAATTAATTGAACAACCTAACTCCACACTTGTAGGCATCATGACAGTTTTATGACTGATTGGTCCCTTAGGTAATACTCTGTTAAATGTCTTATTCCCCACCAACCCAAGGTATACAATAAAAGCATCAATTCATGACAGTGACTGCTTTGTGAAATCTACTGACTAACATATTTTGGTCTGCCATCTTAAAAATAAGAGCCTTTAGGTGATCAAGGTGTGCATATTTATCAGCTCTGACACCCACTACTAAAGCAAATAACTTCTAAACCTCCGGCCAGTTTCAACCACCACTACAAGATCATGAAATTTCAAGCAATTCTGTGAAAACAAACAGCTAGATAAAATGATAATTCCATCAATCTCCTCAGTGATACATAGGCTGGCAGAAAATCCCAAAGAGTGACAATACTTAGATTTCAACCCCAAAAAAAATCTTTGTGAGTCCACATCTCATTTAACAAGGCAGCAATGACAGCTCAATTGGCAATTCACCTGTAAGTACATGGTCTATTGACAAATGAAGTGCAAATGCAAAATGCAAGTGATTTTTCTCTAACTGAGAGATGTAAAACATACAAGTGTCTCCCATGAACTGGTTTGTCTGGTGCAGAGCAATGCATCTCAAAGCCTCAGAATATCCAGATTAAAACCATGAGAAATCACTATACTGAGTTTATTGGGTTGTGCTCTCACCTGGCCCCTTTATCATCACTTTCTGTCTCTTCACAACTGCAGGTTTTCACAAGACCTCCAGAGTTAACCAGAAAGTATAAGCCACAGATGAAGAGCTTAAACTAGTATGCAGTCTCCTCAACCCTTTCTGGTTGAATTTTACTTTATTTTTTAATTCCACCTGTAAACAGACCCCTCCACTTCCCCCCTGAATGCTCTACACGTCAGTGTGCCTTTGTGAGGCTTTCCCCTGCATTTCTTGACCATAATTTCAAGAGTCTTACTGATATTTTCCCTTAAGATTAGAGTTGTTTCATCCAGCTATTGATCCAAGAACACCATAACTGTTTGTTACATCACATCTTTTGAGGAACCCTGGTTAGGTTTTCTGGGGATTTAATTTCCCAGCACTGGATTTATATCTCATATTCTGTAGCTCCTGACTCATTTGGTTTGGCACTCTGACTATTCCCATGCTCAACACCTTTGCACTAGTGAATTCTATGATTCTACACTGTGAAAAAAGATGAGTATTAACTTTTCCTTTTATTGCAAATTTGAAAGTAAGTCCTATATAAACACAGCTCTGATACCAAGTGGAAGCTGATTTATTCCTCCACAAACACTGATCTGCTCCGCAAGCAGTTACCTCACAATTTCAGTTACCAGAAAAACTGATCAAACCATTTCTCATTCTTGCCCACAACTGAAACCAAAAGCATCCTGTAAGTTTTCATCTGCACCTGTTACACAGAAACAATACTGCCCTGACTGGGCAGCACTTCCAAGAGATTTTGCTAAGACACAAATTCATGGAAGTACTGCAACAAATCATCAACAGAGAAGATAATTTTATTGCCTTTAATTCAAGACAACGTTTTCAAAATGTTCTGTGCCTCTGAGCTATAACCCAGTGTCTTCCTTCACACACTGAGCTTAAACACTGCATGGCTTGTTTTGCTGTTGCACTTTGCAGACCCAGCAATCACAGGGTGACCCTCAGGCCTCTGCACGAGGCTGGGACACTGATGGCTCGGTTAGTATCAAGTGCACAATAAACCCACAGGATTTAACAATGGTCTTCCTTGGTTACTGCTGGCTAACAGAAAAGACAAAACTGAAAAACTCCCTGCCACCTGTACTGAACAGGGAGACACAAGGATCACATCCAAGCACTGTTTGGCCCTATGGGATCTTGCAAGAATCTTTAAATTAGTCGAACTTGTTGGCAATGGTACCTCTGAGCAGCAGTTTTTCTTTCTTGACAGAGAAGAGGAGGAGCTGAGGAAAACATGTGAGGGAAAACAACATGGCACCAAGGGCAGTGAGAAGGAGGGGCAGGAGGTGCTGCAGGTGCCAGAGCTGAGATTCCTCTGCAGGCTGTGGTGAGGACTATGGAGAAGCAGCTGTGCCCCTGTAATCCATGAAGTCCATGGGGGATGCAGAGATCCACCCACAGCCTGTGGGAAAAGGGCTCACACTGGAAAGGTGGATGCCAGAGAAAGCTGGCACACAGAAAGTGATCCAGTGGGAGACCTGAATGGAGAAAGAGGGTCCTGCTTCCAAAACAGAGCAGCCCAGCCTTAAAAGACTGCACCCCATGGACAAGTGACCCATGCCACAGCAGTTTTGGGAAGACTGTTTGCCCGTGGGAGAGACCCCATGGCACAGCAGAGAAAAGACTCCTCTCCCTGAGCAAACAGAAGAAGATCTCAGGTGATGAACTGACCAAAACCCCCACGCCCCCACCAAATCTCCCTCTGCTGTTGGTGGGAAAGAGAGAGGAGCTGGGGGGAAAAGAAAAGGTGTTTTAAAGGCTTATTTTACTTCTTGTTAGCCTCCTCTGACTCTGTTAATAATACATTTACTTTATACCTTTAAATTTGAACCTGTTTTACCCTTAGAGTGTTTTTTTTTTCTCCCAATCCTTATCTCAACTCATGAGCCCTTCATTATTTTTTTCCCTCTGCTCTGCCCAACTGTAGCAGGAGAGGGTAAGTGAATGACTTGTGGGTGCTGGGCATTTGGCCAGTGTCAAACCACTACACCCAGAAACATTTCTGTTTCAGTCAGCTTCAAGTCAGGAGTCTCTCCACAGCTGAAATACATTCACTGGTTTGGGTTCTCTCTGTCAACAATGGTAAAGAGACTTTTCTTTATTTATTACTTGCAGTGTGATGTAAGACAAAATATGAAATAGAGAATGAGGTGGTGCTGTAATAAAAATAACTCGCTGTATCTGTGCTGATCACAACACTGTTCACAGATCCTGAATGTGGGAAGAAAAATCTAATCAAGCTGTATTTCATACTGTAGGACAGAGCAGCACCCTTGCAAAATACAGGATGACTGGTTAATCTGACTGTAATGCAAAATCTGACCAGACAGGTTTCTCAAACAAGCAGTACAAAGGGAAGAGGTTTAACAGATGGAAGCCCTGCATAGCACAAGGCTGCCTTACACAGGCAAGGGAAAAGTCCCTTCATTCATTGTTTCAGAGGAAAAAAACCCTGATTTGAAGATAACGAATACATGAGAGAAAGGAAATATTTATGACTAAGTGTGGAAAATGACAGGTAATGTTCTCTTGCTGATGCCTATGTACATGATACACCAAATCCATCAAGCCCTAATTCCATACCTCAATGAGTTTGTCTCCTTTGACTACATCCAGGTGTAAGCCAGGTGGTGGTTTCCCCGCCCTGGAAAATAAAGGGAAAATATAGTATCAAAACATTTAATAAAAATTTTATTAGTATTAGAGCTGCTCAAACTACAGACCAAACACACAAATGTAAGCAGCAGTATTTTGCGGAAAATATGAAAATCCCATAATTTTCTTTTCCTCCCTGCAGATTCCTTCTGACAACACATAAACCATGAACATTTTAGGGTAAGAGTGAAGGTAAAAGGACATGAAGCATCTCAAGCTTTACCTCTCCAGGTGAAAACCATCTGATTTACACAATAAACAGAGCAAGTCCTGAGAGCACACGGTATGAGGCAGGAAGAGACCAACAATTAGAGATGGGGATAGGCTGGGATTGTTTGCTGAAGAGCTCTGTTTTCTCATGTCACCCTCAAAATAGCACATCTCTACCCTTGGCTGCTGAAAGAAACAACAGAAACTTCTACCACCTTTCCCCTCTAGGGGTGATGGTGATGGCAAAAACCTCAAAAACCTCTGCACACACCTGTAGCATTACAAAAGTGCTGGCCAATAGCCAGTGTTCCTCCACACTCACCTGTGATCCCAACACAGGGAACACAGAACAGGCTGCAGCCCTAGAGGGACTCCTGCCCTTCAGCAGCACAGTCCTCCCCCACCACACTCCACACAAAGAGCAGCCCCAGTGCTCCTGCTCACCTCCTGTGGAGCAGATTCACCTGTCAGCAGCGTTATCCCCACCTGGGCAGAGGGAGCACAGGGGCACCAGGGACTCAGCAGATCACAGCAAGACAAGGCCAGCACAGGGGTGAACTCACAGGGATAGCAGGGACATATTGGGCATCTACAGTGCTCAAAGCCAGGACACTGCTGTGCTACCAAGACCTTGCTCTGCACCATCAGTAAAGGATCTTTCTCTGTTCAGATATGTCAGAATCTGAATCTCTAGTACTTCCTCACAGATAACATCTCTGCTGCTTGTCTCTAAGGCAGGACCAGCTTTCCAGGCAGCAGCAGTGACCTAGTTCATGGCTGCACTGCTGCCCTGCTGAGGAACTCTGCAGAGATCCTGTTCCCACTCTGCTCAGTGCATGGAGCCAGCCCAGGGAACAGTGACAATGGGCAGTGATGCTCTCAGGGTGGCTGGAGAAGAAAGAAGGGTCACTGGTAGCTGAAGTTGTTTGAAGGGGTTGAATATAGATGTTCACATTTCTGGGGTGTGCCTTACATTTATTGGTTTCTTCTGTGTTGCAAGCTCCCCTCAATAATTTAATGTAAGAACACAGTCTCCTGTTATTTCTACTTCATTTCTTTCCCTGGCATTTTCCTTTCTTGTTTCCAATCCACTACACCAGCCTGCCCAGACCTCTCTGGCCACTTGGGACTTTCACAAGTTTTCTTGTCAGGCCCTTCTCTAAGACTGTGGATATACCACCTTAGCAAGTATATGGTTAATACTGACTCCTATTGTTTTGGGTGAACAAACAGCAGCAGCAAAAGCAGAGGCTGATAAACTCCAGCACAAGTGGTGACTTCAGCAGTGAAATGGGATTATGGTGATGTGGGGGACAGACCACCAAGCAGAAATGCTCCCAAAGGTGGGACACAATCCATGTAATGAGCTCAGGTCCCTCCAGCACAGCCAGGGAAGCTCCTCCTCTGAGGTACTGCTTGAGCAACTTACAGCCAGGCTACACCTGAGCACTGCTGTCTCCTCCTTGCTCCCTGCAGATCTTGGTGCTCAGTTTTCACTGAAACACAGGTTCCTTTCATGGATTCCTGTCCACTTATCAGTATTACCTCTTTCTGCCTCTGAGCAATGGAAAACTTGTATTCCCCCCCTTCCTCTGAAATTGCCAAGTTCTGGTTACTCTGCAACACAACTTTTGGTAATTTTCATGCACCAGCCTTACTCTGATCAAACAACAGCTATTTCCCCAATTTTTTTTTCTCTCCAAATAGGTAAACCTTTCAACAAATTCATTCTACAAGTCTACTTCTTACTCAGTCTGGCCTCTGCTTTTCCTTTCAGTGATCTCCTCCTGGATACTCAGTGGTCAGGCTGTGCTAACACATTTTAGCAACTTCCTCCCTGTACCTGTCAGGTCACAGGAGAGCCCCCAGGAGCTGCAGGACAGTTGAATCCTGTCTCATGGCCATGTTTTGCTATATACCAGCTCTGCTTTTTCACTGTCCCCTCTACTTTTAGTTTCACCCTTACTATTATTTTTACTCTGCCTCTACCCTCAACTTTATTTTCAACAGATAAACCAAGCTCAGCAGTATAACAAGGCAGTGCCTTCAGCTATGAATTAAAGTGCTGGAAAAATCTACCTATTCTCTGGCTTCTTTTGGACTGTAGAGAATCCTTTGTAGGCAGTATTTCCCCCATCTACCTATTCCTGCAAAACACTGAACACAGGAAGGTTGTAAATACTGATTATGATACCATGAAAACAAATTCACAGAAGCAATTTCTGATAGAAAACTCCTTTGGAACATTTTAAGTCAATGTCACAGTTCAGGCTGCCCAAGTTAGACACCTGAAAAGCTTTTTGATGAAAAAAGTAGAAAGATTGTTCAGTTTTATATTCAAAATTAATTTGCTCCAGAGCCACCAAAGATCAGAAATAATGCCTGGATTTGGAAGTATCAGTCACCCTTCACATGCCCTGCCCCATCAGACCTCTCACCTCATAGATCAAAGAGTAAAACATGAAAGGAAATCTCTTGCAAAAATCTCCTAGAAGAAAGGTTTATAGAAAGCTGGCCTTATGCTGTTACAGGAGAGCAGTTTTTTTCCATTTTATGTCCGATGTTAAAAAAGTCCTTTTCTACTAAGCTAATTCCACTATGTGCTAAAATATCCACTAAACTAATTTTCCTGTACTGTTCTGAAGGATGAAGAATTACTTGAGGTCAGCAGATTGTCCTCTCTACAGAACACAAAGAGCCCTCAGCACTGCCCCAAGGCCAACACTCTCCTATCACAACTTGGCTCCAGCACAAGTGCTTGTGTCTGAAAATGAGGAACAAGCATTTTCTTCTGTACCTTCCAGATGGTGCTTCACAGTCCCCAGTGCCTCCCCAGGGCAGCATCCTGCAAGTGACCTGAAAATAACACCTGCAAATTCCCTGACTGTGGTGGTCACTAGTTGAGTGAGTTTGACTGGGACCCAGGATGCTCTGACTGCCCCCTGAATCCTCAAATCCTGGAGGGGATGTGAAGCCTTCCAGAGAATTACCAGAGCTGACTGGCAAGGAGAACAGGAGCATTCCCAGCTTGGGATTTCCCACAGCAGCTTCACACATGGATCTGCTGGCCTTACAGAAGACATCAACTGCTTACAATGATCAGCAGTTAAATATTCACAAGGGATACCACTGAATAAAAGCAGGTTCCAGCATAGGTTTTTAAAAGATTTAAATAAATACAAGCAAAGAAATATTTCTTTTGTACTAGAAACAGAAAATTGTGTTTCCTTGCTTTCTCCACCTCAGAGGCCTTCTCCACAGGCCAGGCCATGTCTCTGTAACAAAGATAAAGCATTTTGGAAAAGAAGGACAAGGCCACTAACACTTTGGAATGTGCCACGTAAGAGAACTGAAGTTTTACAAATCAGGATCTCTTCCACAGGGCAGATTCAATGCTGACATGCCAGCAGGGTTATAATATCTATATCCAGCTGAAACTCAGCAGCCTGACTGATGTAAGTCACTGCAAGAAATTTGGAATTGTTGCTATTAAGGACATAGGACAGCCATAATTCTATTGTGTTAGTTTAAAATTAGGTCAATTATTTGGGTTTCTAGACGTGGACTCAGAAGCTAAATTTAGCCACTTCCTAAAAATCTTGGCCTCTGTGACTCATGTACACACCTTCATGTCCAACTTCAAGGACAGGGTGGAATTTGCAGAACTCTGGAGCTCATACTCTTCAGTAATCAGTGTAAAAACCTTGCCAGGAATAGTCAGTTTTTGGCCAAAGAAACTAAAGAGAAACAATTCCTGCTTTCAAACAAACCATTTCTAATGTATGTCCATTCCAGGGCAAACCTGACATCCCCACTACTGATGTGTCAAAGAGAGTAAAGAAAGAGTCACAACTCCAGATACAAGTTACCCTAGGACAAAAGGACAGGCAGTATCCATTAAACATCTGATGGTCACTGTAAAACTATACACCAGGTAACCTGTAGCTCAAATAAATCCCTTTTACTACCTAAAGCCAGCTCAGAAGGTTTGCAAAAGTCTTAATCAAACTAAGATGTGAAATTGTTATCTAAAGATGTTTTCTGATCTCATGGAATGGCTAAATTTTAACTACAGGAAGTACTGGCACCCTCTTTATGCCAACTGTAAGTGCACAGCCCAAATCTTGGCTAACATGTACAGAGGAGGTACAGCACATGCATAAACATGTTCTGGCATCAGCAAGTACTATTCAGGTGGCAACCACTGCTTTTCATCTGTCTTAAGTGTTGCTGCTGGAAACACAAGGAAAGAAAGAAAGAATAAATATTGCATGAATTATGAAGAAGCAACCTATAACAGCACAAAAACTAAATCAAAGCCACAGATCAGATGAAAACTGGGAATTTCAGTGCAGAAGTCTTTTCTGGAAATGATACTATCAAAGTTATGGAGGAAGAGGTAAAATGACAGAGGCAAACTCAAAAGCATGGGCACCAACTCAAAGGCAAGGAAAAAATCTACTCCTTTTGATTATATCTAAGATGTATTTCTCATATGATTGGTGTTCACAGGCCCCAGCCAGCTTTTCTTAGAAGCAGGAACATAAATAGATAGGTAAAGACTGTGATTTTGATTTTAACAGAGGTTGAGGAGACTGAAGATAATTCACTACAGAAAAATATGCTTATTTTGGTCACCCAAAGCTCTTGGAATGAAGCCCTACAGTGCTGCCTGTACAGGAGACTTTTTGGTGCTTGTGTCAGACCAAGCTTCCTGCAGGGTACCTTTACACCCTCTCAAGTCAGAGCTTTGAATAACACCACTATTGGTCCAAGCCTGCTCCTCCAAACCACCTCCAGTCTGGAGAATCCACCTGGGAAAGGCCCAGACTGATTCCACATCACACCTGTGCACTCTCTGGTTGGCTCTGAAAGGAACAAATACTTTAAAACCATGAGCTGGAATCTGCAGCTCAGCAGATGTCAGCAGAAGGCATCCAGAGCTTAGGCATGAAATATATTCTACTTTTTTTGCAGAACAGAAAAAATAACCAGAAATAAATAAATCCACCTGGTCAGAGAGCTCCTTGCTTCCAGGGGATGAAGCCATGGTTATCACCAGTCAGCATCAGCCAACACTTCCCATTTTGGGTTCACTGCTCAGCACAACACAAACACTGTGACTGGAAGCTCTCCAGGCTGCCTTCCTGCTAGCTCACTTTCTAATTTTTCCTCTTATGAAACAGCTTTTGGTTTTCAAAAGCAGCATTAAGGAAAACCACAAAGCTTTCACTAGTGTTAGCTGCCATGTCTGCATGTGGCAATTGGACAAGATCAAATTGTCTCAGGCATTCCTTTACTTCACAGCTACAAACACACAATCACCCAACTGGGTCCCTAAAACCATTACAATGTGCAAACATACAACAGAGTCCCAGGGAAAATAAAAACATACAAGGAGAGTCCAGACAGGAACTTTGCTGTACCCAAGAACTATTTTGGAATATTACTGTAAAAGCACATTCAGTTTGCAGTAAGTGAATTACAAAAAACCTTAAAAATGTGGGAACAGAACAGGACCTGGCACCCAAACATGCCCCCCTAAGCCCTGGGTGTGGATCATCTCCCAGATCCCACCTCATTTCTCACCCAGCACAACAGACTGTGCTGCAGAAGCAAAGCAGGGCAGGGACACAGGGAATCTCTCTCTGTCAGAGCCTGCCCTGCTGCAGCTAAAGACACAAACCAGGTACCTGAAGAGGCCCTCACAATTACAGGTGTTACAGTTCTCTCCTCCAGATTGGATTTCTTTTGGAATTCTTCTGCAGTAGCATGCAAGCCACTGAGACTGAGCATTTTACAAGCTGTATTTCCCCAGCTCCTCCATCTACAGCTTTCCAAGGTAAAAATCATTCCAAATTACCATGGAATATATAAGCATATTGTGATCACTGCTGTATAAAAACACTAGGGGAAAAAAAAATGGATGATACTTCAAGCTGAATATCCAGAATAATCTTTGGTTTTATCTGGTCTATTGTGTCATGATCTTATGGAACACCATCCTGTCTCATGCAGGTGTTTATTATTCTGTATGCTCAGCACAAAGAAGACCCTAAAATACATGAGGAATTCTCTTCCATGGGAAGGTTGAATGGCTTTACCAACTGAAGCAGGCACTTAAAACCCAGGTCTAAATGCCAACACATTCATGCACTGAGCACTGTCACAAAGCACTCAGAGCTACAACACAGCTGGGTGAGCAGGGACAGCCTGGGCTCTGCAGGGACAGGCAGGGCTGGGCCACAGAACTCCAGCTCCCAGCTGGGCTGGGTGCTCGTGTGATTTAAAATACTGCAGTACTGCAGTACCCTTCCCAGCCAGTGCCCAGGTACCCATCCCAGTGCTCAGTACCTATCCCAGTACCCATACCAATGCTCCCGTATCCATCCCAGTGCCCAGGGCCCTTCCCAGTGCCCAGGACCCATCCCAATGCCCAGTGCCCATCCCAGTGCCCATCCCAGTGCCCAGTACCCATCCCAGTGCCCAGTACCTATCCCAGTGCTCAGTGCCCATCCCAGTGCCCAGTGCCCCTCCCCGTGCCCCTCCCCCTCCCCCCTCCC
>WBNO01004121.1:403578-418222 GCA_013400575.1 Peucedramus taeniatus
GGGACACGGGGACAGCGCCGGTCCCGAGTAGCGCGGGGACAGCGCCCGTCCGGGCAGAGCCCCGGGCACGGCCCGGCACCAGCACAGCCCGGGAACAGCCGCCCCTGTCCCGGCTCGGCCCGGGAACAGCCGCCCCTGTCCCGGCTCGGCCCGGCCGCCGCACTGCCCCGGGCTGTGCTCGGGGCCCGCAGGCACAGCTCGCTCGCTCCCCGGCTCTCACGGCTCCCAGAACCTTCCAGCCACTCCCGGAGGGGTGGAACACACATCCCAGAGCCAGCACCCTGTAGCGACAGCCACGGGACCTCCAAGTTTTCAGCACGGTGGCTTTTCAAGCTCGGTAACATCAGTCACGAGTGTTAAAAACACCAGTTCTACTGCCACGATCAACGATGTGCAGACAGGAGAAAGGAGTCAAGCAGTTACAGAAACCCTGAACTCAGCACCCTGTACCCTCAATTCCAGTTCCCAGAGGAATAAAACAGGCTAGAAGAAGGATGGAGCCTACAAATAATGCTCCCGTTTAGGTCTGGTGACCTAAACAAACAAACAAAAGCTAAGTGCTTTTGTTCTTATATGGCAGTGTGACACCCAAAGGACTCTGCCTGGCAGCAGGCATGCACAAATCAATAGCTCCTACCATTTCCAAGGAAAACTGTGAAAAAGGAGCAGAACATAGAGTTCCCTTGCTTTCAAGTTATTTTATTGTACAGGCTCACCAATGGCTCCAAGTTCTAGTAAAAGGCAAATAGTCAGAGCTGACCCAGTGCTGCTCTAAGGCATGAGATTAATTTAGGACTTTGCACAGAAGTATTGTGTATGTCCTTGTGAAATGAATTTTGTGTTTTCAGGGAGTTTCACTCTGAAAAATCAGGGACCTCAGAACTAAAGCTGCAGGAAACATTACTGTGCTGATGTAAAGTCCTCTACTCTGCTTAGAGGGGGAACTGCAAACGCACCTGTGCCAATGTCTAAACTGCAAGAGAAATGAGCTCTGCCAGAGGCTTTTAAAAGTGTTTATTGATGATTATTAGATGGAATGACGGCGCAATAGTGCAAACCACTGTGCAATTGGGAGAACCCTCCCTTCCCAGCTTTCACGTTTACTTTATTATAGACGAGACATGGAGTAAGGATTAAATACAAAATGGGTCAGTATGCTGCATTTACCACCCCCACTGGGCTTTGGACAGATTACTGTTCCCTCAGTGCATGTCAGTTCAGAGCTACATTGAAGTGGGGAGTGGCTGCTTGTTCTGCCCAACCCTATGAGCTGGAACCAGCAATCTTTTCCATTTGCACACACATCCTCAGTCTGAAAATCCCAGCACTTCACTCAGCCAGTTTCTGCACTTTCTATTTCATAAAGAATTGAAAATACCAAATGTTCACAAGCCACACATAATATTTACTAGAACACTACAAGTGAGCTTCAAGAGCACTTCTTCAGAATCAAGATTTCTGCTAACACTCTTTGCTAATGTTTCTAGCTTGTAAACTTAGGTGCCCACTTCCTCATTTTTAAGTGTTTTTCCCCCTGGAAGCTTCTAAAAACAGTTGGGAGTGAGCAGCTAAACTTTTTATATTTAGTGCTTGAGTCAGCATTGGAAGGGATTTATTTGTCCACTAGCAAGCGACCAGCTAGCTTGTCTAAGGAGATTGCACTGTTAGATTCTAAGTCAAAGAACATTCTGTCCTCAAGTGATGCATTTTGTGAAAAAACAACCCCAACCACACCAATAAAAATTAAACTACACTGTTATGAGTCTCAAGGCTAAACTGACCAGCATGTAGAGGTTCAAATCATCATCCACACATACCCTCCTTGCCTCTCAAATCTGTGACAATATCCGTTTCTTCAAGAGAATCTAGAACCACAGCCACTTGGAGACAATAAAACCATGGTGCAGATAGTGGAGACTTTAGAAACTGCTGGATTTACATAATGTGACTTGGTGGTGGGCTGTCTTTGAATGTCATTCTCATTCCAGTCCAACAAAGTTACCTACATGTACAAAATGTTGAAGTTGTGCGACTTGTCAAAGACATCTGCAATTATTGATCACACTTCAGCATACAGCTGGGACAGGGAAGAACACATTACAGAAAGCAAAACCACAAAATTTTAGTTACATAAAACAATATAATTTGTATTTAAACTGATAAATACTGTCTCCATGGTTCACTAATTCCAAATACTAGTTATCTGCACATTAGTTGCTAATATCTATTATTAGAAGTAGTTCCAACTTGTGCTCTCTCAGGGTGGTCAATTCATCTCCGAGACTAGTCAGCCTGTTTGCTCTGACAGAAAAAATCTCAGCTGTGAGACTGGGTTCCATGGGAAGATTTCAATTTATCTTCCAGATAATGAGTACTATGATTATACAGACCACAGCAAGGCCAAGAATCAGGATACAGATCTTCTTACGGGATTTCTTCTAATAAGAGAAGAAAAAAGAAGCCACTGACACCAGGAACACTTGAGGAAAAAGCAAGGCTACCATTCATGTTACTAACTTGGGTGAACAAGAGCACTTGGTACCCCCCCAATTATTTGAGAGAAGCCACAGTGTAGTCTGAACACTTTTACATGTTCCTTAAACTCCATGATTCTACAGATGAATGTTTTTAATTTTAGGAGTGCAGTGGTCTAAGAGATGCAGTTAAGTCAAAATGTGACAGGTTTTGCTTCTCTTGAGGACAATACAAGCCTCAGAGAAGGCCTTTCTAGCTATTTACATTTTTCAGGTAATCCTAATCAAACTCCTAAGCAGTTCTCAGATACAATCTCCCTTGGCCACTTGGACTTGGTGTTGCATTTCTACAGTTTAAATGATTTCATGTACAGTTACTGAACTTGGATTTTACAGCTTTACTCACTTTATTCATCACAGGAAACTACAGTCCATCCATATACACCAAATATTTTTAACTTGGCATCTAAGGATTTGAGGGTAGCTACATATAACCACTTCTTTCTCCATCCAGAAAAAAACCCCAGGCAAAACATGTCCAACAGCTCCCAAACTTAGATTTATAAATACCTCAGTACATTGGCAAGGAAGCCATGGAGAGAGAGAATGCTACTACATGCTGCCAGATGGTAAAAACCAACTTTCCACCCTTGCACTCAACAGCATTGGAGTTTTATTGCCTTCCAGTACTGCCCACTTAACAGCTTGGAAGAGTCCAGTATTTTCTTGTGTAAGTCCCAGCAGTAATGGGACTGACTAAAGCAGAACCCTTACCCCTTCACAGAAGCTGGACCTACAGGAACAAGGATGGTGAAAGGAACCTACAGAAAACACTGGCTACCATACAGCAGTGAGAGCCACTGCAAGGGATTTGATGGGACAGGAGTGCTGCAAATCCTGGTCACCAGAATTTTTACTCGAGTCTGGGCACCGATTTTTGCATGTCAGTGACTTGGCTGATATATTTACAAGTTGGATATAACATCAGAATTTGTTCTTGTTTCTTCTACTAACTCCTAACAACAACAAAGACAGGTAAATATGTAGGCTTGCAGAGTGTGAAGTGCCAGACTCTATTTCTACTCTAAAGTAGAAGGTGAATTTCAACACCATGTTTTTGACTCAAGTGCTTTATAGACTCCTCGCGGGCAATTTTGAATGAGTGCCAGCTTGCATGAGCTGGTTTTAATAACTAGTGTGGTGTGCTGCAGTCCTCAGTGTCTTGCTCTGCCTGTTTCCTTACTGCTCAACCATACACTGACAATCAAACAAGCACACAGAATTTACCTGATAATAGGCAGCTCTCTGTAACTGCTCACTGGCTCTTTCCACATGGACTTCTGCACTTTCCACATTTGCCTCTATGCTATCTATGGAAAAAAACAGGAGAACTCATTGCAAAATATTTCAGAGCTTCAGTGTTTAAAAATTATAGCCAGAAATACAATACTTTTAATGCAAAATACTGAAAAATTTAATCCATGTAACTGGTAAAACATGTAACTGAATCAAGAAAAAAAAAACTTACTATCCAAATGCACTTACCAATCATATCTCCTTGGTCATGAATCATCATGGCTAAATCCTTAAATATCTGATTGACATCCAAAATGTCTGCCTGAAGACAACAGTTTAACAAGTTACAATGAACACTGGGTACAATATTTTCTAATCCTCACTCTTAGTACCTCTTCTGACCATCACTCAAAGGGTCAGAATAGGCATGCACTGACTGAGGTGACTTGATGTTATCACCTGTGCAACTTGGGATTAACACGGGAGCCTACAGTGCTCCAGCTACTGAATATTTGTTTCATCACCCCAGTAATTAGCACAGTATGAACACTGTAACATAAGTTGCTCCTGCCATATCTGAAGAATCACCAGTCAACACTGAGGGAAAATATACCTCCTTCAACAGGAGCAGGGAGATTATCTTGGCATCAATCCTCTCTATGAGGAACTCTATTCCTCCACCATCAGCTCTCCTCAGCCCATCCCATTAATCAACACTGCATCCTTTGATTTATCTCCCAGTGCTGTTAACTGTGCAGGATCAACTGGTCACCTCTAATTGCCTGATTGCAGTTTCTCTTTCTTTAATGAGTTCAAGGTCCTGTTCAGTTATTGCCACATCTTCTTCCTGAGACTGCATCTGATTCCAATCTTCACCACTGGAAAGAAAGGGAAAGTCAGTGTCTCTCTGAGCATAGGGTACTTCCATGCTGCATTTTATGGCAAAATGAGTTAAAAGATTTCCCTACAGAACAACCCCCAGGTTCTTGGCCCCCTCACTGTGTACAAGGACAGGACTGATTTGTGACAACAGTCACAAATTGGAACAATTGAAAAAAAGGACAGATCAGGCAATGTGAAGACACTGGAAAACAGTTACATGCATAGCACACTCTGTTCTAGAATCTAACAGTTATCTACAGCATTTTAGAAGAAACTGCCTACTTCATTTCTGCTTTTTAAAAAAATACTTGTACCTTCCCTGCTTCTTACCATCCCTCCAAAAGGGAGAAATCAGGGTGAAAGTTCTGATAGAGAGCAGCTTGCAAGCACATTAACAGAACAGAAGAACACCTGAAAAGCATCTGGACTCAAAAGACTCTTGCCTATCTGGCATTTGGAGGTAAGACTAAAGTGTTTTAGTATTTTAATTCATTAGTCTAGTAGGAACTTTGAATTAAATTACACACCAAAAGAGATATTAAAACTCAAGTAACTCTGCATCCCAGTCTACCTCTCTCCTGATGAGCTGGTTCTTCACAACTGCTGCAGAAGTTACATCAATTAGAGTGGAGCCAGCATCTATAATACAAGGCCATCTCTATGTTCAGCTTAGAATGTTCTTCAAGGGCAACATCTCCATCTTTTCAATAGAGAAGTGTGCCAGAAAACATTGTATCAGTCCAGTGTCTGGTACAACACTAAATAGTAAGTTTTAAAGTCTTAAAAGTGCATAAAGAAATGAAAATAAACTACATTAATAGGTCAGACACAGCTGACCATTCCAATAATTCAGCTCTGAGATGACCATAGCGTTTGCAGATCTCAAAAGCAGAAGTTTCTGACATAGCACACAAGAACAGCTTTGTGGAACAGCTGCTGTGTGCCATCATCTCTTATCTCTGGGTCCCACTGCTTTAGTGTGCAAGGCCTTCAAACCCATCCCAGCACATAACTGAACACCTGGGGTTTCACCCCTGGCTCAGAGTGAAAGCCCAGAGCTAACGAAGGGACACACACCAAGCAGCTGAGCTGATGAAGGACAGTTTGCAGAGGGAGGATGAGACAGGTAAGCAAGGTCTCTTGGTTCAGAAAGGGAAAGTATTTATACAGATAGGGCCAACAGATTTCAGCCCAGTTGACAGATTAATCACAGATACTTCTGGAGGGGCTCAGGCTCTCTTTACCATACTGCAGAGCTGATGTAACATTTTACAAAGCCATCTTTGTAAAGGCACACTGTTACTGCAGAAGCAGTACAACTGTCTGACAGGTGACAGTAATGCTGTCTTGTGCACATTCCAGGATTAGTTTGTCAGTGCACAATGTCCAGGACTTCTGAATTTTAGGCAGCCTCATCTGCTACTCTGCTGTAGCTCCAACTAGGCTGCTAGAGAACATCCAAACCCATGATATAAATATGCAGCTCTCTGTGGAAAGAGTCACAGTGAGTGAAATCCTGTCTGGTAATCTTGTGTTTACAAGCCAGAACACCAGGAGCTCCAGCTGCCACATCCTAAGGGCACTACTATTCCCCTCAGGGTAGTAATCACACAATCTGTACTTAAGGAGGATAAAACACTGTCATATGCATTTTTTTACACAGTATATTACCTGTGCTGTAATAGATGTTTTTCAACTCTTTTTGCTTTGCATTCATCCAGCAGAGCCTGGCCCAAGTTACAGTAATATATCACACCATAAAAAACTTAAGTTATACGTAGTGAAAACCTCAAGAGTAAAAGAAGTTATTACCTATCAAATGAAACAAGCTGTTCTTCTCTGAACCGCTCATCAGCCTGGAAGAGATAAATGAGTCACCACTCTCACAGAATACCAGGACCATGCACAAAATCACCAGCAGTATCTTGAAGACCAAGGCACATACTGTCCCAGAGAGTTTGTGGAGAATGCTACTGTCACTGCAGCTCTCAGAGTTAACTCAGGCTATGTAAGATTAGTTTTAGCTTCATCTTTAGATTTAGATTCAGATTGTCTCTGTAAATCAAAGGCAACTGAATGATCAAAAGCAGCCAGTCCATGTTCTTGGATCAGCTGTCCAAGATCCAGAATGTTTGTAACCTTCTTTCCCAACATGAAGCAAAAAATTTAGAGCATAATTCAATGGATAAACATGTTCCTTTGCAGAAATTAAGAATGCATACCTAGCAGAAAGCCCTGAGGCAAGAGAAGAGAAATGCTTTCATTGGCCATTTTATTACGAATTCTTAGTAGCCACAGGGTTTTGTCAAAACATAACAGTGAACATACATTGGAGATATAAGCAGGGCAGAAATTATAAGAATATAAAGCAATACAGTGTGAGATTTGAGATATAATTTAAGGTGTGGTAAGCTTCATTCTGAAGTCTTACATTTTATAGCATAGGGCTGACATGAAGAGCAACCTGCAATACTTTGTTATTCACTATGCTTTGACTCCCCATCTCATCTTCTTCAGCATTTCCAACTACCAGGATTCCTTTTCCCCTCTACACAGGAGCACACTGAAAGGAGAGGTTACTTCCAACATCTGGAATGGAAAACTACTGCACCAAAGCCTCAGCTTCATTCAGTAAGGTGTCAGTAAACAGGTATGAGGTTGGAAGGCAAGTACAAGACCTCTCAGAAGACTCACAGTTCACTATATGACTCCAAAATTCCCATAAATACTTACAGAAATGCGGGAGCCAGCTCTCGCCCTTGCCACGGTCTCTTTTTCCTTCTCTGACACTCGCCTCTGTACTGCCTGGAAATTGTTTAAGGCTGTGGAGAAGTCATTCATTAATCGTTCTTTCTGAAGCCTCTGTTGGCGCTGAGGAATCGAAACACAAGAGTTTAGACATTCCCATTCATTATAAAGTGACTGTCAGACTCTTAAAAACCATCGTAACAACAACAACAAAAACAAACTGGCATTCAGTGATCTTTTGGTGCCAATGGTCAGAACAAAAAGCCCATCATGTTTTAATTCCTTAAATCAATGCTCCATGCCTTGCCAGCTGCAGGACAGCTTTGTGCAACAAGGCTCTCCAATTTCAGTCTAGTTCTAAAGTCTGAGGTACACCATTACTTTTATTCTAATTACATTCCAGTAATTCACCACATTTAACTATATACCTTTCAGTTACCTACAATGCCTTTTTCCTCCATTCCTTCACTTAGCAAACGTCATAGTACTTAACAAAATACACACAAATACACACTTAAATCACAGAAACAGGAAGCCCCACACTTTCAGAACTAATGATAACACCCATTGTCCCAGTTTCCTAAGCTGTCTCTCCCAACCATGCCACACTACAAGCCTGTTGTTTTTAGATCAGATAACATCCTTAGTCCTGATAACCATTTCAATTTATCTTTTCTCCAAATACATTAGTTGCAATAATCCTTTTCATCCTCATTTTACAATGTCAATTTATTTAGCTTCCACAGGACATCTCCTTTGAGTGCTGTGACATTCCACCCATGGGAAATGAGAAATTGTGGAAAAGCTTGTCCCAAGGACAACATTAGGTCATTTTTATGTTTTCTGACTGAGAGATTGGCAACAGCTGGCTCAAATTGTGGGATTTCCAGGACTGCAATCCTGCAATGAGCTTGTACCAATTCCACAATCATTTCAAGGAAAAAAAACATTTTCAATTATATTTTTTCTATAACAAGCCACTACAGCAGCCTCAGAATACACTGAAGCTTCCATCTGAACCCTCTGGAAGCAACAACCCTTCTGCCAGAGCAGATCCTCAGCATGCTGATTCCAGCTTCTGCAGATTTTGATTGAGTTTTCCCTGCGCTGCATTCAGTGAGATGCACATGACAGGATTTTGCTCGTCACAGAAGATTAACTGAAAAATATTTGCCGAACAAACCAGCAAAGCACGGCCATGCTTCCAACTGGCATATAAACCTTCAATACAGAATTAGACCAAGACAACATCTGCTGACCCACATCCCCAGATCATCCTACAACAGCACCCCAAAAGCAGGCAGTGGTGAATTGACACTAGTAGCAGAGGACTGTTCCTTCCCTTTACCACAGGGAGCAGGAACTACTATTTGGTAAGAGAAAATCGTATCTTTGCCCCATCATATTTTGCTTTACTCAAATATAAGCAAAGTGAGTCAGCTTCTCCCCCTCCACCACTAATAAATCACATGCAAGGGAAAGCTTTCTGGCATGCTCACATTTCATACTGATAGGCAGTTTGCTCTGAATTCTTATGCTAAAACACTACCTTGCACCACCAGGCACTTTGTAAACAAGATTATTTTTCAGAAATTTACTCAGAAAACCAGAATTGCATACTGAGTTCTCCCCAAACATTTAGGGCCTCTTAATCTCATGTGGGAAAGTTTTACACCTATTTGCTCCTGGGAAACATGGCTTTCCCAGTGTCATATAAGCAGCCAGGATGCAGCCAGTTTAATGAGTTTCTCTATTTCACCATCATCCTTCATTACAAAAGGCTGCTGTCTCTTCAGCTGTGCCAGTTCAGGCTTTGTGACATTGTGGTCTACCCCAGTTTAATGAAATGAGTGATCTAGAAATATGTCCAGAAAGTTCTGCCTGCCCACCTGTTCAGAAGCAGACAGGGGAAGTGGCAGAGAGCCCAACTCCTTTAGATATTCATTGGTCTCTTTGGCGAGGCGGTTTGCAGAGTGCTGCAGCTGTTGTCTGAAACAGAAGTTCAAAAGCAGTTACACAAGATCTACCTAAAAAGCAGCCACTGAGCACTTTAGCATCCAGAATGATGACTAAATAGGGGTTCTGAGATCACACAGCTTTAGATTTTTTTCAACGTAAAGGATCAGAGATATACTTTTTTTTCTAACATCAACTTGACTCTGGACTACATTTTTAGAAAAAGATTCAAATAATTTCTTTGCTCCCTGCTAACTAGTATAATTCAGTAGCTTTAAAATATCTTTGTCTCCAATGGCATAAGAGAGAAACAACTTTATTCAGTGAACATAATCCCACTTTTAGGGTGAATTCCTTATGGTACCAATTAGTAACTAACTCTTCACTTGACAACCACCAACTTCATTGGTTAAATGTACATTTGATAAAAGTACAGGGACTCTAATATTAAATTCTTCATTTTTGTGAAAAACAGTGATCAGAAAGAAGAACAATCCAGCTTCAGGAATTGCAAGGCTTTCCCTTGAGCCTTTATGTTTTCCAACAACATTGCAATGTGAAGCTATTGTTGTGGAGAATCTAATACAATTATATAAATCCTATACTGGAAAACTAGGAAGAAAAAATACTAAAACCAGAAGCAATTTCTTTTGCATTCAATGGGTGCAAGATGCTTAAGTGGAAGTCGCTTGGCCCAATGGACACACAAATCAGGGCATTCAAGCTCCATTATTGTATAGGTTGTATATATATGAACTAAACAAAGCATCCATGCATTTTGGCAAGTTGGTATGGCATCTGATAATTTGTGGGGTGCAGCCACTCTCACCCCAAAGAGGAGAGATTATGCAGTGACATTAAATAGGAAGGCATTTGTTTGGTCACCAGTGATTAATTCTTTAATCTACCGATTAAACAGAGATTGAGTCAACTGAGCAGCTCAAGGAAACAAATCCCTTTCTCTCCCAATTGGACTCTGATCTCATCCTTCAAATGTGCTATGTGTATCTTCCACCACAAGTCATGAACTTATCCAAAAATCACTATTATAAAAACCAAGATAATTGTGCATTCAGAGATTCAAGGTACTGTCACATGAAGAGAGAGTGGAAGAATGTACTCTCAAGTTTTCTTTGATGACCTCAGAAATTATTCCTTCCATAACATGCTATTTATGTTCCAAGGGTTTGTAAAAGATGCACAGACACAGAGAGCCCGTGTACAGTCTCTCCAGGGGTCAGTTTGAACCACAGTTGTTTAAATGTCTTCTACATTGTCCCCCACTGGCATATTATTCTTCTGAAATTACATAAGACATTTTGTCTGCTATTTACGATTGCTAATCTTTCTACTTACTAAGTCCATCTGTACAAGCTACTTTTTCTCCAGTTATGGGGCTCCCTGACTGTTTTTACTTATTGGTGTCATGTGAGCACCTGGTATGGCATTTATTTCTTCTGAACCATGTGTGAAGCTAGCATGACTGCTCCTCAGAGGACAGCTAATGCTAATGCATGGCTGAGGTACTACTACTTTTAAAAGAAACTATAGAAAAACTATATAGAAGAACAATATAGAAAGAACTGTTCCTACCCAGCAGTTTTGAATGGCTTCTCCAGAGTCCTGCAGAAACACCTTAATTTGTTCAGTAAACTACTTAATACAGCTAGTCATTCAGGGTTTGCAGGACTGTATTAAATTTATCTAATAAAGCATCTCCCAAAAGCAGGTAACCCACTATCCCTAAGAACACAGACAGAAAGAACATCTATATCAATGTTTGCTCATTTAATACTCACAAATTTTCCTGAAGCTTGCTGGAATCCTGCTTGGTTCCCAGCTGGCTCATCAAATTCTTTATTTGCGCAGCTGAAGATAAAGAGATCACAAGATGAGTTAGTAAGACAAGTTCAAACATTTTACTCCTTCTTGAATGTATTCTTTTAGCTTTCCCCAAAAGAAAGCTAAAAGTTAAATTTATTTCAGTATCTGACTTAACCTAGTAGTGCAACACTTACATTCTTTGCTTTAAATATATACAAGTATCTTATGGGTGGATGCCAAGAGGATGGGGCCAGACTCCTCTCTCTGGTGTCCAGAGACAGGACACAGGACAACAGCCACAACTGAAACACAGGAAGTTCCATCTAAATATGATGAAAAATTCATTTGCTGAGAGTGTGACAGGAACAGGAACAGGCTGCCCATAGAAGCTGTGGAGTCTCCTTCCCTGGAGATATTCAAACCCTGCCTGGACAACATCCTGCACAACCTGCTCAGGGGAACCTGCTTTAGCAGGGGCTGGACCAGATGAACTCCAGAGGTTGCTTCCAAACCCAAAAGTTCTGGGACTCTGTGAAATGCAAAGTGTATTTTAAACATCCCCACCTATACACGATTCAGCCTAACAAACTAACTTTCAGACAAGAAAGTGATAGTGAGGCATAGATACCCTCAAGAGAAGTCAGTGGAGCTAAGAGCTTCTGCACTCCTTTTCCTCAACCTTTTTAGACCAATGAACAGAGCTGTTTCTACCAGCCTTGCTATTTCAGTATTTTTGGCAATCACTGCTGCAGAAAAACTTCACTATGCTGTGTTGCCACTTTTACATTAAAGTTACTTAAGTTTTTAGTTAAAAAAAAACCTGTTATCTGTTAAAAAAATAAAAAGAAAATGCCAAGTGTTAATAATAATTTCGAAACCCCCCTGGCCCCAGACCTGAATTTTTCTACTCATGATAGTCCAAACCTTTTGCAATACTGGCAAAAACAATCTTTAAAGAACAAGAGACAGCAATGTGCACTTCACAGTTTGCCTCTGTCAATCTGAAATCATCTTGTAGCACAGAGAGGTATTTTAGACCTCCTTCTCCCTTATCTTTGATGTTTTCCCACTATTTTCTTTGTGTAGGCACTCATGATCACGAAACCACACAATGAATCACATCAAGCCATTAACCTACCTGAAAAGCAAGTACATTTTCTCTCCCCACTCCCTCTACCTTAGAATCCTTTTCTGACAGATCGAGAAGCTGATACACTTTATTCTGCAGCAGCACAGATTTTATCATTACTGAAGTGCTGGGCTCAGCACTTACAACAGCAGCACAAAGATTGATTGTCCCAAATCAATCATGAAATCTAAGCCATGTCATCATGCAGTGAGAGGCAAGACCAAGGAGGATCACCTTAATACAGTTCCACAGGCAACTGAATTGAACTGAATTATCCCATGAGTTAAACAAGAGCTTCTTCCAATTCAGAGACACCCTCCTGTGTAACTTCTGCTTTCAGCCTGGAGCCTCTGCAGTTCACTAAATGTGTTGCTGGAGAAGCATCAGATCCCTACAATGGCCACTTCTTTTAAAGGGATGTCCAATGGCTTAAAAGGGCAGCTCAGCTAAGACTGCAATATGAGTTAATCAGTAATTAGTCATAATTAGCTTTTACATCCACCAAGTGTATTCTCACCTAGAATTTAAGAATTCTATTAGGTTGGTTATACAGTGAGGAGTTGGTTGGCAACTCCTCATAGCTTGGCTTCCAGCAAGCCAAGCTTACACATATTTCAAGACTACACCTGGATGTGGCTGCTGTCAGACACAGGAAGGTCAGAAAAATTCAGTCAAGCTGGTGACAAACGGCACAAGGACTGCACTCTGTGCGGATGCTGAGCACTTGGCAAACAGCATTTGTGCCATAATGTCCAGACATTCTGTGACTTATTTCTCTCTGCATGGGGAGATTCTTGCAAAGCCCAATTTCCAGGCCAGGCAATGTCTGTCCTGCCCTGAGCCAGGTTCAGCAGTTCGCTTTGTTTAGTTTATCTCAGCCAACAGCAACACACACAGTCTACACAAAATGAGAACCAAGTGTCTAGGAAATGAAAGGAAGAGGCTGGAGCTCTTTAGTCTTTGGATAGTGGGTATGCACCAACACACAGAGCCCCTCAGTCAACAGCATTCCATCTCCAAGCCCTTTTAATTTCAGGCTGTAGAGCCTTCCACATACTCACTGTCTGACAGCTAAGGTTTCTTGAAACACTTCAATCTCTCCCCTAGCTTCAAGTCTGCTACCTTACCTGAGCAAACAACAGTTTTGCCAGCTCAGCCCTCTGGTACATTTTGTCTGAAATGCTCAAGCCACAGAGACTCCCCAAAGAAGTGAATGATACTCAGCTGTGCATACTGTTTGCCTACTCTTTCCCTTTTAGGGGAAGAAAAATGAGGACAGCCTTGAGGCTTCAATATATCTTCTTCTCTTGGCTTGAATGGAAAGCTTTTATAGTGTAATAGTTAACTATTATAACATTATGTCAGATGTTCTGTGTGTTGCCACCCACCTCAATAAAACTGTAAGGCTATTTGTTTAACTTGAGATAGCAGTGCATGGAGATAGGATGGCTGCAGGTCATGAGACAGCAGAAGCTTGTCTTATGAGAGAGAGAAGCTGAGCTGATTAGAACAGGAGGCTCAAAGAAATCCCATGGAAGGAAGAAAGAAGGAGTGTAAAGGAAAAAATAAAAAGAGGAAAAAAGGGAAAAAACCTCAACAAGCCATGCCATTTGGCAAACTTTGAAACGATTCAGCAATGTCTACATCAAGGAGAAATGAACATGACTGAGCAAAGCATTTTTAGTAACATAAATAGCTTTGTATCAGCAGAGAAGTCACCAACTTTCTGAGGAACCAACACGTTCAACTGATCTAGCATGGGCACTTGAACAATTAATGTCTTTTTTAGCAAAGGGCGTATCCTTACGAAGGATTATATCAAAGACTCCTGGATGTGGCTGCTTTAACGAGCAGCATTTCAGCGATCAGTACTGAGATTTCTATGATTATCATACAACACCGATAACTTTCTCTAATGACAAGAAAGTGCAACACCGTGTCCCTAGGGACATCCTGCCCGGGAGCAGGACACTGCCGGCACAGCGAGGGGCAAAGCCGCAGGCTCCCACGCCCATTCGAGATCCCGGGGACAGCAGCTGCTCCCGAGCCGGTGCCACCCCGGGCTCCCGCGGCCCCGGAGCCCCTCACGGAGGGCACCCGATGCCAGCGAGGGCCGGGCTGCCCGCGGTGCCAGTGCCTTGGGGGAAGGGGAGGCTCGGTGACAGGGACAGACACCCACCCAGAGCGCCCGCAGCGTCCACCCCGCCCTGCAGCCGGGCTGGGCATCACCGCTCCCGGTGCCTGCCGTGTGCCCGGCCCCGGCAGCCCTGCCCGGCACCGCTCCGGGGAGGCTCTGCCCACCCCGGCTCCCGCCGCACCCTCGCGTTCCCGGCCC
>WBNO01004121.1:421019-431160 GCA_013400575.1 Peucedramus taeniatus
TCCCCGCGCTCCTCTCCCCGCTCCCCGCGCTCCTCTCCCCGTTCCCCACACTCCTCTCCCCATCCCCCGCGCTCCTCTCCCCGCTCCCCGCACTCCTCTCCCCGCTCCCCGCACTCCTCTCCCCGCTCCCCGCTCCCCGCGCTCCTCTCCCCGCTCCCCGCTCTCCGTTCCCGCAGCGCTGGGGCCGGACAGAGCGGTGGTTCTCGCCCAGTGCCGCGAGGGGGCAGCAGCGCCCCGCGGGAGTTCCCGGGTGGCTCCGAGTGGCCCCAGGTAGCCCCGGGTAGCCCCGGGTAGCCCCGCGAGCCGGGGACCCTTCCTGCCCACGCTGGCTCTATCAGCACCACGGTTGATTAGCGGTGCCCGTACCAGGGCGAGGTCACCCCCGATGGCCCCCAAGCAATCACTCCGCAGCACCTGAGCGTCCCTCCTCCTTTGGGGACAGCCACACTGGGATGGAGAGGACAGGCTCATCACACCCTGTCCATACTCTTTTCTGCTTTACACTGCCTACTCCAAAGAGCTGACTTCAAGATGCTGCCGTGGCAATGGACCCAGCTATATATAGGGCTTTTCTTCCCCTCCATCCCTACCAATGGCAATCCTTTGCTGTCCCTTCCAGCCCCTTTGCACTGGGCATCAGAGTAGTCCTGGCTTCCCAGAGGTAAAGACAAAAAGAAAAGTCAGGGCATGCTTTCCAGAAAGTGCCAAGATTCCAGAAAGTGTGTCTTCACTAGAGACGTCTGAGAGTTATTTTGAGTTAGATGAGTCCATCCATGGGAAGAAGTTCCCATGGAGCTCTGCTGGGCTGAGCTGCCCAGTGCACAGAGCAGAAGCTGCAGCCTCCCTCCCATTGCTCCTAGCTCTCTTGCTGCCAGTCTCACACTGCCAGAGTGTTCACCTGTTTTTCCTCTGGGATACCAAGTATTTAACCCGTAGTCCAACTCAGGTGATTTGTGGAAGTGTGGTAATGATCTTTAATGAGAGGCTGTGCCCTCACACCCTGGGCACTATTCCAGTATGCTCAACCCCTCTCGAGCATAACCCAGGTCAGCAGTCCAGAAACGAGGGCCCTGATTGCACATCCTGTGCTAACAAGGCTGCCTTCTGCCTGGTGACCACGTCAAAACTGCCACAAACATTTCTGTGGAGGATGTGACTCAGGGTCTCCTGCCTGCCTCCCCGATGGCTGAGGGGACCCCAGCTGTGCCCTAAATGCTGGAGCTGGCTGAGCACTTGGAGGCAGGTTTTGCATGGGAAGATAAGGAGGGCTTTTTTCAGCCCTGAAAGCTGTTTATTCTTTACAGCGTACTGACACCAGAACGGAAAGGGCCTTTTCCTGAAACTGGCTATTTATAAACAGCCTGTGGTGCAGAGCCTTCCCTTGCAGGGGGGCAGGGACTCTTGCAGCTTTTCTTTTGCTGCCTTGAGCTCACCAGAGATCATTCAAGCAGGAGTGAGCAGAGCAGGTCTTGCTGCCCATCTGCTGGAGGCACGCTGCAGTACCGACAGCTTGTAGTAACTCTTTGGAAATCTCAAACTCCAGTGAGTACCTAATTCAGCCCTAAATCCCTTGGCTGTGCAGTTGGAGCTGCTCACAGCCCTGAATTCTTACAAAGGCTTTGCAGGAGAAATTGGCCATTTGTGGCAGTTGTGTGACACAGCTGGGCTTGTCCAAAAGGGCAGATCCCCATGGTGCAAGGGCAGAAATCAGGAGCACTTGTAGCTGCATCTTTCCAAGATGCTGAACAGTGCAGTGTTCACTGCATCCACATACCAGAGGTGGGATTTGGCTGCTCCAAGAGGTCTAAACCACAGCCTTGGAGCCTTGGCTAACTTAGCTTCTCTGTTGTATGAGTCAGCACAGACAGGCAGTCAGGACAGCCACAAACCTGTGGCTCAAGCATAAAAGAGCAAATTTATTCCCATTACTGAGCTGTCCCAGGGATCCCCAAAGCAACACCCAGGCAGAGGTACACAAACTTGGTCCATGCTGGAGGAACATGGGTCTGCTGTTTACACTGCTTTATGAAGGGTTATTCCTAGCTGCAAGGTCAATTCACAATCCTCCTCACCAGTCTTCTTCTTTTAACCCATTCCTCCCAACACCTGTGAAAGGAGAGAAAAAGGCACCTTCAAATCTCATCCCCATGAGATGCCTGCCTTTGGTTTTTACTTAGTTTGTGTTGGGATGCTGGGCAACACTCTCCCTCCCTGTTTTTTGCCCCAGCAGCTCTGTGGGCAGTGCTGAGCTCCTCTTCCTTCAGGGACACTGGGATCCTCTTTTGAACCCTGCCAGAAACTGAGGAAGTTACAGCTGCATTTAGTTATTAAAACTACTGTCCCTTTCCTTACCTAGCTGTGCCCTCTTGACAAACCAGGTTTGCTCTTGGCACTGCTCACAGTACTGCAGTGTTACCTGTATTCTCCCACCTGAGGGATGTGATGGCTTTTGGTTGTGGCTCTGGCACAGAAGGCCAGTGTACCTGGCAAAACACCCGGCAGAGGGGCTTGGCTGAGAATTAAAGAATTAAATAAAACCCTCTGTCCCCTTCTGGAGTTTGTTTTATGCTGTTGAAGAAAGGCAGAGGTGTGCAGAGGGATGGGGAGAGGATGGGGCAGACACAGCTCTTCAGCTATGCAGGGAGAGCCAGATTTCCATGGGGAAATCTGCTTTCTTTTTGCAGCTGAAGCAGTGAGAATGGACCATGGATCAGAGCCAGCAGTGTGGGAGACCAGAAAACTGTTGCATTGAGGTCTCTTCACCCTGCTGGTATTTCAGTGGTCATGAGCAGGTCATGAATGTTTGTAGCAGGCTGAACTTGCAGAATTCCCTGGAAATGTGAACTCAGGGATATTTTTGGCAAATCTGGAAAGGAAATAATAATCCATCCGGAGGCTGCAGGATGCAGCAAAACCCCTGCACATGGAAAGGTCCCACTGCCTCTGAGCTGCACACATACAACGGACACGGGACTTGGCTGACTTGTCAAAACTTTCCTCAACTCACTACAGCGCCTTGCAATCAACGGAATTTTGTATTTACAGTTGAAACAGGAAAAGCAGGACTTGGTCCATACCTTGGTGTAGCAATTATGAAGCAACCTAACGGCAGATTGTAACCAGCATCTGAAAATTGGGAGTGTTGTAATGAGCTGAACAACGACATGCCCCAGAAGAGCCCCTCAGCATGGAAATACTGCTGAGATGGGCCACAGTGTAACCACTGGCTTTCTAAACAGCAGCACTTTATCAAAGACTTGAGGTGCAGATCCCTGTTTTCCCTCTTCCTCAGGGCAAAGGCTGATCTGGGAATTGGGCTGGGATCAGATGCTTGTGAAAGCAGTCCCTTGCACAGCTTTTACTATGGGCTTTGTCTCTGGAATATCACTTGGATTTGGCAAAGAGCTGCTTTCCCTAATCCCTATTCATGCAGAGACATGTGGAGGCTCTTGGGAATCCCTGCTGCACCAGGGACTTGGGTTCAGCAAAGTGGGAATACTCCCTGGGAATACTCCACAGTGGGATCCTCAGTTATTATTGCAGAAGCGCTCCAGCAGAGTCCAGCTGTAACAAATCACACATAGGATCTCAGAGATATCTTCATCAGCATGTACTTGTGATTTGAGGATCTGGAAGAGGGAACAAGACAGACATTTCTGGCATTGACACAGCCAGACTTAACTCTGGTTTCTGTTGTGAACAACAAAGGAGCTGGTACGTGGGATGCCCTGCCTGGTCCCCTCATCTGAAGGTTTTCTCCTCATTGTGGCAGCTGTGAGACTCTTTGTCTTGTCTTTGCCATTGGCTTCTTGAATCCAAATCACTCCTTTTCCTTGGCAATGCAGTGAGGCAATGTGATTGTCAGGGAGCCCAGGCTAACAGGCAATAATCAAGGGGCTTGGTGCTGTCCAAATGCAGAGTGTGATGGAGGTGGAGCAGTCATGTTTTCCTTGGGAGCTGATACCTGCCTCTTGCCATATACCCCAGGAGCAGTGCTGGGACACAGGGAAGTACTCACCTGTAAGACAGGACTGGAGCTGATGTGCAGAGCATTCCCTGAACTCTGCTGCAGGTGCAGTGTTTGTGGGATGGATATCCTTAGCAGCCAGCTTGTATTCGAGGCAGGTGCTGAGCCTTGCTTTGGGAACTGCACAGGATGACATCAGGCACAGCCATAGTTTTGTTTTTATAAGTTGTCAGTATTTTACCAGGACCATCTCCAGTTTTCTAGAGGAGAAAACCACATCTGAGACAGTTCTGTTGTAGCCAAGAATGTGAAAGCTATTTGAATATTTCTCAGTAACTGTGCTTTGGAGTTTTAGGGTGAGGTCAGTTGTAAAATCCCCTTTCTTCCTTACCCCTGTGGTAGCCCAGAGGATGCATGGGCAAAGTCAAGATGTCACAAGAACAAACTGTATTCTTACTCTGGCTGTTTTGAGTAGGAACAAACCATCCCCAGAAGCATGTTGCAGAGAAACAGAGCAAAGCTTACCCCTGCTCAAGGAAACTCAGACAGGCTGTTCTCTAAAGGCTTGAGGAGAGAGGGGAGCAGAAACTATGAGGTCCCAAGATGGCAGCATGAGGAAGAGGAGCAGATGGGACTCCTCACTCCAAACTTTTGAGGCAAATGCAAACCCAGCAATACAGGGTTTAAAAAAATGAAGAAACGCAGCCCTAAAACTAAAAGAGGGTTCCAAACAAATCTCATCCCCTGAAGTTTTCAAAATCTGCCTGGACAAAGCCCTGGGCAGCCTGCCCTGCCTTTGAATGCAGTCCTGCTTGGAGCAGGGGATTGGACTGAGTGACCTCAAAAGGTCCCTTCCAGTCTAAATATTTCTGTGGTTCTGTGATGGATGTTTGAAATATAGAACAACCAGACCTAATTATAGCATTGGCAAAATCCATGACACATCTATCTACAGCTTAAACCAGTGCTCTTCCCTCCCCCATCCCATAAAGCTACAAACAGGGCAGAAAAAGGTGTTCACAATCTACAACACAGGGATTCTTGGACAGGGAGACACTCAGGAGGGAATATCTCAGGAGCTCCAAAATCATTACTAGTGTGGAGAAGATGAACAAGAAGTGACTGGGAATTTGGGGACACTGAACAAAGTGAGGGGGCGGGAGGTTTAAAATGAAGAGGAGCTTAGAGAGCTTAAGCTTCTTACAAAGACCTTGATTTCTCCCCCGTAGATTTCATTGGCACAAGACACCACTGAAGGAAAATGTATGTATGAATTAAAAACAAACAAACAAACAAACAAACCTAACGAAACAAAAAAATTCACAAAAAAAACCCAAAACAAAACAAACACAAAATCCTGTTTCTGAGTCAGGAACCTTTGATTCAGGAGATCTTTTAAGCCACAGATCAGTGGTTTTGGTCATACAGAAATGTTTAGATATGCCCAAGTGTCCATGTATCTCCCATACTGTCAGAAAGAGCTTCAATGAGCTACACATTGCCTGCAGAAACACCTCTCTTCACTTGGGCTTGACCCTGGCCTCTGCTAAATTTGCAGAGATCAGCAGATCTCTCCCATCAGTCTTGAGAAAAATAATTCCCTGTCACCTTCTCCTTTCAATTACATTATAAACTTCTGTTGCCCAGCTTCTTCCTGACTGAGGAGTCCCAAGCTTTTCTGTGGCTTCTTTTGAAGCCATTTCTCTAGTTTTACATTATCAGTTTTCTATAAACAGACCAGAATTTTTGACAATTCACCATCATGGGTCTGAATTGTCAGTTGATTCTGTAGGGCATTCACTGTTTGATTTTACTTTTCATTCATCTTCTCATGATTTTCTACCCTTCCTTTTGCTCGTCTGGCTCCTCCTGAATAGCAAGCTGAAATTTCTCATAGAAACATTAATTGTCACAGTAGGATCTTTGCTGAGTGTGGCTAGTTTAGAGCCCAGCACTGCAGGAAGTCAAGGAGGATTAACTCTCTAGCCATCATTTTGTATTTACCAGGCATTGCTCATGTTATTGCCTGGCCACTCACTGTTAGCAGATCCTTCACCAGCTCTGCACCAGACTTTCACCTTTGCAACTCTACATCACCCTAAGCTATCAACAACTCCATCATGCCAAGAGCATGTGGTCAGAGACAGGCATGTGGAGAAAGGCCTTGTCTTTCTGTGCTCTCACACTCATGCTCCCAGAGGCTGCCTAAACCCTGGACATAACACAAATAGCCACAAAACCTATTTGGAGAGTTACAAAGGATCCAGCTTAGGTGAGGGGACAAGGTGGGGTATGAGAACCTCCCTTCTTCCACAACACAGAAAGTAATCTGGTACATCAGAGGAGAGGTGCTTGTCTGTAAACAGAAGTTCTCCATGTGAGGAGTTCACTTA
Source organism: Peucedramus taeniatus (assembly GCA_013400575.1). NCBI lineage: Eukaryota > Metazoa > Chordata > Aves > Passeriformes > Fringillidae > Peucedramus > Peucedramus taeniatus. The sequence continues at coordinate 427,380 of WBNO01004121.1, forward strand.
TATGCCCTCAAAGCTCCCAAACTGACAGGCACTGTCATTCAGCAGCAGTGTGCAGTGCTCTGCAGAGCCTGTCAGTCCCTAGCAGAGCTTTGGGGGTCACCCTGCTGCCCTCCTGCCTGCTGTGGGATGGAGATCTCAGTGTCAGCTGCACAGGAAAAGCAGAACTCAGCCCTGTCATATTTTTGGTGACCTTTGAGGACCTCACCTGCAGACCTAGGTAACTGGCTTGTCCCATTGTGCCACCTGGCACCTCTGCTCTGAGCATCTCACCCTGCCAGGGGACCCAGGCAGGCAGGGTGGAGAGGGACACCTGAGCTGTGCAGGCTGCAGCTTGTGCTGCTGTACAGCTCCTTGTGCCTGAACAAGGCGTACAGAGCCTGCAGCATGAAGGTGTGGGGGGCAAACTGCACCTGAACTAAGAAAGCATTACAAAGGAGGTGATCACAGCACTTGGCCAGTCCAGTGGGAGGAAAAGGCCAGACAGAAAAAACAGGCCTCTAGCAGAAATGGTAAGTGGTTTTGACTGGATTTTCTAGGAAATCACAGACTGAGCACACTTAACAGGGTCTTTTGGGGAAATGAAGGGGTGACATACAAGAATCATTGAAATAATCTCAATTGAGACTGCTGGGACAGACTCCCAAGAAAATCCTGACTGTGAACCCCCAGTTACTCCACATCTCTGGTATTATCAGTTTCTGTACTCTGACTTAAATCAACAGCACCTTTCCCAGTGCAGTGCACAGCCCTCAGAGAGGATGTACAGACATGTTCCTCCGGCCATCAAGTGCCAAGTGCTTATCACACAGAAACCTGTGCAAAGCTCTGCAGAAATTGCTGAGTTGATAATCCTCATCTGTGGGGTGGACACAGCTCCCCACTTGTAACTGGGACACTGTAGGTCACAGTGGTGTGTACCACAGAGCCTACACCCCCCAACAAGAACTGACAGCCTAGAACATGCTTATCTTGTGGTTGAATTGTTTTATTCTGAGGTTGCCAACTCTTCACTGCTTACCTACAACCTGCAGCTACACAGAGACAATAAAGTTCTTCCAGGTCTCCAACAGCCCATTGCCACAGAGCTGACAGCCTAAGCAGGGCTCTCCCACCTTCAACGAAAGCCCCACCAGTTATTTTTTGATCAGGTCTCCAGACTGTACAGGCATAACCACCAAAAGGACGGGACTTTAACAGCTGGTCTTGAGCTGTGCAAGGAACAAGACCAGGGGACATTGACAGAGTTCAAAGTGGTTTGGCCATTCCAATACTAGCACCCACAGCCCCATTACTACAGGACAGGAAAGGAACACTTGGGCATATCCCTCAACTCTGCAAAGGAACTGGCTGAAAAGGAAAGGGCTGGAAACCCTTTAAAAAGGAAAATCCAAGCCATGTAAGAGTAGGAGAGCAATAGCTATCTTGATTTTTAGAGCCTTTGTGGCATAGAAAACCGCAGCAGAGAGCTGTAGCTCAGCTGCCAGGGGTGCACTCAGTCTGGAAGGAGTCACCCACTTGTCTGAGCAACTCTAGATGATCTTTAAGTCCTTTCCAATCCAAATCATTCTATGATTCTATCACCTGGCTCAGCCAGCAAAAGCAGCCATTCTGCAACAGAGCAACACCATCCACATCTGTAATTTCTCCTCGGTACAGAAAAGGAGCATCTCATCCTCCCAGCCACACTTCAAGGACCTAGTTCCAAACATTAAACTAGAAACCAAATCCTTCCAACTCGAATAGCAGGTGGGGCACACAAGTGACCAGGCCTACAGCCCACCAGCAGGAGCAGAGGCAACACTTCTCCCAGTGATCCACACTGCAGCAGTCTGGAGACGGCCACTGAACAAATGCACACGGGAGATATTTCAGCTTTTATTCGCAAATCCATCTGTACATTCCGACTCGCCGAGTGGCAGCTGCCAGGGGCCGGCAGCACCAGGGGGCAGCAGCAACCAGGAGTCACCGGAGCTTCCCCAGCCTGGAAACAGGAGCCAGCGGAGGAAACCAAACCCCGCCGGCTTTTGCATCTCACCTTCTCTGAGCATGGGAATTGGAAATCGAGTCATCTTTATCACATTCAGAAAGGTGTTGGATTTAGAGTCCTGCGCGTTCAGCATAACGATCTCGAGTTGAAGTGACTATTCTGCAGAGCAGCTTGAAAACTATCCCAGGCTTGCTTTTCCCAAAGCCAGCATCTTAAAGCTGCAGTACTCTCCAGGCATCTTTCCCAGCAGTCCCAAAGCCAAATAAAAGAAGCCCTTGCAAATAAATAATCACAGGAAAATAAATAAGATTAGAACTGAAATATACAGTTACATGGTCTTTATTTGGTTTCAGAGGTGGAAAAAAGTGGAGCCAGACTGCAGCTTTAAGCCTCATGCCTGAATCAACCTCAAACACTAGGTAAATTTTACAGCTGATTAGCAGTACAGGTCCGAGATCTGAAGTTCCACGGAGATGAACATTTAGGCACAAACGCACACCCTTCCCCAAGGCATACTTTATTTTTGCGAGTTAGAAAAAAGCCTGCTACGGGGAAGTGCCCCTTCCCGAACTGAACAGACAGGACTGAAGACCTATTTACTGTCACAGTAAAACATCCCAACAAATAACTAACCCCACCCATGGTTGCAAGGGAAAACGGGTTCAAACCATGCACCAGGGAGACAATTCTCTCTCAGGATCCTTCAACTCCACTGGCACCACGGAATCCACGAGCAAATCCAGCTACCAGCAGGGCTGCCAGCTGCCTATTGCTTCTTGTGCTCCAAGCCTAGCTGAGGAAAGTCGTAAGTCCATTATTTCTACTTAAGCCAGAAATCCTGTTAATGTCATTTAGAGGCAGTTCTACGGCAGGAGCTCTTGATCTGCTCTGGGTTTGGGGTGCACCAACCCCCTCTCCAAAAACTCCCACACAGAAAAAACACACAGAGGAATAAAGCAATCCATTGCAAGCCAGTGTCCGATGATTGTCCCTTTGGGGAGGGCAGGAATCCAGAACAGGGCAAGGCAGGGGAAGGGAGGAGGATGGCAGGTGGGGAAAAGTTAGAAACAAACTCAAAACCACCAAGACACAAGGAGGAGCTCAAAGCCCCTCAGCAACTGATAGCACTGGGTTGCTGTTTGCTAACAAAGTCTGAAATGAAGTCGAACTCGTTCTGTCCCAAAAATAACTCTGGCAGCTCCTGAATCCGGTCCAACCCCAGTTCCAGGACAAGGGATGTCAAGACCTCCTCATCTATAAGATCAGTGTCCATAACATTCAATGTCAGCGCTGGTGAGGGCATGTGCTGCATGCCCGGGTGCTGGCCCGGCCCCACTCTGTACTGCTGGGCACCAGCTCCCATGGGCCCGTTGCTCATGCCCAGCGGGTGGCCCTGGTACTGGGTGTTGAGTTTTTGTAGGTGCATGCTGGCCATGAGCTGCTGGGTGCCCACCGGCCCCATGTACTGCTGCTGCTGACCCGGGCCGTTGAACATCATTGCGTTCTGCATCTGGTGGTGGCCCATCTGTCCGCTGAGGCTGGGTCTCGGCCTCATCGCACCGTCCATGGCAGCCCCTCCGTAGGGCATCATCTGAGCGGCGGCAGGCAGCGTCCTCAGCACATGCTGCCCGTGCTGCGGGGGTCCCTGCAGCCCGCTCACCCCCATGCGGTAGCTCTGCAGCCCGGCGCCGCCGTGGCTCATCGGCATCATCATATGCTCGGCCATGGCTCCAGGTCCCTGCGAGATGACAGCGGCTCGGCCACGGCTCCCGGCGAGCCGGCTCCGACAGAAGA
>WBNO01004121.1:431217-517174 GCA_013400575.1 Peucedramus taeniatus
CCCTGGGCGGGAGGGAAGGAGGAGCGGCGGGCTCGCTCCTGGCTCGCTCCTGGCTCGCCAGTCCCGCCACTGCAGCCCTGTGGCACTGCAAGCGGCACACCGTCAGCTCGCCCCAGTCACCTCCCGCGTGTCTTCCTCCTCACAGAGCCACTGCCCGAGTCTCTGTACCCCCTGACACACTGAGTCTCAGGTCCTACTGAGGGGCTTGTGCTCAGCTCCCTGTTTATGCTGCAGGATGCACCTTGGTCAGGCACTCCCAGGGCTGAGGTTAGTGGCCGAGAATAGTTGGTGGCATCAGCTGTGTTGGTTACTCGTCAAAAGTATCTTCCTAGCAAGGATGCACCAACCTTCCAAACATGGTACTGAGGATGTTGTACGCACAGGGGTTTGTTGGTTTAACTGTTTGCAGCAGTCTTTGTCACCTCTGAGGTGAGCTCTGTCTCCCGTGCCCATCCACTGAGCTTTGCTACCCAAATTATATCACCATGGGCGTAGACTGCAGCAGCTCTGGTGCTCTCTGCAGGACGTGGTGCATTCCAGTAGTGATGAAAGAACAGCGGTGATCTTCCTTGTCTGCTTTGTGTTCTGAGGGAACCTAGAGACTTCTTTTTAAAGGATATTAGTGTTGCATATTTACCTGCTTGGAAGGCATGGAACGACACAGTTCAACTTGCTTCCCCAACTTCATTCTTTGTCTCTGTTCTATCTCAGACAACTCTTAACCACAGCATTACAGACCATGGCACTGGTGGTGACAGAACTTTTCTGCTGGCTTGGAGCAGGTTATTCATGGAGTTTTAAGTGTTCTGCATATTCATGGTGCCTGCAGACCCTGGTGAGCAGAGGAAAGGTCTAAGTCAGGCAGCATGGGCACCTCAGGGGAGTTCTGAGCCGTGGTATTGACCCAAAGGGTTACTTATAAGGAATATTTCTGTATCAAAACACTTTAAACAGCAGCTCAGAGCAGGGAACACCTGGGAGCTTTCAGCTCCAAGACACCAGCAGCCAGGAATGGAAAGTGTCTTCTCTTATCTGGACAGAGCACAGGGCCATAAATCTCCAGGACATTCTGGGAGTTGCATTTGTTTGTGCCACCTTCTGCCTTGGTTGGTGACTGGGATAGGTTTCAGGTGTTGTTGGTGAGCCTCTAGCTGATGAATCAGTTGGTTAATTGTTCATTATAATTATGTAATGATTGTTTTTTAACTCTGGAGATTTTGACAAATGCATTTTTAGCACTAATAAACACACGCTCACATACATATACCTGCCTGCCTACAAGTTCACATGCAGATGCACACCCAGGTGAGGAATAAATGCTTGGGGAGTGTCTGCCCTGGTCTTTTCAGAGGCACCCAGCCATGAAAACATCTCTTACTTGGAGAAGAGGTGTGGTGTGTCCTGCAAGACCTCGGCAGGGGCAGGAATTCTTGGACACGAGTAACAGGTGGGAAAGGGCTCTCCACAGCACTTGCATTACTGAAGACCCCAAAGGTGGTAAATTGCCCTTCATTTTGGCAACAAATCAGCAGATGACAGAACACTTGCTGAACACAAATGGGAAGGTCTCCTCTATCTCCATCCTAACTCATGCCCCTTCTCCTGCGAGGGTAAGACCAATCAGTTACTCATCCAGTCTGAAAATAATCTGGCCAGAAATAGAGCTCTGTGCCAGCTTTGTGCCATTGTCCCTAAATGTTCCCCCAGCATGACCTGGGATGTTTGAGAAGAAGCAGTGCCTGCAGGAAGGGAAGGGCACGGGGAGATGGGAGGCACTGCAGTGGGCAGAAGTGTCCAGAGATCCACAACTTCCATGTTTGCCATGTGTGTGCCAATTTCCTGTGCTCTGTGTCTTGAGGGCTCCCTGTTCTTGAACCAGTAATATTTTATTTTACAGGGACCAGCTTAGATAGGCCTGCTGCAATTCACACTGCCCCAGCTGGTGGCTGGGGAGCAGAGCTGGGAAAGGGCTGACCAGTCCTGGCAGCATCTCTCTCTCTGCTCTTTCTCACCCAGAACAACCAGTGGGTCCTTGCTGTGCTGAGTTCTTGAGGATTAAGGACCCAAACCACTGCAGCCATATTTACAAACACTCTGTGTGACCCATCTAACCCCAGGCTTGTGTCTCTGCCCTGCCATCTGTCATCAACCCAAGGACAGACTGGCCTTTCTGGGAAGGCAGATAAACTGCCAGATCCAGCCCTTGGGCTCTTGGTCAGTGAGCCCTGATTGAAGTCACCACATCAGCCACCTCCATCAGTGTGTCATTCATGGCTTCCTGCCATGGGGCTTCCCCAACGTCTTGGGGTGATTTTATGGTGATACTTTATTCACTAATTGTTTGCTTTATGCCCAGAAATGGCTGCTGTAGCTTTATGATGGACCTGGGGTGGGGAGCCTTGGGCTCCTGCGTGGTTTGGTTCAAACCCTCTCTCTCCAGTGTGCTCGGGCTGTGGTGTGGACCAGGACACTACATTGTTCCTTTTGTTGAATTAGTTTTTTTGCTAGCTTGAAGCAAGATTTTTTTTTTTCCCCTTCCCCTAGCCTGGAGGCTGTACTGGGAATCCTCTTGGCAGCTTTTTGTTTTTTTTTCCTTGAACTGTTTCAGCTTTGGGGTGTTTTTGTTTTTTTGTTTTTTTTTCCTTGTCCCTCTAGGGAGGGGGCCACCCTGAACCTGAGACCTTGGAGAAGCTGAACCAACACGAGAAAGGACACCAGAACCCACCAGCTTTGCCTGCTGTGAGGAGACCCTGCCAGAAAGGTTCCCATCTATTCTGCCCAAGCACTGTGTGAGCTCCTGTTCCTCCCTTCCCTGAGACAAAGGGGGGAGCTGCCATGCACACAGTCTGGGGAGGGGTGGGGGTTAAGGTTTTGAAATTTTGATATTTAGCATTTATTCATTCCTTTTCTGTGCCTTGCAGGCACTCCTTTGTTTTTCAGTTTGCTTTTTTTTTTCTTTTTGGTAATAAACAGTTTTGTTGGTTTTTTTTTTCACTTTCACCCGCTGGTATTCATTTGTCATTGGAAAAAGGGATTGCTGGAGCCCTTCTCTTTAGGGGAAACACTCATTTCAGAGCGTTTTCTCCTGAATTTGTCTCCAAACCAAGACACCCAGGTCTCTGCTGTACTGGCTGCACTGGTATCATCAGCCCTGTGTTATCAAGGGTGCATTACCCAGGCTGGAATTACTCAGATTGTTGCTCCAGTGGCACCAGTTTGCCTCTGTGTGACTGGGGATGTGGCAGCACTGCCCATGTGTCTTTGTCCCAGGTCAAGGCATCCGTGTGGGTGGGCAGAAGTTCAGGGATCTGACCACCAGCAGATCTTTCCTTTTCCCTCTCAGGAGGCAGCCTGATTCCCAGCTCTGTGTCACCTATGATTTTGTTTAGGTGAGGTGTTCCCCCCACATATTTGATGCCTGATCACCGTGCATTGACTGTGCAGCTCCAGTGGAGTTCCAGTGGTGAACTCCTGCCCCCAAGCTCCCCAGGGATGAGAGGCAGCATGGGCATGTGCTTTTTGTAAGCAGAGACAAAGACTTTTATCTTGCAAGGCTCACCAGCCCATAGCCAGCTCCTTGCTGTGGTTCAGGCTCCTGGGAGGAAAGAGGGACCAGGAACCAGGCAGAGGGAGGCTAAACAGATCTGTTGGGCTTGGAGGGTCCCCGAGCCCACAGGGCCTGCTTTTCCCTTTCTGGTGCATCTGATTCCTTCAAGTCCTGCCTGAGGACACATCTGCTGCCTCTCCCTGCACTGCCAAGAGGTTGGAAGTTTTTTACCCAATGTTTGACTGTCTTGGGACACACACGTTAATCAAATATTCACTGTCAGCTGCTGATGGTCTCTACACCAGATCTGGAAGGATGCTAGGCAGTCTCTGCTGCACATCTAATGCTTTCCCAGCAAATTTGTTTATTGACAACCAGGAGATGAGAAGGGGTTGCAATGCATTGTCATTTTTCATTTGTTTAAGGACCATTGCAGTTTGCAAATTTCAAATCTGAAGGTGAGAAGTCCAGCAGAGACTATGGTGCTACAAATACTGAACCAGGAGCAAATTCTGATGGAATTTTTCCTTCAGTTTGGCTTTAAATAGTGTGTCAACAAGCCAAGATTTAGAAGTTAAATTAAATATTAATTTTCTTTACACTGAGCTATACTTACAGCTGTCTCTGACAAAGAGAACTGGCCAACAGCAAATTCTTTGAGACAGCCTGGTACCCCAAACCTATTTCTTGTCCCCAGATGAGTCTGACATGGACAATTAAGGTGACAACCACCATTCACTGGGCAGGATGTGGGGAATCTGTGGCTCCATCAGAGCCATGGAAGGCCCAAGGAGGTGTGGTGGCTCTGAGCTCCCTGGGGGCTGTGAGCAGGACAGAGCAACATCTGGGAAGGTGCCCCAGACCCTGCCTGCCTGGTGATGGGTCTGTGGAGCTGGCAGCCCACAGGTGATTTACAGGGAAGGACTTTGCCCAGCACAGTCATGGTGTTGTACCATCCCTCAGTACATGGAGGGCAGGAACAGGCTCGTGCCAGCATGGAGCTTCCTTGAGCAAATGCCTCTCAGGTGAGAGAGATGGGATGAGTGTGGCTTTTCTCATTTCTCTGAGAGCAACTATGGGTGTGCAGCAGGAAAGACTTTTCATTAAGAATTTTAAACACCCAGATATTAAGGAGGAAAAGCAAAGAGCTCAGATGTGGCTCCTCTCTGGGCACAACTAACTGCACAGCCACACAGCAGCCACACCCAGCAGCCCCAAATCTCCTCTCCCTGATTTCTGCCTGGTAAAAGGGTCCTTCAGGAGAGCAGAAACCAGGTGCTACATTAGCCTGTGATTCTCATCTGCATTTAGATGGCAACACTTCATAGAAAGCAGGAGGTGCTAGGCAGAGCCAAGGGGTGCAAACAGCCCATGGGAGGGGGCAAAGGGTGGGCTGAGCCCCCACAGCCCCCCTGGGTGCAGGGACTGGTCTGCAGCCAACAGCCAGCTCTGGGGAGCCTGAACCCTGCCGGGATGCCACGGATGGGAAGGCTGTGCTTCCTCTCAGCTCTGTGGGAGCCTGCCAAAGGTGCAGGTGCTGGGTGTGCAGTCTCCTTGCACAGGCTTCCTGTGTGCACTGATCTGGGCTCACTTGCCCCTCAGCAGCATCTCACCTGCCAGGGCCTCTGAAGGGTGCAAAGGTGGCTGAGGCCAGAGCTGGGCAGGAGGGCTTGGGGCTCCCTCAGGAGTGGCAGACACAGCTGATCCCAGTGCCCTGTGTGCTCCAACCACCAAGCTGGCTCCCCAGGTTGTAAACAACTTTTTTTTTTTTTCCTCTGGGCTAATCTTGCTCTGTGGGGGCAGATAACATCACTGGAATTTTTCCAGTGTCCTTTGCAAGAGCCTCCTGCTTTGGACTTTGGCTGAGGCACACATGAATGAGACACGAGCTTCCTCAATTGCTTTCTCTTGTTTGCTTTCCTCTGGGCCTGCTTCCTGCTCTGCTCACTGCTTCTGGTTTCTGGTCTCATGGAGAGTGACCAGAGCAAGCTCAGCACCACCTTGTTGTTGCAATGTGTTTGTGAGAGTGAGGCCATAGTGTGCACCAGCCAGCTTGCTTCTAAGTTTATTATCAAAGCCTCAAGAATTCATCAAAGCTATTAGAACATAAATTGTGCCAAGTTAAGAAAGAAGAGGCTGAGAAACCGAATACCAAGACCACAAGAACTGAATAAGAGAAAACTATGAAACACCTTAACTATAACCAATCATATACTCTGAGAAATGCAGGCAGAAAACAAGACAAAGGCAGAAGTGTGTACTTTGTAGTTTGTAAAATCTATAAATATGTGTGTAATGTAAACAATAAACAACTTCTACTTAATCATATTAGTCAGTTGTTCACGAGTCCTAAATTTCCTGCAATACCTTGTGCTTCCCTGGATGTCCCTGAGGGCTGGGGCCGGGATGCTGGCAGGAAGCAGAAGGGGCAGTGGGGTCTGGGCTCTCCTCACTGATGCTCTGCAGAGTGGGGCTGGCACTTGATGAGCTCCTGCTCTGCATCCTGACTTTTTGCAGGGCAGCTGCTTTGGGTTTAGGCCTGTACCATGGCTGGGGTGAGCTGCACTTCAGTCTCAAAGGCCCAGAGGGCTTCTTGTCCTATGGCAGAGCCAAACCCAACACAGGTGGTGTGGCACCTGAGCCCCAGCCCACCCAGCTGCCTGTCCCAACCCTGCCCAGAGATTGCACTTATTGCCCCTCAAGCCCTCAGGGACCTCCCTACAGGGTCTGAAAATCTGTCCTGCTTTGGACAGGGCTGGCAGCCCAAGCACCTCTCAGCCATGGATGTGCAGCCTGAGCCTGGCCCAAAGGGCTCCAGGAGCTGCTCCAAGCATGGCAGGAACAGGCAGCCTGCCAGACCAGTCTGCCAGCACAGCCTCTGACATGCTACAGGGCCGCCAGTGTCACCAGCTCGTGCCTCAGCAGGAGTGGTGCACGTGTCACCACTCACCTCTTCCCCGTGCTCTCATCCCTCCCAGCACAGCTCTGTGGCTTGCTGCAGCCAGGGAAACTGAGGCACTGACCCTATCCTGCTGCTGGCCACAGCTGAGCCACCACCCTGCACACGCCTTGCTTGTGCTCAACAGAGTGTTCCCACTTCTATTCTTCCTTTCCAGCCGGGAGTTTTCCAGGTTTCTGTGTGGAGTCTGTGGTGCACAGACTATGAACCTTGGCTCTGGTGTCCAAGGGATGGTCCACTCTCCAAGTCATGGGCTGTGCTCTTGCACAGTGCCATCAGTCCCATGGCTGTCCTGTCCAGGCCCCCCAGCATGTTCTTTCCCTCCTAAAGACAAGCCAAGGACTCAGCCCTTCTCATGTGAGCAATCCATAGATCTGCTTTGGGGTAGGAATCTGCTTTGCCCAAGGCCTGGCTCACATCACTGCCCAGGCTTGTGGTCATCACTGCATGGCCTTTCTAGATGTCCTGGTCACCACAATTTCCCTCAGGCTGGATTTGAGGCACAGGTGGACAGAGCAGGGCTGTGGTTTCTCTGGCAAGAAGCCTACTGTGTCCTGTCTCATCACGGGTCAAGACTGCCTCTTCTTGGGTCCCCCTGCCTGTCCCTGTGCCCATTCCTCCCAGGACCTGGTGTGGTGGTGGGGTCAGTGGAGATGGACAGCAGTGGGGCTTTCTCCCTCAAGTGCTGCCTCTGTGAGACCCATTGTTCTCTGGAGCAGGGAGCCAGAGAGGCTTGGGGTTATTTCTTGTTATCTCCAGGCACCTGCACTGCTGCTGTGCTCAGGCAGATTAGCTGTGGCCGTTTCTCTGGTCTGCTGTTGCCTCATGCAACTGACTTGCATTTGGAGCTTGGGGTAGTCAGGGCTGTGGTGGTGAGTCTTTGGGGGGGCTGTAGAATGGTGTTTCTTTCATTATCATTAGGAATATCTGTTGCTGTTTATCTGCCTTCTCTTTCCTTCGTGTTATGCAACCTCCTTTTGAGATGTCAGTGGTTGTTTTTCCAGGGCTGATGTAGCAACAAAACTCTTGCTGATATTTCCAGACCCTCATGGCTGTAACATCCAATGTCACACCTGCCCCTCTCTGACTGCATTAGGATCCCCAAGTACTTTTCCACTCCATTAATGGGTCCAGGTGTTGAGCAGGGACTACAGCAAAGCCCTGGGAAGATGCAAGCCTGTGAATGGGCTGGGTGCTGGCAGCTCTGGTTCTCGTGGCCAGGGCGGGTGACTCAGGGCAACTGAAAGTTTTGTCCTGGGAGAGCTGCCTGGGATTCAGGTGGCTGGGACCTGTTTGTCAGGTTCCTATATTTGTTATTCACTAGCTCAGTATTCCTGAAAACAAATTGTGTTGTTGTCACCTGATTGGCATCATAGGCGTCAGAGCATGGAGAGTGTCCGGCGTGGAGAGCCTGTTTGGGTGGCTGCATCTCAGCTCTGCAGTGGCTGGGTTTTGGCTCTGCTGTGGCCACGTGCAACTGTGCCAGCCTGTGCCTGCCTGCAGCCAGAGCTGCTCCTCCTGGGCTGTGCCCCTGGAACATCCCTGGTGCTGCCTGGGGACCTGCCCCCCACCAGCTCCTCCAAAGCCAGGGCAAAGCACCACAGCCTGTGCTGTCAGAGGAGACCTTCAGACTGCCATGTGTGCCTGGGTTTAGTGTGTGGTGGCTGTGGGCTGAGCCTGCAGCAGGGACTTCATAGTAAAACCTTCCTGAGATGGAAGGGACCCACCAGGATCATGGAGTCCAACCCCAGGCCCTGCCCAGAAAATAGAAATAAAAGCAGGAATCTCCAGTTTTAGTGCCTGTGCCCTGGACTGGGCTGCAAACATGCCATGGCAGCAGCTGGGATCCATGTGCCCTATAATCCATGGGGCTTTTTCCTTTAGGATTTGCTGTCATTGTTCCAGTGCCATGCTCAGGATGCAGAGGGAAAGTGAGAATAGAAATAGTGTAGGGTTGTAGAATCATGGAATATCCTGAGCTGGAAGGGACCAAGGATGACTAACCTGCCCAGACCCCCAACAGCCCCACCCTGTCCATCCCTGCAGTGCTGTCCAAAGGCTCCTGGAGCTCTGGCAGCCTCGGGGCTGTGCCCATTCCCTGGGGAGCCTGGGCAGTGCCAGCACCCTCTGGGGGAAGAACCTTTCCCTGCTCTCCAGCCTGAGCTGCCCTGGCCCAGCTCCAGCCATTCCCTGGGTGCTGTCCCTGTCCCAGAGCAGAGATCAGAGCGGTCCCTCCACTGCCCCTTGTGAGTGGCTCTCAGTGTGCTCTGCCTTCAGTCTCCTCTGGTCCAGCTGAACAAGTCAAGTGATCTCAGTTGCTCCTCATATTGCTTCTCCTCTAGACCCTTCACTGGGCTTTGGGACAAAAACCCCTGGGTTTTTCTCTCCAGCTGGCCCCCTCCTGCAGCAGAGGTGATCTCTGGCGCATGGCTCAGGCTGTGGGCTGATGATGGTCCCTGAGTGGCCACTGGGTTGGGGTAGGACAGGACAGAGTCACTGCTGTGTGAAGAAACTGCTGGGTACATAGAGAGGAGAAAGAGCTGGCAACAGGCTGGTGCAAGGACCCTTGACAGAGCCTGAACAACCTCGGGAGGCTGCAGACAGTTCTGGGGAGAAGGTACTTGTGCTGGGACACTGTTTCCTTCAATTGCAACGTCTTTCTAGAACAGGACATTTCTTGTTATGCCAAGATTCAGCAGAAAAACCTGCCAGCTAAACCAGGGATTTCATTGATAGGTAACTTTTTACTTAATAGCAAACCAGTCTCATGAAAATATTTGTTTTGTTTTGAAGAAATAAAGAAACAATTTTTTCTTGCGTCATCCATTACCCTTCTTATCGCGGTAAAAGCTGTCAGGGAGCAGGAGCTGCTTATGATCTTAGAAATACAGAAGAAAACATCTGTTGGTGTTTGTGGTGAGGGGAGCAGAGCTGTGCCTATCTCCCTGAGCAGCCCTGCTGCTGCTGCCTGCCTGAGCTTTGGTGATCTTGTCGTGTCACCAGGGCAGTGTCAGAGGCTTGAGCAGCACAAAAGTAAAGGGGTTTGTGGCCAAAGGAAAGCCAGTTCTCATGTGGACAGGCTTTCTTTTTACATGAAGAAAATTGTCTGGATGCTTAAGTGAATTTATTGGGAGTAAACTGAAAATGTGTGCTCTCCAAAAATGCACGTTGCTGGCCAGTATCCACTGAAATCCATGGGAGTTATTGGCATATGTGATGTTAGGAAAACAGCTCGTGTTGCTGCTGCCATTGTCAGGATTAAAACTCAACTGCCCTTTTTGGGAACACTGACTGCTGAAGGCATCTGTTGTGTAAGGAACAAGCTGGTGAAAGTAGATGACTGTCAGGTGGGGAGAGAAACCCTCCTCCTGCTGCCACGGCCATGCTGTGGGCTTGTGAAAGGTGTTTGTAGTTCCACACTCTGCGGGGTGTTCCTGCTGCCTGGGCTTCAGGGATAGTTAGTGCTATGGGTATGGGGGGTGCAGGAGGGGTGGGAGCAGCATCCCTCCCTCCTCTCCCTCCCTCCTCTCCCACCCTCCTCCACTTGCCCCATCCATCTCTCTCTGCTGCTGAATCTAAGGACAGGGTTGTACATGGCAGGGCTGTCTCGAGGGGTTCTCCTGTGTATCTCAGTGAGGAAGTGGCCAAGGCCAGACTCTGAGATTCTCCTGTCACTGAGATTCTCCTGTCCTGTCCTGTCCTGGCCCTGATGTACCCAGCAGAGACATGAGATGGTGCCAGTCATATGTTGGCATCCTTTAAATATCTCATTTCCTGACACCAGTGACCACAAGTGCTGCCAGTTCTGGCCTTGGCAAGGTCTGAGTTGGGCTCTGCAGTTGAGAGCATGAAATGAGTTTAGAGAAAAGTTGAAGGTCTGAAATGGGAAAATCCACATTAAAAAACTGCAGTCCCTGTGAGACACCAGGGTAAGGCTGGGGGACAGCTCTGCATGGAGTTACAGGCGTCTCACAAAAGGGACAAAAGTTGGAGGTTTTGGGTGAGATTTGAGCCACCACAACTCTTCCTGTGATCCTGGCTGTGGCTTGGTTGTGCTGCAATTTTCAACAGCACTGTGAAAGCATTCCTGTGTCTTGGGGTGAGGTGGGTGTGTTACTGTTATCCTGAGGAAACAACACATAGAACTGTGCTCCATGGCTGCATTTTTGCAGGCAGCTGGATTGCCTTCTCACTGGTGTAGTTATCTGACACTTTAGGGACTTCCAGCATCTCACACAGGAGCTCATCTAGTGCTGGAGCTCTTGATAAGCAGGGAAGAAGGGCTCTGGGCTTGGAAGCAAGGTCTCCTTCTTGCTATGGATATGTGGCATTAATTTGGTCCACTGTATCTCATGTACCCTCAACCTTGGAGAGCAATCTGGACCAACTTTGAGCTTCCACCTTGGTGGCACTGCAGTCCCCTGCCAGCTGTGCTTCAGAGAGTCTCCATGAGAAGGTTCAAAGGGCCTTGTGCCTCAGGAGCTGAGCTCCCCCAGAGATGAGCAAAGAGGAGCACTGGGCTGGAGCAACCAGGAGAAGAAACAGCAGGAGCCACACTGTGTCCAGGGCAGTGCAGCCCCAGGTCCAGCATGGATGTGGGCCCTGCAAATTAGCCCAAGAGGGCAGAGAGCTGCTGCTACTCTCCCCACATGAGTAGCTGATCCAAGCTGCACAGGTTTCTGCAGCATTCCCAGCTAAGATCCCCTTTCCCAAAGCTGTGTGAGCAATGCAGTTTCCTTCTCAGGGTGTGGGAGCAGGTGGCACAGCACACAGACGTCGCAGGCGCTCCTGGAATGATCACCATTCACTGGGGACAACATGGAGATGCAGGTGTTCCATGGCTTCACCTAGATTTCAGTGTGTGTTTCACAGCCTCTGCTCCATGGCCACAGGGGAATGCTTTTGAGCTTGTGACTGGTGACCCAGTGTCACTGCTCAGGAATGTGGAAGGTGCTGCCCATGTTTTGGACTGTGCAGCATTTGGGTCCCTGAGCTTTGGGTGTGTGCTGGACCAGGTGATGCTGGGGGAAGGGGAGGACAAGGACAAGGCAGGTGAGGGGGTCTGTGCACAGGGGGCTTTTCTGGTAGCTGAAAGCACTTGCTGCTCTCTCTCTCTACTCAGGTTTTGTCCCCACAGCAGCTGCCTTAAGACATTGTACCTGGGATGTGGTAAAGTCTGTGGCTGCACCCTGGAGTGGTCTGGCCAGAGCATTGTGTTGGAACAAAGCTGCTCCAAACCTGCAGATCAAGGTCTGAATCACTGCAAAGTTCTGCCCTGCTCACTGGGGCTGCCCACACTGGCTGTGATGGCAGGACTGGGAGCACAGGTCTCACAGGCAGAGGCTGCCTGCTGTGAGCTCTAAAGTCTTCCAGCTTGACAAACCTTGCTGTGGCATTCCAGCCTTGTCCTTTGCCTCCATGGGCACCTCTCTTGAGCCAGGAGATCATGTGTCCTCATCAGCTCTGTGCCACAGGGAACAGACACCTCTTGGATCTAAAGGGTCCCATCTGTATCAGCCTCTCCTCATACAGAAGATGCTCCAACCCCTTCATTTCTGGCCCTGTCTGCTCCAGGAACACCACATCTTTTCTGTATTGCAGTTTGTGCAGCAGTTTCTGGGCACTGCTTCTCAGAGATCTTGAGATCTCCTTGGGCTTCCAAACACCTTTGGGAATGCCTTGGAGGGTTGTGCTGCTGCTGTCTCCCTGTTATATTTGCACTCTGCATTAGGGAGCTGGAGCCCCTGTGGGTGCCCATGTCCTTGTGCTGCAGCCACTGTGATCCCTGGGGTCTGCCCACCCTGGGGCAGCTGGGTGCCCCACATGCTGTCCATCCACCCACTGCTCCTCAGGGCACCCTCCTGCCCTGGGCTCTGAGCTGCCCGAGAAGTCTGGGGCATGTCAGGGTTTGTGAGGATGTGAGTTGTGCCTGGGCAGGAGTGTGAGGTGTGCCTGGGTTGATGAGGGAACTCCCAAGGCCAGGACAAGGCCCACCAGTAGGTGGGAAGGTCCACTGGAGACAACTTGAGGTGCTGCAGCTGCTCTGTGTTCTGTGCAATGTGTGAGCAATGAATTACACATGGAAGTGAAGGAAGTGAGGAAAGGTGGCCTTCCCCTTTTGTGGGGTGAAAAGTATGAGCAGGTTTTGGAGCTGGTGACAGCAAGGAGCAGGAAGAGGAAGTGTGAGGGAGGTTATAAATATCTGGCTCTCCAGGGGCAGAGCAGTGAGATACTAGTTTCCATGAATAGGCTCCTGGAGTATGACACTCTCTTCCCTCTTTCGTGTGGCTGTGCTCCAGATAACAGAAACCACTGCTGATTTCCTGAGCTCACTATCTTTGTCATAAAAACCCCAAACAGCAGCAGTTTATAAATAAGGCTTAGGAAACAGAGCTGCTATTCTGAGGAGCAATGAAACCAGAAGCTTGACCAGCTCAACACTTCAATTCTGCTTCACAACGAACTTGAGCCATCACAGGAAGAAACCTGAAGCCTTTCACAAAGAGGAAAGTGGAACTGGGATGCAAAGCAGGCCATGGAAGTGCTGTACAGGGTCAGGGTCTTGGCTGCCAGGGGCTGCCTGCCTCTCTCACTGTGCTTAACTTTTCCTAGAATCATAGATTCTCCTGAGATGGAAGGGACCCACAAGGATCATCGAGTCCAGCTCCTGGCCCTGCACAGGACAGGCCTAAGAATCCTACCCTGTGCCTCAGAGTGTTGTCCAAATGCTTTTTGAACGCCAAAGCTCCATCAGAAAAGCTACCTTCATCCTGGCAAGGGCCCACAGACACAGCTACCTGCCACAGCTGCTACCCCAGAAAACACACAGCTTCTGATTCCCTCAGCTTCTGCAACCTGTGCCATTGCAGGGCTTTGCACTAATGCCAGGGGATAACATTCCATCTGGATCTGTGTTGTGCCTCAGCCAGATGCTGAGGAAACCTTTAGCAAGATAGCAGGAGCTGAAATGAGTGCAGGATGTCTGCTGAAGGTTTTCTCAGAGTTCACCCTGTGCCTCTGGCCAGAGGTCAGCTCTGTTCTGGGGCTTCTGGGTGCTGCTCCTTCCCTGCTCTGGGTGTGAACCTGGGCCAAACTGTGCTGCACTGCTGAAGCCCCCAAACATGTGTGGGGAATTTTGGCTCAGTGTTGTCCTGGCACAGAGAAGCAGATTTGACAGGATGGCTGTGAATGGGGAAGCTCCAGCACTTCAGGAAAGATATGGATCTTATGGACTGGAGAGTGTTTTGAGATGTGCAGCCATCAGTACAGCCCTGACAGCTGGAGGTGCTGAAGTTTATCCTGGAGAACAGACAGCAGAGGAAGGCAGGAGAAGTCTTCAAATCCACAGAGAAGGGACAGGATGGATCTTTCTACCATGATTGTGGTGTGCATCATGACTAAGAAAAGCAGGTACACCCCCATCCCATCCCATCCCAGCCATCCCCCCCCGGTCTCCAGAGCAGTGAAGCCTGGCAGTCCCACCTGGCAGGAAACCAGCCCCTACTCTTGGTGCAAGAGCAGATGATTTCCAGCACGTTGCCAGCTCTGGCTGTGCAACTGGGCTTTGCAAGCTGCAGTATTGACAGAACAAGCAGTTAAACAAATACTGTCTTCTGCTGTAACGTTTGTAATTGCTGGCCACAAACCACAGGCAGCTTGGCCTGGCTCCAGGAGAGAGAGATGTGCAAATATTCCTGTGTTAGAAGTTATCTCCAAGATGCTGCCACAGCTTGGGCTTCCCAGAGAGGGTGGAGAGAGAATGGTTTACAGGCAAAGGTGGATCATCTCAGCACTCTGCCAGGACAACCTGGGGTCATGGGAAGCTGCTCCTGCTCTCAGTGTTTCATCTTCTGCATTCCAGATGCAAGCAGGAATTTTCAGACAACAGATTTGCACATACACACAGAGAGAAGGGCACCAGGCTATAGGAGGGTGTATGGTGTGTTTGTTGCCAGTCCCCATGGGCTCAGCTTTGAGGAATGGTACCAGCAAAATGGCAAAATCCATGCCAGTTTGAGTTCTGTCACATCAAAAATCTTTTCCATGTTCCCTACTGGTATTTTGGAACTGACAGCTCATTGCAGCTATGACAATGGGTTCTGCTAATCAAAAAAAAAAAGTCCTGAATGTGGAGCTGTAGCACAGATTTCATATATGTTTTATGCATTGTGCTCATAAAGTAATATATTATTTAGTGTAGTCCTTCTAGGTTTCCTTGTTTGTGCCCCTGAAACTACAGATGGGATGGGATGGGATGGGATGGGATGGGATGGGTGGAGAGAGTGCAGATGGACTGTGTCATCTGCCACATCCTTTCTCTGAAGCAGCACAAGCCTCAGGGCTTCCTGCTCTCCCTGTGCTGCTGCAGCAGGGACACAGGAGAGGTAAGCAAAGAGCACTTTTCTGGTGGACTGAATTTTCAGCCACAGCAGGTTTGTTAAACATGAGAGCCTCCCTGTCCCTAAAAATGGGTCTGGTTCAGTGGAACACCTCAGGAAGGCCCATGGCTCCAGTGGACCCAGCCCATGCTGGCCATTTCCAGCTCAGCTGGGAGAGCCAATTCCACATTCACAGTGGAGGAACAAGGAATAAGTGGAATAATGAATAAAACCACTTACTTGCCCTCAGCTGAGTGATGTAGCAAAGACTCTACTTTCCTGTGCCTGAGGCAGCACTGTCTCCCTGAGATGATTTTTAGGTAAGAGCAGCTCTTCCAGACTCAGATTCAGCCCAGCCAGTCAAGTGTGTCACCTCTGGCTCGCAGCTCCCTTGGTGAGGGACAGCCTTGGGAAGGGTCCAGCAGTTTATCCCCTGCTGCCCTGAGCACATCCAGCCTGGGCTCTGCGTGCCCCTGCATCCCCCTGGAGTGGA
Organism: Peucedramus taeniatus; assembly: GCA_013400575.1. NCBI lineage: Eukaryota > Metazoa > Chordata > Aves > Passeriformes > Fringillidae > Peucedramus > Peucedramus taeniatus. The sequence goes on from WBNO01004121.1 coordinate 446,595, forward strand.
AGGTGGATGATCTTGGCTGTGTGCCTCTCCCAGCCACAGCAGAGCTTTGCTGGGCACGCTTGGCTGGCTGTAGGACTCAGAGAAGGGGAGCAAAAGCACTGTGGGGTCATTTGCAGTGAGGTGGAGAACATCATCACCCATTGTGTGTTGTAGGCTGCTCAGAGAGCTGGCTGCAGGACACAGCTAAGGGCAAGGGCACCTCCAGCTCAGATGGAAATTAACTTTACTGGGCTTGGAACTGGACTTCATGTTAGGGCCAGAAATGGCTGGGAAAAATTTCCTGGAACTGCTGTTGCCTCAGCTTATACAAACTTACTAAGAAGTCATGGAACTGGGCCAGATGAATCAGAATTCATTCAGGAAAGAAAAGTTCAGGGCTGTAATTGAACCTGTTTCAGAGCTCTTTCAGAATGAAACACTTCCAGGTTTCCTTTTGAAGAGGATATTTTGAAATCTCAATGTTTTCCTGCTGTTTGTGATGGCAAAAAATGATCTCAAATTCAGAACAGAAACGAAAACTTGGAATTCTCTAAAATAATGAATGCAAAATTTTGTTTCCAAAAATTGAGATGGAAGATGTTTCCAAAAAATTGAGATGAAAGTCAGACTCTGACATCTTGAAATTCCTGGTGGAAGGGGTCCTTGCACTCTGTGCCACTTACAGAGAGATGTCTCAGAGAGATGAGCACATGTCAATGAGCAGCTCTCACTCTTCTGCTTTTCTTCAGCCCATGCAGGGCAGCAGGTTTGTTCTCCTGTCCTGTGCAGCAGAGTCTTCTGTGTTTTGGTGGTTGCTTTCCTTGCTCAGGTGGGAGCAGCTTTGGTCACACAGATCATGAGGGGAAAGGAAGAGAAAGATGGAAGAGGGAGGAACATGACTAAAAAGGTGGGAGATGGAAGGAGACACATGAGGAGGAGACAGCAGAGAAGGTCAGAAATAGTCCTGGAAGGGCTCCATGTCCCATCACTGTGGTGAAGAAGGTCCTACAACCTCCTTCCAGGATCTGTAGGCTTGGGAACATGTCCTGAGGCACCAGCTCCCAGTGCAGCTCTGGGTGAGGAGGTTGTTTTTGACTGAGTGTAGGTTTTTCCCCGAGTTTGTGCGCGACGCTCTCAGGGCTCTATAAATACCACGGTGCTTCCTGTGGGCTCTGTCAGGAGGAAGCTGTTCCCCCGCTGGGGAGGAGGCAGCAGCAGCCTCAGGGTGCAGGCAGTGTGGGCTGGGGGGCAGGGACTGGGGGCACACTGTGCCATAGCCCCCCTCTTCCCCAGGCAGGACTGGCTGCTTCCATCCAGCCTGGGGGGCAGAGCCAGGCCCGGTTGCTCCACGTTGCACTGGCTGTATTTCAGCATTTCTAGAAAGCAGCATTTTGGGAAGCCATGGGGGCTTTCTGGGAGTCGAGGCAGGAGGAGGAGGGTGAGCATTCAGGAACTGACAGCAAAGTTCTGCTGGGGGCTGTCCCAGCCCTTGTCTGACTGAGGGGTGATGGGTGAGAAGATGCTGCTTTGAATGATGCAGGAGGTGGCACTCCTGGAGAGAGGCTTTTAGGGTGGCTGCAGAGGGTTTGGCTTGCTGGTATCTCTGACAGCCCTCAAGGAAGCCTTGCACCCAGACAGGAACAGGCAACGTGTCAGGGGTGGTTGTACCCAGCCTATGAACTGGTGATGGAAGTACCTGGTGAGCCATCCACAGGCCACCCTGGGCTGTCCTCAGCAGACTCCAGGGTTGCTGGATGTTCTCTGGGGCTCTGAAGGCTCCAGCCAGGTTCTGGACAGTCTCTGTCTGCTTCCAGTGCTGCCAGCTCTGGCTTGCACAGCTGTTTCTGCAGGGATGTCCTGGCTGCCAGAGCAGCTGACCTGGGGTCTCAGGGGAAGCTGTTGCTGCTGCCCCTGGGCTCTGTGGAGGAGCCCTCCTGCTGCTGGGCAGACTGGGAAATGTGGGCACACTCCAGGGCAGGCACTGGGCCCCACTGTGCCCCCCGTGTCTGGGGATGTGTCCAGGTGGGATCTGTCTCTGGGGAGCTGGGGTGGGTGGAAGGACTGCCCAGGGCCCTGTCCCCGTGGTGCTGCTGCTGTGGGTGTTTCAGGCTGCACTGCCCAGGTCAGCATGTGCTGGGATTGTGAGCAGCACCTTAATTCTTGTCCCCTGCCCTTCATCCCCCAGAGGCTGGGGAGATGTGCCTGGTCCATTTGTGGATGCCACAAAAAAAGTTTTTGTACTCTTCATGCCTCTCCAGTATGTCTCCACAATATTTTGTACCTATTGAGCAGTGTTGCAGCCTGGGAGGCTGATACAATCCTGACAGCATTTTGAGGGACACAGCTGTTTGGGCTCCTCTCTAACATTTTTCAGTGGCACTGAGTGGTTCAGAGCAGGAGGCTTGCAGAATCACTCAAGTGCTGGTGTCAGATGTCTGAGGGTCTTCAGCCCAGCCTCACACTTGGAGCAGGGCTGTCCACAGCAGGGCTATTCCCAACACTGGGTCAAGCTGGCTGTGTCTGCCTTAGTTTTGAAAATTTCTGGGATGAGGATGGGATGAAGATCTCCCTTTCCACGTGGGCTGCTAGGTTGCCCTCAGCCATGAGGGCAATCCCTTTGCCATTCTGGATCAGCCTCTTCCTCCAGCCCTGCCTCTTGGGATCTGGCCCTCCTCACTTTCCTCATGTCCCTCTGAACTGGAGTCCACTGCTCCCCATATCCCACACAGGGCAGAAAATCCCTTTCCTCAGCCTGCCAGGCACATCTCTTCTCCTGCTCTCCAGTTTAAGGTTTGGCCCATTTGCATGGGTGTGCTCTGGGCTCTCCTCCATCAGGCAGAGCCCAAGTCAGAAGGAAGCACCCAGCTGATGCTGCATGCTGTTGCGAGAGGAACTTGCCTGAGGTTTTGCATTTGGGAAGCCCCAGGGCTCAACTTGAAAACAAAATCTGTACTCACGCAAGCTCTGGTCCCCAAGGAAGCTCATTCAGAGCAGATACCAAGCTGAGCCTTAGCTGTCACCTAGGAGAAAGGGTCTTGGGAGGAGACACTTGGACAGAAATGAACCTTTTCAGGCTCAAGAATAGATGGCAAAGGACACCAAGCTAATTTTTCCATAATTTTTTAAAATTATGGTCTAAATGATCTTTAAGCCAATTTGAGGATACAGAGGATAATTTTTTTGACTGGAAGTGGCAGCATTGTATTTACAGCTAAAAAGCAGACTTGACACAGGAGCAGGGATCAGGTGAGGTGGGGGGGGGGAGGTGACAGATTTTTAAATTGAAAAACTGCCAAAATTGATATGTGTTGACAGAATGTTTCTGAATTGTGAGTACTGCTTTTCCTAAGACAAGGAAATGTGGGGAAGTGGCATGGAGAGAGAAAAACTGCTCCACAGCATAGCCCTCATGGGGAGAAGGCTCCTGTCCTGGAGCTTCAGTCTTGGCTATCCCAGCCTGATTGTGCTCCCCCATGAAGTGGGAAAAATGTGTAGGATGGGGACAGGAGCCAGGGAGGTGTGAGGAAACCATCCAGAACTCTTCCACTGACCAAGTTCCCTTTGAGGGAAAGCTGGAGAGACAGAAGGGCAATTTGAGTCTTTCCTGTGTTTGGGTCAGAGGAGGGGAGGTTTTCTGAGCCCATCACTGAGGGAAGTTACTCTGTGATAAACAGGAGAGCTTTCCTGCCAGCTGAGCATGTGTGCTAAGTAAAACAGCTAAAAAGCAAATAATGAGAACTGCTGCAGCTAGAGTTCTCTTTTGGGATGTGGGTGCAGCACTTGCTCTGCTCTGCACATACAGCCACATTTCTCAGACATCCTTTGCCTTTTCTTTGCAGAGTAGCTAATGGCAAAATAGTGCATGAGAAATCACTCCTGGGTTCCCACTTGGCCTGCAAGAAACAGGAGAGCTGAGAGATAGCTTTGTTAGACCTGAAGTTTTCTTTGGGAGAAAACTGAGCAGGAGGACAGACCTTTATGTAAAGGTCTTTACCTTTAGGTAAAGCATGGACTTTTAGGTTTCTACCCATTCTCTCCAGCCCTAAAGGTCCCTGAAACTCTTACCTGTGCAGGTCCATGCTCATTCACACAGGCTCTGACTAGATTTCTGCCATCCCTGTGATTTGGGAATGCTTCTAGAAGCTCTCTTTCTTCATTCTCTGTGTGTGATTTACACACCATGGATTGCACTCTCCTGCAGGATCTCAGCTGGTCTGTCTCCTGGGGATGGACCCTCTGGGAAACAAAAACTGGTACAGCTCCTGCCTGGTGTCACAGGGCTGCCTGGCTCTTTGCAAGAGGAAAAAAAATGTGTTCTGCAGTGGAAAGGTACAGCTTGTGCTATGCCAAGGACAGAGTGAAAGGAAGGAACAGTGAGTGTGGCAGGGAGGGGATGAACTGTCCCCTACACAGATCTTCTCTTTCATGCATCCATTTCACTCCATGGCTGGAGCTAATCTGAGTGGAGGCTTCTATGACCCTGCCAGGGCTCCTGCCCTTGGTGGCATCTTCCTGCTTTCCTCTGTGCCAGTGTTGGCTGAGCTAATTCAGGGAGAAATAACCTTACAAATGTGCTTTGTGTTGGGCCAAATCAGCCCTGTGTGATGGCTGTTTGCATGGCCAGAGACACTGCCTGGTGCAAGGGAAGGGGCTCTTTCACTGGGACTGGGAAGGCAGGTCCTGCCTTGGCATAATTAGAGGGGTTTAAATTGCAGGACTGACTGCATGGGGTTGAGGAAAAAGGGGAAGAAATGAGAATACAAATCCTTAGAGTTGGCTGGCATCTATCCAAGCAGTCCCTGACCTGAGTCCAGCACCCACTGCCTGTGAGCTGAGGCTGCTTCAGCTGCTGAATGACATGTACCTGGCTTAAATATCCTTTCTCTCTCTTCTTGGGTTATTGGTAAAGGTCAGGGTCTTGGGGGAGTCGGTGCTGGGTCTGCCTGAGCAGCCTGGGGGTGTGGTTTCACCAGGGTCATTGGGACTGTTTGTCCTGACAATGCAAGTGGGCAGGTCTGGGATCAGCTCTGCTCATTTTGCTCAGAGGAACAGGAGGAAAGGAAGCAATTTCTGCAAATTTAGTAAGAAAGTCCTTAAATCTAATTGCTGGAAGTGGTTAGGGAAGATGACAGACTATAATCAGCTTTGTGACTCTTTTCCAGCTCATCAGCAGTGCCAGTGGTCCTTGGCTGTGCTCAGGCAGCTCTGCTGCAGCAGGTGGAAAGTGAGCAACTCTCACCTACCCCCAGAGCAATCCCACCTGGGAAAGCAGCAATGCACAGGCCAGAGCAAACAGCAGGGGTGTAAAGACCCCTGCGGGGGGAGCAGCCAGGAAAATCTGCTTAGATGGGGTGCCCAGATTCAAAAATTGATAATAAAACATTTTCAGAAGTTATTTATACTCAGTTGTAGCAAATGGGAAAGTCAGGGCTAAAGTTAGGTTTAAATTGCAGTGACCCTTCTGAGAGATGAGTTTTCCTAATAACAGTGCCATGGTTTTGTGCCAGTTGAGAATTAGAAGTGACAGAACTGTGAATGTCAGGAGGAGTGAGAGCTGTTGCAGAAGGAAATTTCAGAGTGTTAGAGGCAGAAAGGCCTCTTATTTCTGAGAAAGTGTTCTTGAAATGTGATGTCTCCCTGAGATTTTAGAGAATTTCATCTGTATCAGAGGCTGAGAGTGTGTGCTGTTTCATTGATGGGATCAGTGGTGGACAAGCTCCCTGACACCACTTTTATCATGGGTATTCTCTGTGTTAATGTTATCTCATGTGCTAATAAATATTTTTCTTGTAAATCTTCAGAAATTTCATTTTTGCACCTAGAAAACAGTTACTCAGAGAATTACAGAATATTATGTGTTCTTCAGATGTCACCCAGACATGAATGCCTTAGGAGAGGAGACTGTATTTCAGCCTAAATCACTGAGTCACCAGGACACAGCTGCTGTGTGAGTTACAGAGTGTGGGGTGACAGCACATGACTTAATGTGACGTAATGCAGCAGAGCATGACATCTAAACCTTTTATCATGTGGGTTTTGAATGCACTTGGCAGAAGTTGGGCACAGGTTGAACCCCATTTGCACAGCTGGGATGTAGCTGTGGATGGGACTGATCCTCCCTGGGGAAAGCAAAGGGCTTCTTCTCATCTCTGGGGAGTGAAATCAGACCCTGTGCTGGTGCTGCTGGAAGGACTTTTCTGCTTGAAAGCAATGGGTTTGAACTGCAGTGTTTTGTGGATTGTGAATTCCCTCTGGCTCACTTAAAAATCTTGTCCTTAATTCCTTTATTACAAATCATCTGCTGTCCTTGTGCTGCTGAGAAGCAGAGTGGGAAGGGGCAGTTGTCCATCAGGTGAAGCTAGGAAGAGACATGAGCCTCTCGGGAAGCAGAGGCACCAGTGAGGTACAGGGAAATGGGTTTTTTTCACTGTTCTTGAATTGTGAGAAATGCACAGCACTGACCAGGGCAGGGACAGGCCTCACCTCAACCATCATCTTCAGTTCCTCAGTCATTAATAGCCTGACCCTGACCTGGCCTGGGTGGGAGTGTCTGACACCCTTCAAGCCCCTCCTTCTGTCTTTGCCAGAGGACCCCTCTGAAGGGGATCAGGGACCCTGAACCCTCGGAAGGGGTTCAGGTAATTTCCTGGAAACCAGCATACAACCATCTGGCAGCTCCCATGGCTGAGGCTGTTGCATCCCCAGTGGTGGGGTTCATCCCCTACCATCTCGAGGGGCTGGGTCCTTGTGTGCTTTGTAAGGTAGTTGAGATAAAAGCTGCAGGGATCTTGTAGCTCCTCTGAGGCCAGCCTGGTGCAGCTGATGGTGAGCAGGCAGTGCAGAGCTGCTGTGTGTTGGTGTGCCAGCCTGAGCAAACGCAGAGCAGGAGCAGAAGGAGCTGGGAGTCAGTAGGATTTATCTTGTCTGTCTCCAAGTAGGGCAGAGTGCAGGAGGGAGCGGTCACATTTCTACTGTGCTGGGTGTATTCTCCTCCTTCCCTCAAAGAAACAAAGCCATATTTATAACTGCTGGTACTGTGATGTGCAGCCTTCAGGAGGCCCAGAACCACAGAGCATTAAGCCCCATGAGATGGACTCCCCATGTCCTTTCTCTTTCCCAGTTGCCCTAACAAATGCAGCAGCTCTGGGAGGAATGGGAGCCACAGGGCTGCTGGGGGCTCTTGCTGTGGGAAGCAGGTTGCCAAGCTGGGAACACGTGTGCTCCTGGCAGTCTCAGGAGCACGGGCAGTTGTGCTGTTTTGCTGCTGTTTTCCTCGAGCCAGTTGGTGATAAGATAGAAGGAAGTTTCCAAGCCCTCTGTGGTGGGGGTAGGCAAAACCCATGAGAAAAGACTGGAGGAAGCATCTGCAGGTGATTTTGTGATGCCCAGTGCATACAGAGGCCTGGCCAGGCTGTCCCAGGGAGCTGGGTGAGGCTGAGTGCTGCTTCCTGCCTTCTAAGGGTGGATCCAGCTCATTCTGCTCACCATGGCAGCGTGGAGCTCCTGGGCACTCACCCACGGGCACGTCCTCGCCATGGCAGCTCGCTCACTTCCAGGGAAGGCAGGGAGTGGCTCTGCACGAGGCTGTTTGGGAGGGCAGGACAGGGCACATTCACACAGATCACACCTGGCTCTGGGAATGGCCAGGTGCCTCCTGTCCAGTCAGACCTGTCCCTTTGGCAAGCTCTGAGGGAGGATCTTTAGGGGAAAATGGTTGATCTTATAAAATACGCCACGGGCTCTTGTTCCTGGGTCACACAACCCATCATTCAGCTGGAGGAAGCAGCTGCCTCCCTCACAGCAAAGATAATGGACATCCAGTGCTCAGAGGAGTGTTTGAAGTCCTAATTAAGGCCCAGATCTGCAGGTCCAGCTTCCTGGAAGAGTGCTGGGATTAGTCCAGAAACAAGGATGCTCCCTTCTTGCTGTGCGCTACCATTGCTCCCCTCCAGGCCTGGAGCCATGCTGCTCCAAAGGGAGCTTCTATCACCCCCAAACAAGGGCAGTTCCATACATCAGAGACTGGGAAGGGAGCAGGAAGCTGCAAGGAAGGGATGTGGATGGGAAATGTCATGATATGACTCAGTTCTCACAGGTAAGTCCCTGTGCTGTCCCTGCTGCACGAATTCCTGTGAAACTGTGGGCCCTGGGAGAAGCACTCAGGGTGACTCAGAGCAATCAGCTCCATCTGCACATTTTTGCATATGGTCAAATCTTTCTGGCAGTCCATTTAGAAGGAGCTCCACTGGAGCACTATCTTGTGTGACTGAAGGTCCCAACTTCCCTGTGGAAGGCACCCCCAAAAAGGCTCAACTCCCCAACTCTGCTGATGTGAAGGATACTCTTGTTCTCCTAAACCACTTGAGGCCATTTTTGGGACCTGTTGCTTTAACAGGGGATGAAATCGGTGGGGAACACTTGGATCCTCACCTGGGCTCTCTCCAGGTGCCCATGAATAGGTGGCAGATCATTAAGGTCACAAAGTGGCCTGGGTCACTTGGAGTGGTTCTGCCATTGCTAGAGTGTGAGTTCACGTCTGAGCTATGGAAACACAGAGGCAATCAGCTGAAAATACACAGTGGAAACCAAGGGAACCTATAATTAAAGGTTAAAAGTTGCAATTAATGCTGCCTATGTGAGGATCTCAGCTTCTTATGGAATCCAGACACTCTGTGCCACTCCCTGTTTCCACGGGGCAGGCAGAGAGGGCAGCGATGGCTGTGGGCAGGAGAGCAGGTGGGCTGGGAAGGGACAGCACCATGCACACACCCACACAGCCTAGCAGAGCTGCTCAGACATGTGCAAAGATGTAAACAAAACATAACCCGTTTGTATATTTGTTCTCACAACATTTTGGATTTTATCTGCTGCTGCTAAACCATAGGTGGGGGGGAATGGGGGATGTGTGCTGGGCTCTGCTTGGACACACGTGTCAAGAGCAGGTCAGCCACCTGTTTCTGAAGAGCAGATCTGGAATAACTACCAGGAGATACAGCTGTGATGAGTAAAATGCATCCAGAAAAACCAAGTTCTCTCCTTGCTGGGTGCTGTGTGAGGGGTCTGTCCCAGGGATCATTCTGAAGAGCAGCTGCAGCAAAGAGCTGGGCTTTGGTAGCAGCTTCTTGATGCATCTGTGTTGCTTTGCAGTTGACCTGTGAGGTGCTGGGAAAGAGGGAAGCTCTAAACAGGTGCTGAGGATTGGATATGAGTTTAATGCATTCACTTGGAAATCAATATTAACCCAGGTTGTAAAACTGTATTGACAAGTGTGGGTAAATAGAACCATCTCCAGCTGGGAAAATGAGGTCTGCAAGAGGAAGATGACTGGTTCATGCTCACAAACAAGTCAAGGACAGTGTCTTCTCCACCCTCCACAGGACCCAGGCATCCTGGTTACCAGCAGGATCACAGCATGAACTTAGCTCTTATAATGTGCAGGTGAACAAAGGAACAGAGACTAACTGAAGACACAGAGAAGAAGAAGCCTGATCTTAAAGAGGAGAAATAGCTCTGAGTTTTTCTAGGAATGTGCCTGAAGTTACATTGAGACTGAGGTTACTGAAGTTACATTGAGACCAGCTGTCCCTGATAAAATTTATGCAGGCTGATTTTTTTGGAGGCATGTTAACTTCTGCATGAAACTCCCTCTGTCCTGTCCTCCCTGTTGGTGCCCAGCAGCAGTGTGCTCTGTGTGAACCCAGCATGCTGGTACCTTTTCCCTCTCCTCTTAAGGTGAAAAGGGGCCATGGAAGGCAGATTTCAATCTCAAGGTAGTGAATGTGACTTCTTTGATAGAAGTTCTTTGCACAGAGGAGTGTGACTCCTGGAGCAGGATAGGATCTCTGTGGCTTATGGATTGTCCTCTGCCAAGTGACTCATCCTGCAATCCCCACCCGAGCACTCTCCCAGCTGGAGCCATGTGGATGCCCTTCAGCTGGTTTCAGAAGAACTCTGAGCAAAAGACAAGAGCACAAACTTGCTGGTTCAACAGTAACCAAACCTTCCTTGCCACACTGCCAACAACTCCTTCAGCACCCAGCCTTGGAACGGTCTCGTTTCCCTGCCTGTTGGCCATGTTTCCCAGAAGCTGCTATTTCAGGGCTGCTGTGTGTACAAAATTAGCTCTTGAGAACATGTATTCATCTGTGCTTCCAGCAGCCTCACTGGTGTCCATGCAGCTGCTCCAGGGTTGCAGGGCTTTGTCTGCTGGGCACAGCAATGGCTGGGTTGTTGTGTCCCTTGGTGCACAACTGGGATTTTTATCAAGTTGCTGCTGTTCTGATGAAATTAATTTCCTCCTGGGATCATTCAGCTGCTTGATCAGAATAGGGGTGATAGCTGCTCTGTCTTGTGCAGGTTTTCTCTCAGTCAACTACTGAATGCTTTTCCAAAGATTTGGAGGAGCTGGGTTTACAGACAATCAGTTCAGCTGCTTCAACTCGGTGGCTGTGAGGAGCATCTCACCAGTGCTCTCCTCTCAGTGCCTTTCCATCCCTGCCCTTCCTGCATTGTTCACCCAGGCTCCCCCCACTCTCTGTGCTGCAGGCAGGGCAGTTGTGTTCATTCCTTCAGCACAGCCCAGCTGTGGCACCACAGGGCTGAGGAGGAGCAGTGGGGTTGTGATCTGGGTGTCACAAGCTGTGAGGAGAAGAGGTGGCTTTTGGATGCACAGGAATGTGGGCCATTGAGAAGACACCCAGAACAGCCTGAAAGCACCTGCCATTTCCTCAGTGCCTTGGTCTCCAGAGATCACCCTGAGTGCCACTGCCTTCTTCAAGTGCCCTGTGAGGAGCTCTGGCAGAGCCACGGGTGACTCACAGCAGTGTGTGTTGTCCTGCCAGCTCTGAGGTGACCTTGCTGTGACAGCCATGCTGGCACCTCCACAGGGTTGGCAAGGAGCAGATCCATTCCCAAGGATCAGATCCATTCCCAAGGAGCAGATCCATTCCCAAGGATCAGATCCATTCCCAAGGAGCAGGTCCATTCCCAAGGAGCAGGTCCATTCCCAAGGAGCAGATCCATTCCCAAGGAGCAGATCCATTCCCAAGGATCAGATCCATTCCCAAGGATCACATCCATTCCCTCCTTCAAGGGTGGGTCAGCACACCACTGCCTCAAGCTGAATGTGTGAAATGGGGGTACTCAGCAGCCATCCTGCATCCCTGGATACTGTGCTTGGCTCTGCTGGGTTAATGGTTGGAGTTGATGATTTTAGAGAGCTTTTCCAACCTAAATGGTTCTGTGATTCACCATCATGTCCTCCCTGAAGAAGTCCTGGCTGAATCCAGACCATTGCAAGGCTGTGATTGGGATCAAGTCCTGGAGTCCATGAAATGCTGAGCTTCCAGAAGGGTCAATGAGGTGCTCAGGAGCATGGTGGGTTCACCATGGGGTGCTGGCCGTGATGGGCAGCCCACGTGGCTGCTCTGCTTTTGGCAATTGAGTCCTTCCATGTGCCAGCCCGAGAGGAAGGACAGATTCCACACGGGGCTGCTTCTGAGCAACACCCAGAGAAGCTGCAGCTGAACAGGTGAGTGAGTAGAGAGCCAGCAAGCAATACAGGCACAGGAAAAGGAAAAAAAAATGGAGATCTTGTGTCAGGATTCTGCTGTGTTATAAAAGAACATTTACAGATTCATATTCCTCCCACAGCTAGGGTTATTTTTTATCATGAAGGAGCAAGAAGACAAATTAAAACACAACAACCTGCTCCTTTCCAAAGCAAGCAAACAAACAAAAATCCTCACCAGTTCTCAAAAGACAAATAGAATGAGCCATCTGATGTTCATTCAGTGCAGAAACACTGATGGCCTGTGGGGCAGACCAGCCATGGCTTTGTCAGCAGAGGCTTGGAGAGAGATGTGGCTACAGAGGAGCAGCTTTGCCCCATGCAGGACAAATCTGACCAATCCACCAAACCAGAGGCTGCCCAGGGACATGTTCTAGAGCTGGCCCTGCCAGGGAGGCTTCTGTGGATGGCAGCACTGCAGTGTCCCTGGCTGTGTGTGCTGCTGCCCTGATTTTGGTCACAGTGTTGGAGCAGATGATCTGAAATCTCCATCCTGTGGTGAACCAGGCTCCTGTGAACACTGCTGCAGCCACCTGGGGCTCTTTGTAGGTGCACTGGCTTTGCAGTGTGAGCACTGTCCAGAGCTGGAGTGCCCTCAGACACGCAAGACCAGAGCTCTTGGAGGACTTGCAGCTCCAAGTTCCTCTGCTCAGATGGACCCACCTGCAGCTCCTGCCAGTGGAAGGAGCACAGCCAGTACCCCATAAGCAGCAGCAGTGTGCATTCCCTGGGATTGTGCCTGGCATTTCTGGACCTGCTGCTGGGCTCCCAGCAGACCTCAGGAAGGAGTTGTCTCTGCTGGGGCTCATACCAGGAACTCCAGCTGGGGAACATGGAGACACTCCTGGGGAACATGGAGACACTCTTCACCTCCCCTTTGGTCCCCAACCACCAGCAGGGACTGAGAACCTGGAGGTACCTACAAGAAGGTGCACAGATGGTTCTAAATCCTTCCTTGTCTACAGTGAGTTGAAGTGAAGTGAGTTCATGGCTCCATTTCTGACATTCACTTTTCAGGGGATGAGGTTGTCAAAGCCTTCTCTGAAAATTCTCTGCTCTTCTTGAGGAGGAGATGTTTGTAGAAGCTTTTTTGTGCTGTGGCTGTCATTATGGACACTGCTCCTTCAGATCTCAGCCTGAGATTTAGACAGGCCTTGAAGGCTGGAGAGTGATGATAACCAGAAACACTTGGGAAAGATGAGTCAGGGAGACCCAGGGTCTCCACAATAGTGCGTTACAGAAGGACAAGAGACAATGGACACAAAGTGAAAACTGGAGTTTCAGAATGGATATGAGGGAAAACATCTCATGAGGACAGTCAAGTGGTAGAATAGGTTGCTCAGAGGTTTTGCAGTCTCCACCCTTGGAAATTCTCAAGACAACACTGAGCAAAGGTGTGACAATCTGGTCTGATCTCACAGCTGAGCATGCTTTGAGCTGGAGGTTGGACTAGAAACCTCCAGAGGCTCATTCTGACCTGAATTTCTCTGTAATTCTGTAAACCTAAGAGCAGAATGGGACCACCTCCTGAGGGATCTGTGCCAGAAGGATGTGGGGTCTGGGGGTGAGTCTCCCAAAACAGTTTTTCAGAAGAGCTTCACGAGAGCCAAAATGTAACAGGCCAGTAGAGAATCCAGGGGTGTGCATGAGCAGGGCCATGTGTGGGTCCCTAAACTCTGCTCCCCTCCATGACAGGGCTGAGCAGGCTGGAAGCACACACTGGTCCATGTTCCCTCTTGACCCTCTGCATGCTTTCATCTGCAGTGCTTCCTTTGTGGGATAAGCCCAGGCTGTGTCTGGGGGTACTGGTGGCTTTGCAGGCCTTTGCAAGGTGTCCATTTCTTATCTGGGTGTCTTTTCTGCCTTGTGGGGGAGAACTCTAAGGCACCAGGAAGTCAGAGTGAAATGGATGCTGCAACAATGAGCCCTTCATGCTGTGCAATTTGAGATTCTGCAAATGATTAATTGCAGTGCTGGAAACACTCCCTTTCCTTGCACTCAGGAATTCCAGGTGCATTTGGTGATGCTGTGGGTTTGTCCACTGTCTGTTCCCAGGAAAACACCATATGATTTGTTACATGGGAGTTTGGGCCAAAATATTGGACACCAGAATAACCAGGGTTTCTTTTTTCCAGGCTGTGAAAAAGGCACCCTTTTAAGAATCAATAAATTTGTATGCAGATTCCCAGCACATGAATAATTCATGGCTATAAGAAAGGGGAAACACTATAGTGGTTTGATTATGCAGTTGGTTTAAATAAGCAAAATTAGTTGTTAATGAGATCCCTATGCATATTTAGGAAAGCTGAATAATTTATTAAGAGCCAAGAAGTGAGGCTGGAGAAGGGAGGAAAAAGCCAAGCAGCTCTTTTGAGATTGATTGTGTTCCTGTGCTTGGGGGATAAGAGGGCACAAATTAACCCCTTTTTGAATAAAACACAAGTAATGCACATGCTGTCAGGAAGCAGCTCTGCAGAGAGACCAGGTGATGTCCTTGCCCTGACTGCAGAGGCAGACACTGGTACAATAGACTGTGAATTAAGGGTAATGGTTAGATGGCATCCCAAATGTTGGGCAGTTCAGGGCCCTGCAGCCCAGGAACATCCATTTTGTTCCAGTCTGTGATGAATCACAGTCTGACAAGGAAAAGCACACTTTCCAATCTCCTAAATCACAAATGCTGGACATGAGAGGGACTTTGCCAGGCAAAGAGAGAAAAAAAAAAAAACAACAAAACAAAAACGAAAAGGATCCTACTTAACTTTTTCCCAGGATTTCCTCCTAATAAGGGCAAATTATTTCCCTTTGTGAAGCTCTTCCATGTTAGTAGGGTCCACGATTCTTTGTCTCCCCTGCCCAGGTGTGCTGGGGAAGCACTGGTGCTTCCATTCCCCTGTGCTGGGAACTGCAAACCAACTGCATCCTGCTGCTTCTTGGTGTGCAGGCAGAGCAGAGAGGGTGGGTTGGGATTTTGGGAGAGTCACCTGCAGGAAAGATTTTGCACATGTAAACCCATGCAAGTGTCCCCTGTGTGGACCACTGGTGTTTTTCTATGTTGGAGCAACAGCTGTGCTCTCACCTAGTAACATCTACAGATGTGCAGATGTGGGGTATATGTGGGCCTTGGGGGTGCCTCAGCATTTGTGTCAAGTAGATTTATGGAATTATGGAATTGTTTGGGTTGGAAAAGACCTTTAAGATTGTCAAGTCCAACCATTCCCCCGGCACTGTCACGGCCACCACTAAACCATGTCCCCAAATGCCACATCTACACAGCTCTTAACACCCTCCAGGCATGGTGACAAGTTGGGGTGAAAGAAGAGAGTCTGGAAAGCAGAAGGGAGCTGGCTGGAAGTCTCCTGTGCTGAGACATGTGACACTGGAGAATCTCACAAACCCTCCTCACACACTGGAGTGTGCCTCTGCTGTTCCTTCAGCCAGGATGGTGCAGAGTTTAACCCACAGTGACACCAGCTCCTGCAGCCACTCTGTCTGCCAGGCACTCCCTCCCTCTGCCTCGTCCTGCAGCACAGAGCATTCCTTACCCTAAGAGCTGGAGGAGCCTGAAACAATGTGCATGGCTGGAAGAAACACTCCTGTTTCACCCCTTTGGCTGTCAGTGGTCCTGGTTACACTCTAGGACACCTGTCCTGAGCTCACCACCAGGCTTATCTCCTGCCCCAGGTGCTCACAGCCAAAATTTGTAGACTGGAGCTTTTGGTGCAGACAAACCCCTGTGGTGGAAACAGGAGGATAAGGATAATCTCTCCCAAACCACCAAAACACTCCCTCACTGGGCTCCTGGTCACTGCAGCCTGTCCATGTCTCTCAGGTCCCCATGGCATTCACAGCAGTGCCTGCCCAGCTCACTGCACTGCTGCCTGGGACAGATGTGGCACCCCACAGGAGGAAATGTCCCAGTGTCTGCCACGGATCCACGGGAACCCATCTGGGTTGTGCCTTTGCACAGTTCTGCAGGTTGTTCCAGGCAAAGTGCACCTTGGGAGAGAAATGGGCTCAGAAACTTGGGGAGAGGCCAGATAAATGACCTACTAAGAGGTGATCAGGAATTTCAGGCAACACAGAGGCTGGAGGAGATGTGGCTTCTCTCTCACCTGGGCTGTGTGTGGCTGCTCCCAGTTCCTGTGCTGGTGGCTGAGCTGGGAGGAGGTTTGATCCTAATCTGTGTGATGGTCTAGTTACTCGCTGAATGTGTTGCACCCCTAAAGCGTGTGCATGTTTTTGACCCCAGGAATTTGTCCTGTTTGTGTGTGATAAAGGTGCTGGAGGAGGTTCACAGTTCCCAGGAAGTGGGGTTTTTGGTCAAGAAACAGGAATAGCCCATGAAGTGCTGAGCTTCCACAAGGATCAGTAAGGTGCTCAGGAGCATGGTGGGTTCACCATGGGGTGCTGGCCGTGATGGGCAGCCCACGTGGCTGCTCTGCTTTTGGCAATTGAGTCCTTCCATGTGCCAGCCCGAGAGGAAGGACGGCAGCGAGCAGCGAGTGCCAGGTCACGGCTCAGGGTGTGCAGCAGCTGCTCCTCGGTGGGTATGGCACAGCCATGGACCTTGCCCTGGGAGCGGGCAGGGGAGCTCCCCTGGGCTGCTGGCTCCTGTGGGAGCTTGTTTTGTGACCTTTGATCTCATCAAGGTGTCTCTCTCCTGTGCAGGAGTTGTTGACTCGAGCATCAGTTGTCACCTGCACAGGAGCTGCTCTCCATGTGCCCACAGCTTTGCCAAAGGCTGTTCCTCAGCTCTGGAGCTGATAGCCACCCTGGGCCAGGCCAGACGCCCACGGTGGAGCTTAGGTAGTCACAGCAGAAGGGGGACTGGTGCTGGGCCTGCTCCTCTCCTGGAAGACCATGTGCTTCATCTTCCCTGGTCCGCGTGGCTCCAGAGCTGGCGCCTGGATGTGCTGTGGGAGGTTACAGGTGCCCTTGGCCCTGGGAAGGCTCGCGGGACAGAGGGCAGTCAGTTTGCACTTGTGATAGGAAAGGAAACTGTTTTCTCAGGGAGGTGGCATTGGACTGAGGGCTAAATTGATTTCCATAAATATTTGAGCAAGGCTGAATTATTTATGACCCTCTGGTGACACAATAGAAGGAACCGATGGAATCGTCTGTGAATTTTCCAGATGATTTAGTTTAAAAATGCTGCTCGTTATTATTTATGTGGGTCAGATCCCCCTTTGCTTCTGGCCAGGCCTTGCACATGAGTTACATAAACACAGAGTCAATATACAAATCTCTCCCTTTATCCATCTTAATCTGCCAGTCAGTAAATGAGCAGCAGCCTTGGTGTTTGATTCCCCTGGAGGACTGTAATCAGAAACCTTTGTCATTCAAATGGTACAGAGGAAAAAGGAAGAAAAAATGAAAGAAGAAAGAAAGAAGAAAAAGAAGGAAGGAAAGAAGGGAAGAAATTAGGAAGAAAATTAGGAAATAAAAGATAAAGAAAAGAAAAAGAAAAGGAAAGAAAAAGAAGAAAAAGAGAGAAAAGAAAGAAGAAAGAAAGAGAAGAAGAAAAAGAAATAAATAAAAAAAAAGGAAGGGAAGGGAAGGGAAGGGAAGGGAAGGGAANAAAGGAAAGGAAAGGAAAGGAAAGGAAAGGAAAGGAAAGGAAAGGAAAGGAAAGGAAAGGAAAGGAAAGGAAAGGAAAGGAAAGGAAAGGAAAGGAAAGGAGGAAAGGAAAAAGAGAAGAAAAGTGCAGGGCTAGAAAATGGTGGAAATTGTCCTGGGTCTGCTGAATCAGAAGGGGATTTTGGATCTGGACCTAGATGTGGTTCACCAAGGTCTTCAAGTAGCTGGGGATTGAGTAGGGGTGTTAGCTGCTGAACAGCACTGAAAGTGGGTGTGAGGTGTCTCTTTGGGTCTGTGTACAGGGAGGTGGAGCTGAAATGTATTAATGAAATGGCTTTGAACTCTCAACTGACAATTGAAGTGGACTTCATTTACCTAAGATCAGTTCATATTCACTTTTCTGTTCACTTAAGCTGATGAGAAGCACTTGTGAGAGCCTTAAGTGGTTTCCTCTTCACAAGAAGAATAATATTAACTTGAGTGGGAGGTGTGTGTGAGAGACATGTCAAGCCTTGGCTTTCCCAGAGCCATGCAAAGCAAACACCATGAATAACCCAACTCTACTTACACCCAAGAAAATCCAGTTCTTGGGTTCACCCAAACTTGCCTTAGGTGGGAATCTATGGATAGACCCATTTTTTTTGCTGGTCTGCAAAGACAGAAGTTCAGGGAGATGAAAGAATTACAGTAAGGATTAGTTTAGGAGGAACCTCTGGAGGTTCCTGGTCAAACCTCCTGCTCTGTGAATAACTGGCTTAAAATCATAAATGGGTTTCTCAGGCCAAGTGCATTAAAATGATGAAATTCTCTGAAAATGAAGAGTCCACCCCATCCCTGTGTGTCTGTCCCAGTGTCAAACCATTTATGTTAGGAGAGATGAGTACCTGCCAGAGGACATGTCCTATGTTTAGTCACTAAAACTGGGAGACATTCCCTCCTTCTTCAGCACCACAGACAAATCCTGAACTGCTTCTTCTAAATGGATTGGACTCGATGATCTTTAAGGTCTCTTCCAACCTAGTAATTCTGTGAATTCTGTGAATTCTGTGAATTCTGTGAATTCTATGAATTCTGTGAAATGGCTCCTAAGGTGAGTCCCTTGGACACGTCTGTGTGAAGCAGAGCAGGAGCCTGGATCAGCCAAGCCTGGTCTCCTGTGCTGTTCACACCCATGTTCTTGGGCCCTGTGATCCCACGTGCAGCATGGGTGCATTCAGGCAAGGCAGTCTCTCCACTCCTCCAGCCTCTGGGTCCTGATGTTTTTGCTGGCTTGGGAGAAGCACAGTGCCTGCTGCCTTCAGCTTTTGGTCAGAGGTGACTTTAGGTGGGGTTTTAGCAGAGCTGTTTCTCAGGTAGGCAGGGATCTGTGCAGCCACCCTTTGCTCTCTCAGAGGTTATGATGGTCTCTCACTGCAGAGATGGGGTCACTCCCTGCTCCAAGACCTGTTCTCCATCCCAGCAGCCATGTGCAGGCGTCAGGCAGGATCCTGGGATGTGGGAATGGCCCAGCTGTGTGTGCTGTGTAAACAGAGGCAGAAGGGCTGTTGTCATCCAGTGTCCTTGAATGGCCACATCCTGCCTGGCTACTCATTAGCCAGGTTAAACACGACAGGGCCAGGATGCTTCAGAGGGTTTCTCTGCAGCCAGGGCTGGCCAGTGGCTCCTGTGGGGCTGAGCTGGAGGCAGCCCCACACTTCCCAGCCCCACACCTGCCAGCCCCTCCTGCAGTGATGCCTGTTTGCATCCCACAGGCTGAGGCAATCCCACGCCACCATTTCATAACACAATCAGAGCTTCCACAATAGTAAACTCTGTAGGGCCTTTTGCACCCTGTGACCATTGCTGTCTTGGCTCAAAGCTGTTCAGATACTGATGCTCTCTCCATCCCCCAGAGAGCCTTGAGCCCTGGTCCCCTTTGTGCACCACCCTCCTGAAAAACTGCAGAGGAGGGGAGCAGGACGTGGATAGGAGTCACCTGTGGGGTCAGGGATGGCTGCAGAGGTCAGACAGAACATCTCTGGGGTGGAATGCTGTAGGAACAAGTGAAACAGTGCTCAACTGTGCCCAGGAGCTGGGGGAGTGATGCTGGGGGTCTGCTTGGCACATCTTGTGTGGTATGCCAGAGGTGTCCAGGCTTCCCAGCCCAAGTTCAGGGTGTGCTCTGGGGGTCTCATTGCAGCAGCTCCTCAAGGGGTTTCTCCTGATGGCAGCACTGATCTGGGACAGAGCAGCTGCCCTGGCACTGCATCCCAAGGCCTGGCACTACCCTGGGGTGATCTTGCTGTTTCTTTGCCCACCCTAAAGAGACAGCCACGTGTCTGGCCCTTGTCACCCCTCTGGCAATGCCAAGGATCAAGGCTGTTTCTGCAGGCAGCAGGGAGGACACAGTGGGAAATGTGGTGTCATTTCTCTGGTGGCTTCACCCGACAGGACTGCAGTGCTGGCAGCCACTGCCAGGATGTTGAGTCCTGCTCATGAAGTGGGACACAAGGATCAATGAGTCTAACTCCTTCTCATGCCCAGCCTCACCATCCAGACCACTGCTCACCACCCAAAACCTGGCAGGACCTTGTCCAAGGCACAGCTTGTCCATCTCAGAGCTGAGCTGCTCATATCCTAAACCTGCCTGCTGGGAGCAGAGCTGCAGGAGCAGCCACTGAGCCACACACAGAGCTGGGGGATGATGTGAGGTGGCTTCCCCTGCCTGCCAAGGGCCAGCAGGATGATGTCACAAGGTTCTACAATGCCCTTCAACACTTCCCCAGAACCACCCATCAGTGGTGGGCATGGCTGGGGGCCCTGTCAGGTCCTGGTGAAGCCCTTCAGAGCCCTGTCCTGCCCCTTCCCCACAGCCCACCCAGAGCAGGGGAGCAGCAGGTCCTGGCTGTGCAGCCCCTCAGTGTGGGGACAGGAGGTTCCTGCAGAAGGAGGTGTGTGCTGGCTGCACTGCTGCCTCCTGATGCTCCTTGGTGCTCCAGGGAAGGGCAGGATGAGCACCTCACTGCTGTGCCAGCCCTGCTGGCCTGGCTGGCATGAGGGTGGCTGCCCCAGGCAGGTGTGTGGCTCGTGCCCAGCCTGCCCAGGGCTGCTCAGCTGGTGCCATCACAGGACCCAGGGGTGCTGAGCTTCCCAGGGGCTGTGCTGCTCTGCAAAGCCACAGATGCCTGGGATGTAGGGCAAGAAGGTTGCACCTTCCAACACCCACCTAATTCCTGCTCTCCTGAAACCATCACTGTTGGGAAATACAGGGAAACCAGGAGCATTTGGGGCTATTCCAAATCTTCTACTCACTGTACAGGGACTTCCCTGCCGTGTCCTCTGAGACTGAATCAGTGCATATCTCTTTCTGGGATGTGACTGCGTCATCCAGAGACATCTGTGCTCCCAGGAAAGGAGAGCTGCAGCTTCCCTCTTTGTGGCAGTGTGGGCAGGGATAGCCTGGGGCTGGTCATGGGCAGCAGGGCAGTCCTGCACAGCCCTTCTGCTCTCTGCCCTCTCGGCCCAGGAGGGTCCCAGGGTCAGCCAGGCTCTTTTCCTAGAGGCAATTAAGCAGTTGTGTGCTGTGGGGGTGGTGGGGTGCCTGCTGTTCATCCCCTTTGTTTTCTGGGAGCTGCTTTTGAGAGGAAAACAGGTGGATGCAAGGGGATCTCAGCCTGGTGAGAAGTCACCAGGCACAGACAGCCCCGCTCCAAAGTCCAGCACTGCCTCCTCCAGCGCCGGCCCGGGCACGTCATCCTGTGGGAAGGGCACCAAGGGTCAGCCTGGTGCATTTTCTGTCCCTCCTCAGGAGCCTTTGCTGTGCTGGGGACTGGGGAAAGGGCCCGGGGACCAGAGGCTGCTGAGCCTTTGGCTCTGGCTGGCCATGGACGTCTGTCAATGTCACATGAGCCGTCTGGAGACAGATGGCATTTTACTGCCTGGCTGGAAATCACCCCTTTCTTTTCTTTCCTCCCCTCCTTTTTTTTTTTTTTTTTTTTTTTTTTTTTTTTTTTTTTTTTTTTTTTTTTTTTTTTTTTTTTTTTTGATGCTGTTTTTGTGCTTAAAAGAAACTGAGGGAGGCTGAGAGTGAGGAGAAAGGCTTGCTTGCCTTTTGAGCTGCTATCTGATGCTGGAAGAGGTCATCTCAGCATGGCTTGGGCTTTTGCTGCCTGGGCAGTGCCACAGCCCCTGCAGGGCTGAGGAAGAGGCTGCAAGGGGCTGGCTCCTGGTAGGAGTGGGTTTGCAGCTTGCCCAAACAAAAACACACTTCTTGGTTGTAGCCTGGTTAGCTCCTGATTCTCTAGGGAGCTCCAAAGGATAGGGTGAGCTCTGAGAGATGGGGTGAGCTCCAAGGGATGGGGTGAGCACTGAGGGATGGGGTGAGCTCTGAGGGATGGGATGAGCTCTGAAGGATGCAGTGAGCTCTGAGGGATGGGGTGAGCTCCAAAGGATGGGGTGAGCTCTGAGGGATGGGGTGAGCTCCAAGGGATGGGGTGAGCACTGAGGGATGGGGTGAGCTCTGAGGGATGGGATGAGCTCCAAAGGATGGGGTGAGCTCTGAGGGATGGGGTGAGCTCCAAGGGATGGGGTGAGCTCTGAGGGATGGGGTGAGCTCCAAGGGATGGGGTGAGCTCTGAGGGATGGGGTGAGCTCTGAGGGATGGGGTGAGCACTGAAGGATGGGGTGAACTCTGAGGGATGGGGTGAACTCTGAGGGATGGGGTGAGCTCCGATGGATGGGGTGAGCTCCAAGGGATGGGGTGAGCACTGAAGGATGGGGTGAACTCTGAGAGATGGGGTGAGCTCCGAGGGATGGGGTGAGCTCTGAGGGATGCAGTGAGCTCCAAAGGATGGGGTGAGCACTGAAGAATGGAATGAGCTCTGAGGGATGGGGTGAGCATCTGCTGAACTGGGGGAACACAGCAGGGGCACAGCAGAACTTGGGCAGTGCTTCCTGCTGGCAGGGCATGAACCCTTGAACCTTCCTGCCTCACAAACCCCTCAGAGTCGTGTCCTGCCCTTTCCCCACAGCCCAGCTGCAGCAGGGGAGCAGCAGGTCTTGGCTGTGCAGCCCCCCAGGCTGGGGACAGTGTAGGGGAAGAGGCCAGGCTGCAGGGTGAGGTTCAGGCTGGGTTCTGGGCTTTTACAGGGCTTGACAAGGAAAAGCTGTAGGGTTTGAGACAGCAAGTTGGATAAAGCCCTCCAGACACCCTTTCTACCAACTCCTGCATACTCTCAAATCCCTGGGTTAATTTCCTGAGCTGATCAGCTGGGTGACTCTGGGGCTTTCCAGACCCACACAGTCATCAGGAAAGCTAAAAGAAGACTAGCAGCCTTCCTAAAACATTCTCCTCAGGCCAAGGATGTCCCCTACCCTCTGGTTTGCCATGAAGATATGTGAGTGCTTGGGAATGTCATGCAAGTGCCTTCCCATGCAGGTGTGAATTGCACGGTGGGTGGGTGTCTGCAGGAGCTGCCTGAGTGGAGAAAGGCACAGGAGTCAAACCCAAAGACAGTGGAGATTAAATCCTATTTCATTTCAAATATAAGTGATACAGGGTCAGTCTGAGTCTATGACAGCAAATCAGTGTGCTAGAGAAACATAAAGATCTTAAAGGGAATTAATTCATCTGGCACTTCTCCACAAAATGTATTTACTTAAGTCTTGACAATTAAATGTATTTTTGAAAAAAAAATAGTGCAGTAAATTACATTTACTGTATTGTGCGTGGTTTTTTTTTTTGGTTTTTTTTTTTTTTTTTTGGTTTTTTTTTTTTTTGTTTGTGGTTTTTTTTTTGGTTTTTTTTTTTTTTTTTTTTGGTTTTTTTTTTTTTTTAATGAATATCCACTTAATGTCTAAGCTTTTTAGTAGTGCTGAAAATAAACTTACCTTTTCAGTTTGAATTTGATATTTCCTGTTCCCCTCAGGATTTGATTCAACTGTTTCAGCCTCTGCATCAGGGCAGGGCCAGGGCTATGGACATAACATCAAGGGGAAAAACCACATTTTGTGAGCAACAACATGTGGCTGCTGAGCCCTGCTGAAAGTCCCATGGAGAGTAACATCCCTTTCCTTTTGTCAGTGCAAGGTGGTGTAATAAGAGAAAATCTCCACGCCTGATCTGTGCCTTTGCTGGCTGGGAAGAAGTGCCTGCTGTGCAGGGTCTGGATTACTGAAGGCTGGAGCACAGAGCAAGACCTGGAAGTGAAAGCCCCACTCAGCATCTGGGCTGCCAGCCTTTGTGACACTGCTTCTGCCCTGGGAATCACTTCTGACTCCTGGCAGGGGAAAATCCCAAAGGTATTTGGGATTCCCTGGAGTTTTCATAATATTTCCTGCTCAGTTGATGTTACAGTGAAAAAATTTTGGGGTGAAGTCAGTGCTTCTTCAGCCCCACCCAGCTGCCTTCTCTCCTGGTATTGTCTCCTCTTTTTTGGGATGGATGTGGTGGGCCCTGCTGTGAAATCAGCCTGTACCTCAGACCATCCCCTCTGCCACTGCCAGGGACCAGCACCCTCAGGCTGCACGGGTGCACAGACCCCCTTGCCTGCAGAGCCAGACCTCAGCAGCACCTCTGCTGCCACACCTGGCCCAGGGCTGTGTCTGAGAGCTGCAGGGGGCTCAGGCCAGGGCAGCAGGTGCCTTCCTCAGCCCTGCTTCACCTGCAGCTCGTGCAGGTGCTGCACCTGAGCAGAGCCTGGAAGGGCAGTGGGGATGTGTCACCTCATTTCTCTTTACAGAGAAAAGCAAGGCACAACTTTTCCCAAGATTTACTGAGAAGCAGAGAAAAGAATGATCAAAACAATTCTTACCTCATTTGCTGCTCCTGTGTTTGTGCACATGTGGAATGTGTTCTGGAGATTGTTTACGTGAAGTGAGTCCTTGACTGGACACTGGTGATGGTTGTTTGGACTGATTGGCCCAATTAGGGCCAAGCTGTGTCGGGACTCTGGAAAGAGTCACGGGTTTTCTTTAGTATCTTTTTAGTATTCAGTAAGTATCCTTTTAGCATTCTTTAGTATCTCTATCTCTTTAATATAATATAGTATTAATGTAATATAATACAGTAAAAAAGCAATTATTCAGCCTTCTGCATCAATGGAGTCAGATGCCAATCATTCCCTGTGTCAGAGGTCCATGCATTTACAGTAGGGGATGCAGCAGGACACACTCTGCTGTCGTGGTGTGCCTGGCACCTGCACAGGGGACTGCCCAGTTCTGGGCCAGGTGGGCTCAAGCTGCACCCCCTGGGATGGGGCTTTTCTTGCAGTGTTCTCTGCTGCCTGGGTAAGAGGTTAAGGGACAGCAACTGCCTCAGGTTGCTCTTGCTCCTCTTCTCTTCCCTCTGTTCCCTTGATGTGGGTGGGTGTTGGGGGTTAGATCTGTTTCTTTTGTGTTTGTGGATTTTTTTCCTGGTGGTTTTGCTAGGTAACTAATTGCTGGGTACTTATGGGTACTTGACTGAAACAAAAGGGGGCAGCAGGTTTTTCCTAGGGAACAGCAGTGAACAGGACAGTTCAAATGGTCTGAAGGGCACCATTTGGAAAGGACCAGAGGACCCTGCTTGTTTTCCACTGGATTTCTTCCCAAAGGAAGACTGGACTCATCTCCTCACCACTGGACTTTCCTACAGGACCATCTCCACTCCACAGAACTGCATCTGTTACTCCAGGAGGATTTCATCTGGACTGCTTTAATACCCTGACACCCAGGGGGTCAGGTCACATCCCCAACTCTGTCAGGGTTTTTCTGGAGTTTTGTGTTTTTTTTTGTTTTGCTTGTCTCTTAGTGCTATTACATTTGTATTTTCTTTGTTTTGTCTAATATTCCTAGTAAAGAACTGTTATTCCTATCCCCAAATCTTTGCCTGAGAGCCTCCAATTGCAAGATTATTATAATCTGAGGGAGGGGGTTTACATTCTCTATTCAAAGGGAGATTCCAGGTTTTTTTGCTGGCAGGTACCTGTCTTTCAAACCTAGACAGTGGGAGAGGGATCTCTGAGCAGCTGAGCCTTGTGCTCTCACCCCATAGGGCCCAGGAGCTGTGAGCAGCTAATGGGGATGCAGTGAGCTGGTTTCCTCCTCTCACTGGGAGGAAGCTGGACCTGTCCCAAAGGCCTTGACCGGGGACTTGGGACCATCAGCTGCCAGCTCAAGGCAAAGATCACTTCCTCTTATTCCTCACCATCTTGGGTACTCAGGTACTCTCAGTCATCTGTCCTGCCTGTTTTACCCAGATCAGTGTGTGAAGGACCCTGCTCTCCTGCTGCTTCCCTGCCTCTCACGTTCTTCTCCACACCTTCACATGTGCTCTGACAGGGAAAAGTTGCTTCTCTTCACCTTCAAGTCCTTCCAGGGACCGAGTCCCTTGCTCCTGCCCACCAGAGACCACTCCCAGTGCTGTCTGGTTTCCCCCACTTGCCTCTCCTGTTTTGGGCTTTATTCTGTTCTCCCTGGTGGGAGATAAACACCAGGACAGCAATCCTGCCACCTCTGCCAAATCTTCCACTGCTTTGTCCTGCTGCCAGGGAAAACCTTGCACATACCTGAGGCTGAGCACTGTGCCCTGATTTCCAGAGACACGTGTACTCCATCCAGGAGCCAGTCCATAGGCTCTCCAGAGTGCCCATAGTGACTGTCCCAGCCCAGCTCTGCCCCACTCCCAGAGACATCTCCAGCCTCACGAGGTTCTGTCCCCAAAACCAGAGCAGTCTGTGACAGGTGCCACAGCCCAGGAGGGGAGGGGGAGCTGCTCCAGAAACTCCTCCCTTCACCATCACCTTTGGAGGAGATTTGTCTGATGATTTCTCTTCTGCCATTTGCCACTTTATCTCTGGACTCTTGCTGCAGCAGATTTTCAGACCCATCCAAATATTTTGCCAGACAGAGCCACGGGTGAGGTCCCTGTCACTGGCAATACTTCTGTTGGTTGGTTTTTTTTCAGGAAACAGGTAACAAATGAGGTGAAAAGCTGAGACTTGGGTTGGAAAACAGCAAAATCCCCCAGATCTGGCATCATGCTGTACAAAGAGGCTTCTGCACTTGGTCACTGAGAGCATTTCCATGGCACCAACCCAGACACCTCTGTCAGAAATTCACCTAAAATCTCTTTTCCATGATCATCCAATCTTTTAATCTCCTCAAGAAGCACCGTGCTAATCTGACAAAATCCGTTTCTGTATAACCATGTAATTGGTGCTAATTATATTGTTCTATTTTAATTCATTGCTAACAGAGTGGTGTTCCTATTGCTGCTTCACTTGGCATCAAAGCCAGACCGATGAGCAAGTGTGCCTTGAGCCACTGTTCCTCCCCTTGCTCCACATGTGGCCCCCTGTGACCTTCACCTGCAATTTAGGAACTCCCCAGGGCTGTGGGAGTCAGGGAGCAGCAACCAGCTGCAGAGCTGCTTACCCAGCTTCTCAGAAATTCCACAGAAAATTGAGTGAAATGAAAATATTTGGACTCTGTGAGTGGAGCTCAAACAAGGCAGGGGACACCATCTTTTCTACCTGTCATCCTGGGATCTTAGAAACAACCTGTGCTGTCTGCTTCCCTCTCATCATTCTGGCAGAAAAAATGCTGCAGGTCACATCAATGCCACCCATTTCCTTTTAAACAAATCCTTGTCCATCCTTGGTGACAAGAATCCAGCTTGGTAACCACACAGGCCTGATTGCACCTGGAGCACGGTGAAGATGCTGCTGATTTACGAGGAGGAGGAGGAGGAAGCTTTCCCAGGTCCATTCCCTGGATGGGTGAACCCTGCAGAGCCACATCACAGAGCATGGCTGGCACGTGAGGGCAGGAGGGGCGAAGGGCTTGGGCACAGGAACAGCCAGGTTTGCCCTCTCCTTGGTTTGTAATTTGACACACGTGGTTTGGTGCTCATGAGCAGATGCCAGCACACAAACCAGATGAGTAAGTGCAGCTTCAGTTATAACCTTGGCTATACTCTGCTGAATCACTGTCCTGTAGAGCTGAAGTTTTATTCCCCTGGCCTCAGTGCAGCTATTATATTTTTTTAGAATGGGAAATTGGAGGGAATTCTCATCAGTCATGACTGAATTATGCAAAAAGATGAGGTGAAAGGGGAGCAGAGCAGCTGGGAATGGCAGGCCCACAGGGAGTGACATGCCTGGTGTCTGCACTGCTGGACCTTCCACCCTCCCATGGCAAAAGCCCTGGCAGGGAGTGGAGTTCTCCTCTGGACATCATGGTCTTTGCAAGGCCTGGATGGGACTCAAGGCACCTCCAGCAGCCAGGCTGGGAGATGTGCCAAGAGCTGGAGGGAGGGAGGGTCTGTGTTTATCAGGTGCTGAATAACCCCAGTGGAGCTTGCAGAGCAGCTCTTCCCTGTGAAGTCACCTGGTGCACCCCATTTTTGGAGGATTAACTGCTTGGGGTATTTCTGTGGGGCTGAGCACTGCAGGGATCCCTGTCTGAGTGGAAACTGCCCTACCCTGCCCTGTGTCTGCAGGTCAGGACAGTTCTGGGATCCGTAACCCACCCTGGTCTGGCTCCTGAGGGGGGCACAGAGGGGACAGAGCCTGTTAGAAAAGACAGGGCATCACCCAGGGTGAGCATGAGCTGCACTGGCAGCAGTGGCTGATGGACACAGGCTCTGCTCAGGGTTCATTTCCTGGGTTGCCATGACACAAACGTTTTCTGTCTGTTTTTGTCACTGGCAATTATCATAATTGTTTGTTGCAAAGCCCACATTCCAGGGCAGAGCTGCTGAGCTGACCCAAACCTCAGCTGCTCTTTGCTGGGGTTTGCAGCTCCCAGCCTGCTGGGATGGAGCCCTGGACTTGGGGAACACCAGGAAGCTCCACGTTTGGAGGGAGTGAGGGGGAAGTTAAATCACTTTCAAAGCTTTTTTTAGGCCTAAAGTTGGCCTGGCACCAGCAGGACCCACAGACCCAGGCTGCCACAGCCTGATCCTCTCCAACAGCCCCACTCCAGATTCATCCCTGGGGTCTCCTTCCCACACCCAGGGCTGCCCTTTCTCTCCTGCTCTGTTCCCCTGCTGGGGCAGGGGATGCTGCAAAGTTGGCTGGAATAAAAAATGTTGGAGGAGCTGGAGGAGGGCGAGGCTGGTCCAGCTCACTCAGCTGGTGGAGCAGGAGGAAGCTGCATGGGAGTGGTGCCCACAGTGCCCACAGGCACTGCAGCCCCAGGGATGTGGCACTGCCTGCCCTTCCCTTGGCCCTGTCTGCAGCTGCACCAGCCCCTCCTGTCACACAGGGGCCACATCCAGTGGATGTCCCACAGCCCTTCCTGCCTCTCACTGCAAACTTCCTTCCAGTTTATTGGTGAGTTGCCAGAGCAGAGTGGAACAATCAATGGAAAGGATATCTGTGTGCCCTTGGCCTGGTTTTGCAGAGGGAGACTAATAGACTGAGTGCACTGCCTGGCTGGCAGCAGAACTAAGGCCATGTGCTGCCTGCATTTCTGTACATGAGAAGCAGCTGGAAACACTGCCCAGGGCTTTCCACGTGGATCCTGACCTTCTTGTCAAGCTTTCTCAGTGCTCTGGCTTGTGTTGATGCTAGGAAGGCCGTGCTCTGTTGGGCCCTCATCCCTGCCAAAGCCTGCCCAGTTTTTCTCAGCAGCCTCTTGGGACAGTGGGTGTGAGTGACTGGGGTGTGTGACTGCAGAGGACAGCAGAGGGAGAAGATTTTGCCAGGTGAGGTCTGGTGTTGCTGCTCTCCATCAGCAGAGCACAGCTGGTGTTGTGGAGCTGATCCTGTGAGAGTCAGGTGACATTGGTGTGAGACACCCGGGCTGCCCCAAAACCTCCCATTTGTGCAGACATTGGTCTCATATTCCCATCTTCAGGGCCCTGCCCCAGCCAGTGTGAGAGGTGCTGAAATATCAAATCCAGGTGTCCATTTGTCTGTCCTCAGCTCCCTGCTGACCCTCCCCACGCCCACCTCACCCACAGACAAACATGCAATTCCCCATTGAGTTTGGTTTGCTGTGTCTCATAATTGCAGCATTTCTGCAGCAGCTTCAGCTTCCTCTGGGCCCTCCAAAAGAGAGGGTCCCATGCACATCAGGACCCCCCTGCTGATCCTGGCTTGTCCCCACAGAGGCTTTACTGAGAACAGGATGGATCACGCGGGAAGGCCCAGGCAAGCCACATCTCTGGTACACCCTTTGATCAGGATTCTGATGCAGTTGTTCCTAATCTTTGGCTGGGAAAGTACAACCTATGAGGTTGTTGTGTTATAACACCTGGTTTGTTGCAAAACCACTGCAGAGAAAAGATAGGAAGTCCCTCTGGTGGGGTGGGTGTTGGGGAACCAATGTGGGAAATAGTAAAGGTAAGAAGATTTTCAGAGAGCTAGAAAAAAACAAACCTTAAAAACAAAAATAACAGAGACCTTAAAACCAGCTACAGCTACAAAGTCTAAAGGTAGAAAAAGTGTGCCCAAAAACTCTTGTGCACACCAGCCTCCAGCACAGGTAGGAGGTGTCCATGGATGCTTTCAAAGCCTTCTCATTGAACATGAGCTAATTGCTGATCTATTCCTGGCAGAGGAAATGGCTGTTTCCTGAGTGAGGGCTCCTGCAGCCTCTGGCAGGCAGAGCTCTGGATGTGCCACCAAGCACTGACCACCAGCCCACGAGGGGAAGCAGAACACACCACAGCAGGAATGAAGGAAGGTCCCAGTTATGGTGGGATGAGGGTGGAGTGTGGATATTGTCCCTTCTCTTGTCCCTTGGACTGTTCCCCACAGCATGTGTGGAGGCTGGGGACATCGTGTGATGGCCTTTGGTGTCTCCTGGTTTTCCATGCCCTCCTTCCCTGCTCTGCAGGCTGTTTCCATGGAGAGAGCCCAGGTTGGAAGTGCAGCCCCTGCCTTCACAGAACACTCCCAGAGCTGAGGCATTGTTGGGAGGCTGAGCCGTCTGCCTGGTGTAGCTCCATTTATCCATCTGTGGAGCCTGTCCCTTCCTTGACTCATCCAGATACCGGAGCTGGGCTTTTCTTCTGTCATTGAAATAGCTTTGGCCCCTGCTTGCCCCCTCCCCTCAGCTCGGCATTACCATAGCCCTTTGTGGAGAGCCACACTTCTGTTTGTCTGGGCGAGCAGCTGAGGCACGGGAAATGTGCCGGAGCCATTCAGGGGCTTAGTCTGGGAGCCATTGTACCTCTGAAAGGGATGCTTGGGGCATTTACATAAAAATGTGCTTGATACAGATAATATGAGTGGTTGTGGGGGTGTTCGAGAGGGACAGAGCTGGGAGGAGCTGCCGGTGCCTCCTTGCCGGGCTCATTAATCAGCGCAGGGAAGGTGTGCGGGGCGATAGCGATGGCGATAGCGATAGTGATAGTGATAGCGATAGCGATGGCGATAGCGATAGTGATAGCGATAGTGATAGCGATGGCGATAGCGATAGTGATAGCGATAGCGATAGCGGGGCTGCTCCCCGCCTCGCTGGGGCTGTGCCAGTCCTTCCTTCACCTGGCACACAGAGCTGACCCGGCTGGTGCTGGGGCTGTCTTCAGAAAAGGTGCTCAGGTCTGTCCCGGCCCTCTGCTCCACTCCTGTCTCTGCATCTCCGAGCAGGAGATAGTCCCGTTGGGATGTCTGTGTCCTCTCCAGGGTGCTGTGTAGGCAGGGGACAGCTCTGAGAGCCGAGAAGTGCCCCAAAACCCTTCCTCCTTGTCCTCCAACCCCGGGGCACGCTGAGCTCACCCTGCTTCACCTCATGGCACCCACCTGGACAAGCTGGCTTTGCCCTCTTCTCACAGCCTTTCCTGAGGGACTCGCCGAGGGCCACATTTCATCTTCAACAATTCAGTTAATCAGGCTGGATTTCAGCAGCAAAGTGAAGTTTGGCTGTGCTCCATTCCAGCCATGGTCCTAAATTCACCCATTTTTGCCGTGCTCCATTCCAGCCATGTCCTAAATTCACCCTGGGATTGGACCTGACCCCACCAGGAATCCTGGTCACAGGAAAGAGGCTGTGGGAACTAGACAGGAGAAAACACAGCTTGTCTCCTACACTGTGCTGCTGATTCTGCAGTTCTGTGTGTGTGGGGTGGCGTGTGGGACCTGCCAGAGTCCAAGTCCCTTAACCCCAAAACTGTTCTCAAAGCCTGTGACTCAAAACTTACAACCAAAAGTAAAGTTTAGAGGTGACAACATATGCATGCCTTCATCTTGCAGTTGAAATCATTGAACTGAACTGAAATCCTCAGGCAGTTGAACAGATATTTTTACCATGAGTAAAATGTGACCTAATGGAAAACTGAGACCTGGTACAGAAATACTGTCCCTAAGGACAGTTTTTGGTGAAGATTATGATGGGTCCTGAGTTCCTCCTACACTTGCAGCATTATTATTAAGTGTTGTGGTGGTGCCCAGAGGCGATGATGTTAATAAGCACCTAATTTTAGCAGTAATTTAGCTCCTGTTATAATTACCAGGTCATTGTGCTAGGTGCTGTACAGACACATGTGAAAAGACAGCTTTAGTCCCAAAAGGCATGTGCTTGGGACAGGACAGTCACAGCAATGCCTTTGGGTGGGAGAGGACAAGTCAGGTTGTGTCTGAGACAGTGGAGGTCTGGGAACAGCAACAGGAACCAAAGTTGGGGCAGATTCCTGTGCACTCCCTGTAGGGAACAGCCCTGAGAGGAGCTGGCCCAGAAATGCTGGATGCAGCATGGATGGGTGAGGAACTGGACAAAGAGCAAAGGAAAGGGTCTCCTACAAGTCTCCTACAAGAGAGCGTTTTTGGTTTTCTTCCCAAGGTTTGGAAAGTCTTTCTCCACAAAGTCAAATCTCAGTTCCAGATTTAAATAAATTCTTTTTACATACCATGAGAGTTCTGAGGATATTAACTGTGATTTGTGTACCACTCTGGTTCAGTCTGCACTGGAACAGGATAGATTCATAAGGGTAAAACCTTTCTTTTTATGTGCTGGGTCTTTGCCTTGTTGCCTTTGGGGAGTGATTGGATCACAGGTAAGTCCTGCAAATGCTGCTCACTCTGGAGGCTCATCAAGTGATCCAGTCCCAAGTGCACTTTGGTGGGGTTTTAGGATAGATCCTATTAGACAAGGTTGTTTCAGCCATAAGAAAATACACGAGTTCACATCAGTGCACAAATTGGAAGGTGTCACCAAGGAAAAGAGTAGTTGCAAAGAGTAGGGGAAAGAAGAACTCAGTAATTTGCTACTGGTGGCTCATTGCAGCAGGATTTACATGGTGGATATCTGGTGCTGATTCATGTATGTTATTCTTGTGCAAGAGGTTATTTAGCTTTGAAGGTTTAAATGAAATAAATCATAGTCAAATGAAACTTTCTACCTCACTGAAATGAGAAGAGAAAAATGTATGATTCATTTTGACTTTTTTTCCATAGAAAATATTATCTAAATTGACACATTCCAAGAATGAATTTCTATTTTGGACCAACTGTATTTCTAGTGGAAACTTATTGAAATGAACAGGTCTGAGACAGGAACTCACTGCTGACCACCCTCTGGCATGGCCTAAACTAGCTTTGAAAGTCGTTGCAGTTCAGGTGGCACTTAGTGAACCCATCATTCCCACCCTCACACCCTTTCCTCTTTTTCCTTTAAGTTCTCTGGAATGTGTTGCTTTTCTCATCATTCTTCCTGTTTTTTCCCAAACCCTTAACCTTCATGGTGTGGTCAAAGATTTTGTCCAAGAGGGGGACAAAATGATGGAGTAATTCTCTTCCCAGTTTCAAATGAACTCCAGTTCTGGAGCTGCAGTTTATGCAGGGCAGGATGGTGGTGAGGGATGATGGGTTTGGTGGCTTTTGCCCTTTTGTTGGAGGGGTTCTAGACTAGACTGTGAGCATGTTACAGCTGTTTTTAGATCATCTGGAGTTTTATCTGGCTGGTGAGCAAAGAGAGGCAAAAGAATGCCACCAGCACCTGGGAAGACCTCAACACTGGAGAGGAAAAGGAGCAGGACCAGGCAAAATGTGGAGCTGCTGCTTTGATCCCTTTGGGAAGTATCCTTCCAGTCAACAGTCATGAGAATCTAAATAGGAAGGTTTAACTAAGCCCCAGACCCAGCAGCCCTCCCATGGCAACTCCCAGGCAGTGCTTCAGCTCCTGGAGCCCTCTGTGAAGATTTTTACATGCTTGCCTTCACAGGAGCATCCCCAGATCCTTATCTGGCCTGTGTGGGTTCAGTAGATCCTGTTCAAGGTCTTAAACCTGGATGTCTGTGCACTGATCCAAGATTTACCCTCTGCCTCAAACCTTTGGGACCAAAAAAATTAGCCTTGATGCACCTGTGCACCCCAAGGAAGATTGGGTCCCTTGCCAGCTTTGAGCATACAGTCCTGGATGTTACAAGTCCTTTTGGATGGGAGTTTCTCACATTCCACCATTTCACAGGAGACCATTTTTTGGTAATGGGGAAGGAAATAATCACCTGGGGAGTCAGGCACACCTTGTGCCTGCGTATGATATCTGTAGACATCCTGCATGGGCAACCCTGGCTGCTCAGAGACTTCATCAGGAGCAGCCTGGGAGTGGCTACTGATAAAGCAGAAAGGTTGTCCTGTCCTTGACCACCTCTTCCTGCAGGATGGTTGCACCATTCCCAAGAGACCCCGCCAGAGGCAGATGTCTGCAGTGCTGCACAGGGCCAGGGCCTTGCTGTGGTGTCTGTAGGATCCTGGATTATCCTGGAGTGCTGCCCTGCTACCCAGCAGCGTTGGGCAACAGCTGGCAGAGCACGGGGATTTCACAACCCTCACTTGCACAAGTCCCTGCTGCTGCAGGGAGTGTTTGTCTCTGAACAGTGCTGGACAAATTGAAATTGCATAACCCCATCCTTTGCTACTTTGGACTCTTTCATTAGATTTGTATGTTTTGTGGGTTTTTTCCTTTTTCTTATCATTTTTCCTCTTTCTTTTTCGCTGTGTTGTTTCTACTTAAGCAAACCTGGCACAGCCCGGGTGTGTCGGCTCCGTGCTGCTCCAGCCTCACGCACAATTCTCCAAACCTGCCCCCTTCCCAAGGCTGCTTTTTTCTGTACCTGTTGGTCATCACCTTCAGCTGAAGAGTTTTTTGGGGTGTCTCTGTTTTGCCATGATTTGGCACACAGGTCTGCAAGGCTCAATCTGATGGATTATTTGGCTTTGTGCTGTGAAAGCTGAACCTGTGAATGGTCCCAAAACCCATCCGTGCTGTGGCCACTGCAAACTGCAAGGCAGCTCATGGAGATTTCCTGGGAAAGCCATGAGTGCAAATATAATGTTGCACTTGGAGGTTTTTGTTTTGTTTTTGGATTTTCACAGCCTAACAAAAAGTAGTCTGGAAGGCTGGGGAGGAAATGGGAAAAACGTTGTCTCACCAAACCTCTTGCACAGCCTGGGCCATGACAAGAGACACAGCAAGTGCTTTTATTGCTGAAATGGCAGTTGATTTTGGGCAGTTGAAGGAGGAGGGGTTGAGGCAAAGGACAAATGAGCAGGAAAAGGGATCAAAACAAAAAAAAAGTAGTTTATCACAGAGTTCTAGATTTTCTCTTGGTGCAGAAGACAAGGTATTTGCCACACATTTATTGTTCCCAGAGATTCCTGGAGGAGAGGAGCACATCCATATTCATACATGGGGACAGTCACATACACCTATGTCTGCAATGGCTCCTCATCACAATATTTAAATGCCCGTTGCACTATTGCCGTTAGATCTGGGCGAATAATCCACAATGAATAATGTATCCAATGAATCCCGTCCCTGCTAATTGTGGAATATTCACGAGCAGATGGCAATTCCAGGCAGGTTTTTTCACATTCCTTTTTTCTCCGCTCCGAACACGGAGGTTTGCTGTAAGTAGGTGATATTTGAAATTCAAGCCGTGTTTCCCAGTCGCGATTGGCCGGTTGTGACATGGGGGTGTCCTTCTTCCCGCATTGGCCGAGCCCTACAAAGTACTTTGGATACAAATACTCGCATGTGCAAATTTAAAATTCTGTTTCCATGGTTACTCATGCGTGCAGCTTTGAACTTCACTTTCCTCCAACATTTGTGCTGGTAAAACTCATTCAGTCGCCGGTTTGTGGCAAGTGAATACAAAAGCTGCATGAGGCTGTATTTGCATGCTCTAGCACAGATGATTCCTCTCTATAAACTCAGCCTGGATATTCACTGAGCTTTTCTACCACCTTTTCTGGTGCTTTCATGGGTTTCAGCCCGCAGGAATGTTCTTTCCCGTGATTATCAGCCTTTATGACGCCAGTTTTAGCATCACAAATACACGCACAGCTGGGTGATCTCTCTCTCTGCAGGTAGACAAACATCTCGCACTCAGTTCCGTACTGGGCAAAGCAAGGTGTTTATTTTCCTGGCAATTGAAATCTCAGTCGGATTTGCAAAATCAGGTTCCCTTCTTCTGGTTAATCCTGCGTCATTCAGAAATAACAAGGCATTAGGACGTGTTCAACTTTGTTTTGCAGCGGTGATAGAGAGGAGGAAAAAAGGAATTAGCAGGAGTTTTTAAAGTCAGGGTAGCTCGAAGGAGCTGGGCTGATGGGAAAGAAGTTGTTTTGCTTTAGCAAAGATGTCAAAGTCAGAGTCAGAGTAAAAAGCAGGTGAGTCATGAGGGGGTGTGTCTGTCCCTTTTGAGATCCCAACACATACCTTTACTTGCTGATAAAGGACTACCTGCTCTGCATTATTTTCCCAAATCCATTCCCTTACTGTAAGAAGCATTGGCTTACCAAAAATTTTCCCATCCTTTCCACTCTGGGACAGTTTAATAAATGTTATTTTTGTTTCTCTGGCTATCACGTGTCTTGTGCAATATTTCTGTAGCCTCTGGACAAACATAGGAGAAGAGAGCAAAGGTTAACCACGATTTATGTCTGGGTTTGTGATTGCACTGCGGGAGCAGCGTGGTGGGGCGCACGCCTGGCTGGCCGTGGGTGCCTGCTGTGCTTCCAGCAGCATCCCAGGACACAAAAACCAGGATAAAGCAGTTCCCCTTTCACTGGCAACCAAGAACCAGCCTTTTCTGAGCACGTTCTGCTCTATCTCACATCACGAGCACGTTAAGGCATTGACTGCAGGCTCAAGCTGGGCTGAACCCCCGGGTCCCCCTGGGCCCGTCTCCTGCAGAGCTGTGCTTCAGTGTCACTGGCTTTAGTCCTGGCTTTAGTCCTGGTTTAGTCCTGGCTTTAGTCCTGGTTTAGTCCTGGCTTTAGTCCGCAGCAACAGGTTGTGGAGAGGGTGAGTGGGGACAGGGAAAGCACAACGTGCTCCAGGTCTCGGGGAAGAGATCAAAGCTCTCCCCTCCGGAGCGGAGGGACTGGGAAGGCAGCGGATGTTCAGACAAATATTCGCACCTGGGAATATTCTCATCACGCTCCAGCGCTGGGAAAACACCCCACTGCCCATGCTCAGAGCCTGACCTTTTTAACTATTCAGAGTGCAACGCCAAATGGCTTTAAAGTGCTATCTGCTCTGAAACGGGTGACAAAGCATAACAATGGCCACTTCTTATTCAGCAGATGTGATCTCCAGCCACTTTGTGCCCAGCTGTGTGTATTCAGGCTCTGAGCTGTTGACTTTAGCAAGAAAATGACTTGCTGCTGCCCTGCAGAGCTTGCCAGGCTGCCCCTTCTGCTGGGTGATGCTCCTTCATGTGCTGCAGAGCTGCTCTCCCATCTGTCCTGAGGCAGGGAGGTGGAGGGTGCCCCTGACGGGGAGATTTGCTCTGGAGGGTGTTGGGATGTGTAGAATTGGACTCCTCAAAGCCAAGGCTCTGGTGGTTTGATACCAGTGAGCACATCTGTGGAGTAGGGAGTGAAGTGCATTCCTGCTTGGGAAGGGGTTGCTGTAACAGAGGGCTTTGGTAAGAGTTGCTGACAAAAGTGGTGTCAGTTGCCTTGTGGGTTGAAAATCTCTTCAAACTCCCAGTTGCACAATGTAGGTTTCTCAAGACTTTCCCCAAATTACCTCTCTGGCACTAAGGGACAGCTCTGAAAATTTTGATGCAAGAGGAAATTCCCTCTGAGACCCCAGAGCTATTCAGAGGGAAGAGAGTGCTCAGCTCTGTCCTTGCACCGCTGCTGGCAGATGGTGGAGTGGCTCTGCCCTTTGGCCAGGATGGCAGGGGAAGCAAGTCCCTGCCCTGGGATGTGCCAGGGGCAGAGCAGGAGGAAAAGGAGGAGAGTTTGGAGCATCCCTGTGATCTATCCTCCTTCCCTTCTCCTCTTCCCCTGTGTTGGCATCATCTGCTGCAGGGGCACAATAACTTCTCCCCATTTCTGTGCCCCATCTTCTCCTGGAGCATCCCCTCCAGTCCTGCCTGCCCAAAGGGTTGCAGCATGGGGGTGTCCCAGGGAGCCACTGGGGCTCCCACTCCCTCCTCTTCCTCGGTCCCGGGGGGCTGAAGGCAGCGGTCCCTCAGCCTGCCTTTGTTCCAGAAGGCTCTGGCAGCCCTGGCTCTTTCTTCACTGGGGGCTGTGGGAGGAGGGGCTGCTGCAGGAGCAGATGGTCCCTGTTGGAGGGTTCGGGGCCTCTTTGCCAGCAGGTTGAGGGGGGGATCCCCTTTCACCACTCGGCTGGGGGAGGGCTGGCTGCCTCTCACATGGTCAGTTCCCAGCTGAGTGCCTCTATGGGATTACGCTGCTATTCATCTAATTGAAATTGTATTTGGAGCAAGGAGACAGTATCTCTTTCCTCGGAAGATCTATTATGCATAAACTGTGCACAAAGCCATCCTCCTGTGGGGGAGAGGGGGTGTCCGGGTGGCCACGGCCCTGCTGGAGCTCCCCCTCTGCAGGAAGCAGCCCTGACCCCTCCTGCTGCCTGTCCTCTCACCCCTCACTCCCCAAAAGGGCTTTTTGGTGCCTTCCTGCCCTCCTCATGCACTGTCCTGCTCTGCTTGCTGACAGCACCCAGAGCAGCACAGCTCACCCTGCCCCTCCAGCATGGATCTCCATGGTGTTCATGATCTCCATCTCCACCCCCCTGGGATGGTGGGTTCCCCATCCCTGTCCCCCCATCACACCACAGCATCAGGCTCAATGCCTGATGAGGAAAATTGCAGTATCATGCTGGGCTGCCTGTCTGGAGTTGAAATCACTGGATGCACCCTGCAGAGGACACCCCTTCTTTATAATGTGCTTTCACAGTCCAATGTCCCTCAGCACCAATAAACCCATGGAGGCACAGAGAATCTGGAAATCAGTGCAACTTTCTAACTGGAGAATGAAGAGGATAAAAAAAAAAAATCCCACCCCACCCTAAATGGGTTTATGGCTGAAATCACCTTGCACACACCCTCCTGGAAGAGCTGCCAGAGTTCATGTGCTATCAGCTCATGCCTGCAGATAAGGAGACCCATTTCTGTAAGTTCTATGGGAGCAGGAGAACTTCTAAATGAAATAGGAAAATATTTAATGAAAAGAAAAATCAAGGTGATTGTTCTTGCAAAGAGCTGTGTGAGCACCTGACATGAAGCAAAGAGCAAAGCTGTTTGGCAGGGAAGGAGAGCTGTCCTGGTGAGACCCCTCACATGGCTGTGGCCAGGGGAGCAGGGGCCAGGGTGGGATCTTCCTGGTTGTGACAGCCCCCTTTGAAGTCTCCAAATGCTGGGAGTGGAGCAGGGGATGCTCCCTTGGCTGCAGAGGGGCTGTTTTGGGAGTCCCAGCCTGCTGAGCTCATTTGCAAGCATAATCTCTTTGAGAACAGCTCGTGGAGGGTGCCAGAGGCTCTGCTTGCAGCCCAGGAATGCCGTCCTGTCTGCTCTGGGCTTGTCCTGTCAGCTGTGGATTTGCAACCCAGGCTGGCTTGCTGGACCAGCTCTGGCAGCTCTGGCTCAGTCTGGAGGTGTGGGAGCTGCTCAGGCCCTCGGTGGCTCTGTGAGCAGCAGCTGCTGATGGCACAGACATGGTCCCTGTGGTGGCCTGTGCTGCTCAGACCAGCAGAGATGCCTTGGCTGTGCTACAAGAGCACTGGACCAGGTCAGGTTCAAAGTAGAACTTGGCTTAAGGATCCTTTTGTTAGTTTGGAAACACCAGCCCTGGAGATCCACCACCTTGCTCTGGGCTGGGCAGTCCTGGGTCTCCACTCTCAAGCAAAAAGGAAATCAAAGACCCCCTGACCTCTGTGCCAGCCCTGAGGCCACAGGAGATGGAGGGTGCTGTGTCTGCAGCTCTGAGCTGCTCTCTGCTCTTCTGATGGGGCTTGAGTTGGCCCACTGATGACTGCTGCTCTTCTGCCCTTAAAAAGCTGGAGGGGAGGATGTCCTCCATGAGCCTCAATCTCCTGGGACATCCTGTGAGACAGCTCCTTTCCTACAGCCTGTCCCTGCCTCTCCTCCAGTGAACACCCTTCCTCTGCTGATATTCCAACCCATCCTCTTACCACGTGCTAGAGTCACAGAATCACAGACAGGTTTGGATTGGTGAGACCATAAAGATCTGACTGGACATATGAGGAGAATTTTTCACAATGAAAATAATCTCCACAGGGAAGTGGTGAATTTCCCAGTGCTGGAGACTTTCAAGATTCAGCTGGACAGTGTTGGGCCATCTTGTTTTTGCCAAGAAAGGTTGGACCAGATGATCCTTGAGGTCCTTCTAACCTGGTCTTCTATGACTCTATGATATCAGACAGGAGATGTCACACAGAAAGAGCCTCATCTAATCTACAGGCTGTCTATGAGCTTTCAGAGCCTCTCCTGGATGTAAGATTTGTGTCAGATCTCATCCTTTTTAAACAAACCAGATCTTCTCTGTCCATGTATGTATCCAACTGAACATGAAGGAGATCCAGTTTCAAAGCTGCAGGGCTCCTAGAAAATACAGCAAAGAAAATGTGGGACTATTTCAGGAACCTACTGAGCTGGTGCAAGGAGTGATTTCAAAGGAAATGTCCTGGCAAACAAGACAGTTTTGTGATACACTCAGAGCCCCCCCATCTTTCTGTAGAGAGAATGAATGGCTAAATTCAGCTTTTAATGCTGATGATGAGGCTTTCCAAGGAGCTGGCAAGAGGGAGGTGTGTTGTAGCTCTCCCTGTGGGGACAACATGTAACAAACAACTCAGTGAGAGACCCAAACCTGCTGTGCTTTTAGGAGTCTCTGTAACGTTGTGTCAGCAATTTGGAATCCAGCTCAGGCTG
The DNA here is from genome assembly GCA_013400575.1 of Peucedramus taeniatus. Classification (NCBI taxonomy): domain Eukaryota; kingdom Metazoa; phylum Chordata; class Aves; order Passeriformes; family Fringillidae; genus Peucedramus; species Peucedramus taeniatus. Next base: position 486,842 of record WBNO01004121.1, read on the forward strand.
TGGAGATTCATAACAAAAACTTAAAATTGCCCCGACTGGAGATGTCCGGGTGTGAAAGCAGCAGGAGACAGGGCGAGAGAGGAAGGGTTAAAGGAATGGCATGTGCTGATCTGCCTGATCAGCAGGTCAGGAGAGCAGAGCAATTGGCCTGAGCTTCTCAGGACAGCGGAGCACTACAACAAAGGACAGCCTAAAACAAAGGAGAGATCACACCCCAGAGGAGCCCAACCAGCTGAGTAAATCAGCTGCTCCTCATGACTCACAGGCAGGACTGAGTGAAGAGGCAAAAGATCACAATCAGGTCTGTTCCCACAGGGTAGAGAAGCATGCCTGAGAACCAGGGCGCAGCCACCCACCTGAGGAGAATCCACCATGGTGGGTGAGGAACTGGGAGCTGGTGTCCCTCATTTCCTGTGTCACTTCCAGTGGTCCTGGCTGGGCTGCCTGGATCACACATCTCTTGTACATGAGCATGAAGGAACAGTGAGTGAAACCCTGGGAGAGACTGAGTGAGCGGAATCACCTTTGTCAAAAATAAAAAACACATTCCCCTCTTCAGATGATCCTGGATTGAGTTTCCTGCTGCAACTGCAATTTGTACACCCTGCAGTGACTTCCAGGGCCATTTCTCATTTTGTTTGCATTTGTGTTTCTGCAGGAGTCAGATGTCAGCTCTGGCCCTGTGGATGCTGCTGGAGTCCGACTTGCGGGAGACAGACGCGGTTTGGATAATAACCCCAGGTGCAGGTAGGGTGCACCAGGGATTAGTGGTGGTACAGCAAAACCCAAAGGCTTTGCAATGCTTACACAGGTCAGCCTGGCCCTCTCTGACCCCCCCAGGGTGAGCTCTGCAGTGCTGGGCTGGCTCTGGGCAGCCACAATCCCAGCCACGTCCTCCAGCACCTCAGCAAACGTGGCAGGTTGCAAAGGACTTTTGCAGGGAAGGTGTTTTCCCATGGGTGCTCAGGTCAGAGGCATTAACTGATACCCCGTGGGCACAGAGATTAAATGGTTTGTGGCCAGTTTCAGCTGGCCAGGGCTTCCTGTAATAGAACTATGTATTTGCATGAATAAGCCAGAATGTTGCTGTGTGCCTGACCCTTCTGCCAGCACATGGCTGGGGGATGTCTGTGGGCTATGGGGATGTCCCACCAGGCCAGTCCACCTGCAGCATCACTCTGCTCTCACTGTCAGGGTGCAGCAGGCTGGGGATTTGCAGGGAACTGCCCTGTTACAGCCCTTTGATGTCTCTGCTGGGGTAACTGGTGCATCTCCTGCAGTCCAAGGCACCTCTGTGCCCTTTACTCTGAGACAGCCCTCACCCACGTGCAACCTCCCTGCATCTTTGCTATCTTGACATCAACAAATGTTATAGTAATTATATGGATATTGCTGTTCGGAGTGTTTAACCCAGACTTGCCTGGAGTCCCTGGCTCTGATGTTATTGAGCAGATAATGTGTGGTTTACTTACACATCAATAGCCTCCTCATCACAAAAAGGAGTTTCAGTTTCCTGCTGGGTCCTAAACACAGCTCAATGACAGTTTAAAGAGTGCACAAATATGGGTTCTGTTTTTCTAAAAGCACCTGCCCCAACTTGTAGTGACACAGCAGGCACAGAAAAATATTTGGTACCAGATGTGCCCTCACTGTCCTCTTCCTGTGATGAAAACATTCCCTTTATTATGTATTTATTTAATATTTTGTGTTCTGTGCAACACTTAAAGTAGGGGAAAGGGCAATAGCAGCACCAGTAGTGCTATTGCACTGAGCCAGGCAGTCCCTCTGCCAGTGGAGGGGGATGGATCCTGACAAGTGCTTGGAGCTTTTGAAATCCATCTTTTCTTTGAAAGTGTGGTATGGACAACAGCATCAACGTCCTCCTGTGACTGCTGGAATCTTCTCCATCCCATGGACAACATCCCAAAGTGCTGGGCCCTGGTTTCTCACTGAGGGTACCTTGCCAGGGGTTTTCTGGCCAGCACAGCTGTATCTTTTCTAATCAGCTGGGCCATGCAGGCAGCAGCTCAGCTCAGAGCCAGCTCAGCCCTCTCACCCCTGTGTGACCTCCCAGCCTCCTTCTGCCCAGGTACCCCTCCAGTGCTGCTGTCACAGTTCCAGTGTCCAAATCCCCTCAGACATGAGGGGGTCTCTGCCTTCCACCCATCACTGCATTCACCCCAGCAGTGTCCGGGCCAGCAGCTCCCAGGGCTTTGTGCATCAAGGGTGCTGCTGGCTTTTGCTTTGTGCCACGAGTGCTCCACTGGCACAAAGCTGCTGAGAACAAAGTCATGTTCTGAGGTTCCTGCACCTGTGTCCAAGCACAGGGCTTGATCTTCTCTGGTTTGTCAGATGCTGAACAGCTCTTGTGCTCTGCTCTGGGCAGCCTGGTTTGACTCCTGCCTCCCTGGAATATGTGGATGCTCTCCAGCTGATGGGCTGAGCAGCTCCACTTGTGCTGGCCACCAGCCAGTGATGTTCCCCTCTGTCTGTTAATGACTTGCAGAGACACAGGAAAATAATTTGCCACTTCCTGGCTTGGTTTTCCCCTTTCCTTTTCACTGTGCAGTTCTGAGATTTACTTGCCTCGGAGAGCTGAGCATTGTCTTTGCTGAGCAAGACAAATATTCCCTCTCCAGTGAGAGAAAGGAAGGAGTAAGTCAAACTCATCCCATCAGCAGTGCAGTGAGGGGCACTATGATCAGCAGGTTTAGTTTATCCCACTGAGGATTATGCAAAATACAGGTATTTTACACTTTTGACCTTGGGCTCTCAGTGATTGAGGTTCTACATCTCTACCAGAAGTGGTCCAGAGGGTCACTGGTGTCCCCAGGCAGTAGCAGGTGACCAGACCAGGCAATGTGAGATGATGGTGGTGGGCAAGGCACAGCCCACTGCCTCTCCTTGTGAAACCAGAGGACTCTGTGAGCCCCAACCAGCTGGGAATGATCCAGGATCACATCGTGCTGGATGCTGTGCTGTGGCCTGAGGAGCTTGTCCATGTCTGCATCCCCCAAAATGGGGATCACTGGATCCAGCCAGCATCTCTGGGCCTCTCAGGTGTCAGTGCTGCAAGTTCAGTTCCTTAGTCTCAAAGGAGATGCAAACTGTTTTGTTTTCACCTGCTGTTATTACCTTCTGATTAAAAACATGTGGTTTATTAGTTTCATTTTTACACAGAATGCAGGGCTCAGATGTCTCTGCAGTTTCATACCCCTGTAGACAGAACTAACTGAAAATACTGGAACCAGGAGGTGCACAGGAACAAACTCCTGTGGGCTCTGCACATCTTAGAATCATAGAATACAGAACCACTTAGGTTGGAAAAGACCTTTAGGATCACTCAAATTCATTGAATTCGATGAACAAAAAATCATTGCTCTCAGCCACTATCCTAGCTATGGTCTGGCTTTTTTACCTGGAGGTGCTGTCAGGTGCCTTTTAAAATCTTGCTGTTGTTTATTTTACTTGGAAGAACAGGATTTGAAGGATGAGGGTCTCAGTGTCAGATCTGTGATTGCTCAGCACCATGGCACAGAACTTGTCCATCTCCAGCTGATCAATGCCCTGGGTCAATACCTGGGACTGTTTAAAATCTCCCTGTGGAACTCCATTGTGGAGGTGGGGAATGAATCCTCAGTGTGGGAGCTGGCTGTAGCTGCAGACCTGCCACCCCTTGCAGCTCCCTCTCTGCTTTGTTTTGAATTAAGCCAGACAAGGGCACCTAGTGCAGGGCTCCCCTGCCTGGCACAGACTCTGCCCCCGGGGACAGCTCTCCTGCTGGAATATCTGTGTTGCAAAAGAGTCAGCACAGAGCTGAGGGGGTCCCAGCAGCCAGGAGGGAGAGTTACCCTGCGAGGGATATCAAACCCAAGGCAGCAGTCACTGTCTCAGACTGGTGGGTAACCTTGCCAGGGCATTTCTGAAGTGGCTCTGCAGTGGATGCAGGAAGTTAATTGGGTTTCTGGGATATCTTGGCCTGGTTTTCCTTAGAAGAAATTCACCTCTGACCTGTGAAGTGAATGCAGAAATGATTGTAGGCTGCAAATGGAAAATGCAACGGGAAGGGGTCAGCAAGGGGATCCAAGGAGAATGAAGTGGGGCCAGCAGGAGAAGCAAGAAATGGGGGCAGAGGGGGATGCCACCAACGTGGCCCTTCAGTCAGGGGTGTCCTGGCACCATCAGTGCTCCCTCTGCCCCACCAGCAGCATGCACTGCCCAGTGAGTGCCAGGAAAATTGATCCACAAACACCTGAGGTTTATATCCAGAAAGGAGACAGAGGTGTCCTGGAAATTTATTTGAATAAAGGGAGAGGCCATGGGGCATTTCCCTGGAGTCTCACAGATTGTTAGAGGACACAACCTCCTTTTTATCCCAATTTCCCTCTCTCTTTCCCCACTGGCTGAGGTACTTGAGAGGTACAGACTTCCCAAAATGCCCAATACAGACCCCCTTCCAATGTGTACCCCCTTTTTCTTTTCCTTGTGCCAATCAGTGGAATTCCTATGGAATTTATGGTTCTTCCCATTGTTTCTTTCATCTCTCTGCATCCAATTTTTTTTATCAGCAGACCTGCAGCGTGTAAAGACAAATCCTTCATTCCTTTCATGAGACACGGAAAGAAAACATCAGAAGTGTTCCCTGCCCCCATGGCTTCCTCTTTGTGCCTCAGCTTTCTAAACTTTGCTTGTCCCCATTGCAGCCACCTCAGCTCAGAGCTGCTCTGGGCTGCATCCAGCTCTGGGAGCAGGAACTGGCCCCGCTGTTTGCAGAGCCAGAACGTCCAGAGAACAAACCCTGGGCAGGGGAAAGACCACAAACTCTATTGGCATGAGCCAAAAAGAGGAGACAAGGAAATCCCGTGAGTCACCAAAGCCTCTGCAGGCTACAGTCCATCCCAGTGCCTTTTGAATGCAGTGCTGTGCCCTACCTTGCCCATCTTCATTCCTTTTGCTGACTTGTTTCTTCACAAGGCCTTGCCAAGTGACTTAGACGAGCAATTATCAGCTGATTTTCACTGGCTCTCACTTCCCATAGTTCATGAGTGTCTGAAACCATTTTCTACTTGAATTAGGGCAAATTGTTGAAAAATTCATTGAAGAGGCCATTTAAAGAAAGATTTGGTTTGCTTTGAATTAACATTAGCATTTCATTTGAATAATTTATAAATATTTAATATATAGGTATATATTTATATAGAAATTATCTATTTTTATTACATTGTATTTATATTATATATATAAATATATAATTTTATATTTATAAATATTCCAGCCTTTAAAATAAACATTTTAGGATATAAATTGCCAGAAAGGTCTAAATGAAGAGTGATTTTTTTGACTATTGAATGCTTTAGTTTTTTAGGACAATGGGTCATTAAAAAAATTTTTTTTTGAGTGAGGCTTGGTTTGTTGCTCTCCAGCAATTGCAATTTCTGTTCATGTCCATTTAAAACAACACATTTCAGCTGGCCAGGTTCAGTACAGACTCTTGGGGTGTCTTGGGATGATTCTCAGGTTACTGTTGTTTATGGTGGGACTGTTACAGCACTGAGTGTTGCTGCTGGTTTGGAGGAGAGGGAAACAGAGGATGCTCCCTGTGTGTGAATCCTCCTGCTTGCCCAGGACCCGGGGGCACTGGGGGACAGCTCTGTCACTTCAGCTGAGTGAGGACACAGCCCCATCCTGCCTGCCCAGGGAAGGACCTTCCTGTGGCTGCTTCCCCTGAGCTGAGCTCCAGCCAGCCCAGCTCCCTGGCACACTGGGAATGCCCCAAGCTCTCTTCTGCATGGCACAGGGTCTCAGCAACTCGAAGGGAATACATGGAAAGGGAGCAGTGCCCTGCCTGTGTCAGTGAGATGGGCACACTGGGAGCTGCTCTTGCTGAGGGGAGGGTTTAACTCTTCCCTCTGCAGGGTGGCAGGAGGGAGGATGGTGCTGGGATTCTGCAGGCAGCTCCCAGTGTCTCCCAGTGTCTCCTGTGGTACAGCTATGCCTGTACCAGCCTCCAGTCCTGGCTTGGCTTATGTGGCCGTGGTCCCAAAAGGAAGAGATGCAGTTTTCCCTGTGGGTCTGAGAACAGGCCTTGGTGCTGGCTGCTGAGTATCAGAGCCCCATCCTTCCTGCCTTATCCTTGTATTGCATCTTTTCCTTCTCTTTGGTCATTTGTTGGTTCCAGCTGCTCATCCCAGGCAGACACTGTTTCTTTGGGGATCCAAGCCCTTCCTTTGTGACAGGCAGTGCCTGTGCTGTTCCTGTTGCAGCTCTCTGTTCCCCTGGGGCTGAGCTCACAATGGTGAGGGGGTTTTCCCACTGCTTGTCTACCTCCACAGCCTCTCCAGCTGCAGGAATCCTGCATTTGGTCCTCACAACTGTTCTTGGTAAATCCCAACAGGAGAAAACGAGACCATCAGCTGTAGGAGTCAGGGCAGAGGAAAGCTGGCAAAGGCAGAGCACAGCCAGGCTGTGTCCTGGCAGTGCAAGCTGACTGCACATCACACAGGACATGAGATTCATTTAGCAAAGTGGGGCTCTCCTTGAGTTTCTGGGAGCCTCCCCACACAGGCAGTGCAGGACTCAGTCCATCTCTCCCTTGCTGGGCACCTCTTTCTGGTCTGGCCAACAGTGTCCCACACTCTGTGACCACAGGAGTTCAACCCCTGAGATACAGACACTGCCATGGAGATTCCTGCACCTACTCCATCACCACCGTGCCCATCTTGTCTTGGCTGTTTTGTGGTTCAGGGGTGACTCAGAAAATCCCTCTGGGCTTTTTTTCATCTGGGATGGGACTGCCACAACTTTAATTAGCACAAAACATTTTGACACATTGGAGGCTTTGAAAAGGCACATGGCCAAAAGGGGAGATGATGTGGGCAGTTAACCAGGACACCCAGTTCTGCAGCCCTCTGCCATGTTGGTTGGAAGCTGGATCCTCAAAATGGGGAGCCATAAAAGATGTCTGGCTCCTTTGAACACAGAGGTGTTTTTTTAAACTGGGTCCTGTCCCAGACACTCTGTTTTTTGGGTTTGGATGAGGCTAGGACCAGGAGGTTGTGATTAATGCTCAGTTCCCCACCACAGCTGCCAAAGACAGGTTCATGGCTCCTTCTCCAGGCTCTGCTCTCCTCTGGATGAACTTAGACCCACACACGACTAATGCCACAGAGTGTTCAATTCTCTTATCAGCCAAATGGAGATGTAGTTCACAGGAGTATAATGACCTCAGAGAGATCTGCTGGGGAAAAATAAATGGGCTGTGCCCATTTTCTACTTCCTTAAAAAGCCTGCCTAGGATGGCTTCCTTGTTTTTCACATTTGATTTGCCAGGAAGGTCACATCTGACATTTCTTGGGTTTCCTGTAGGACTTGTTAGAGGCCCCACATGCAGAAAATGAGCTTCATCTGGCCCTCACTGATGAGCACTGAAACTTAAGAGGACTAACCTTTTCTCCCAGCTGTTTGTTTAGTTATTGAGTGAAGCAAACAACAATGACTGACATGTTTAACCATTTTGTCACAACTCAAGCAATAAGACTGTGTTTTCTTGGTGCATCTGGTGCTACAAAACCACCTGCTCTTTTTCATCCAGGAATTCAGAAAGTTAGACATACAAGATCTGACTTTCTGATGTGAAAGGAAAACAAACAAGCCTCTGGTTTCCCCCTCAGGAAAACAAATGGGTTTTTATTGTTTCAGTGTGGCCCTCTGCTCAGCTCAAGACTGGATATCCAGAATTAGCATTAAAAAAAAATCCCAAGCATAGATTTTGCAATCTTGTAATTGCACTACAATCCCTACTAAGAAGGAAAAGCAACAAGTGGAAAGTCTTTTACCATCACTTATGCTAACTCCTTCCTTTCTAGTCTTCTTCCTGTCTGGTCTTTGCTTGGCACTGCCCCAGGAAGAGATTTTGGGGAAGAGAGGGAGCTATCTGCACCCATACCATGAGGCAGCTCTGTTGTTTCCATCCTCCATCTGTGCATGCTCCTGCAGCTGAAGAGGGCAGAACTTCTCTCCAGGATCAGGCTGTGCCCAGACAAGTGGATCAGGCTGAGGAGGGGAACAGGGTAAGGAGAAGAGATGTTTCATGTTTAGGATATGGTTGGAAGGGCAGGAGCAATGGTTTTACAGGCAGGGAGCACAGCATGGAAAACCCTTCCCCTGGGCCAGGTGTCCCTGCCCTCCCCTTGGCACTGGTGTCAGAGTGTGGGGTGAGTCACCCCAGCATGGCCAGGAGCTCAGGGGTGATGGCTCTGCTGGCCCTGCTGGCCCTGCTGGCCCTGCTCCCTGTCCTGCCACTCCTGACCCTGTGATCCTGAGTGTGCTGCCTGTTTTCCCTGCAAGTCCCACTCTGTGGCCATGAGCACACCAGGGAGAATTTCTGAATGGACTTTGACAAAGGGCTGTGGCCTGAGAATGAGTCAAAGGAAGCCCTGAGAGAGAGGAGAACTCCACTGTAAAACCAGCATGAGCTGACCAGAGGAGTGGGGGCACAGCAGGGTCTGGGACCTTCCCCACGGTGTGAGACTGGGCTGGGGCTGATGGCCTTTGGATTACCACAGGCACAGGGAATCTGTCTTCAAAGAATGTGAGGAACAATGTGCTCCCTCCTGGGATCCTGCAGCAATTTAGAGAAGCTGCAGATCCCTGAAGATCATCTGCACTCCAGAACAAAGCATCCCAGGCTCTGAACAGAGAAATGGGGAAGGTTTTCACTTGGCAGGTGAAAATCCATTTGGTGTGACCTGAAACCAGGCTGGGGTCCTTGGGTCAGAAAGTTTGCACATGCAGCTCTGTGTGCTCCTCAGCCTCTCAGCTCAGGCTCGTGCACAATGTGTGGGGCTGGGGCAGTTATCAGCAGGGTCCTGAACCTCCTGCTCTGACCTCCCAGTCCCTCCCAGTGTGAGGTGTGCAGAAAGCTCCTGGAGGGAAGGCTGGCACTGGCATTTGGCACATTGTTCCTTGCTTGTTGCCTGGCTGTAGGACTGTGCCAGTGCCCAGATAAGAGTGCTGATTGCTCAGTTCTGTGCCTTTGTGCCCAAGGCATGTCCCTGGAGCCTGCTGGCTGCATCCTCCCTGCACCCACAGTCCAAAGATAAGTGCAAGGTGATGCCACTCATTAGCTGGGTAGATGCTACCATGCCCTTGCCTCGGGCTGCCTGGTAAATCCCAGAGAGGGGAGGTACCAAAGCAAGACAGATCCCAGCAGGCTCTGGACCATGTCTGTACTCACTCAATGCACTCTGCAGTGTTTCCCTGGCACCAGAGTCCTGACATTATTCAACTCCCACATCCTGCACCCTTTGGGTCAAGTAAAGAGATTGTGAATATGCCCAAGTTGTATTTGTGTGTTTATGTGAAGGTTATTTCATCTTTGGCAGGACACCTTTCTGTTTCCATGAGGGTTTTGCACTACCAGTGTCTTAACACAAAAAGCTTCCCAAGAGGTGTCATAGTGCCATTTCCAAAATGCCTTTGCAAAGCACAAAGTACAGGTGCCAGCAAGGTGTCCCTGTCCCTTTAATGCTCACATTGTCACAATGCTAGAGCTGAGTCACAGCCACCTCCCAAGGAATCCATGACCTGAAAGGTGTCCTCAATCCATCAGATCCCCTGAATTAAGTCCTGCAAAACGAGACCAGTAACAAGGCCAAGGAAGGGACACGATGTTGTGCAAATATTACAGACTTATCTACTTATCTGGATTATGCAACAGGCCTAGAAGTGCTTCCATCCTGTGAACTCCTTTAATGTGTCTCCTGAGCTTGCAGGAGGTGTTACAACACTTTGGCTCGATCTGCTCCAAGGTTGAGGCATGTACTGGGGAAATTCTTGACTTACCTGCTGGCTCCTGGACAGATGCCATCAGCACCTCTTGCTTAACCCTCTCACAGCACTTGCTCATGGGTCAGCCTGACTTTCCTGCCTCCTGAGCACAAGGCAGGGAGCAGAACCTGTGCTTTCAGGAGAGGGTTGGGACACACACTCGCCTGAGCTGCTCTGGTGGTGGCAGGAGGACAGGACCACAAAGTCATTTTTGTGTCAGCTCCCAAGGTGCCTGTCTAACAATTTTGCCATGAGTGAGCTGAGCAGAATGGCTGTCCTGGGACTATGTGGATCAGGAGCTGTAAGCTCCAAAGCATTAAGGTCAGCAAAGCCATTTATGTCACACAGCATAAATGGCAGAGACCCACGGCCAGCTCTGCCTGGTTGCATCTGTGGAGGCAGTTAGTGGTGATGGGTTCCTTGAAAGGCAAGAAAAAGGACTGGGCTATCAGAAATAACCAACCCTCCCCTTTTCCAGAATGTCCTAAAGAGGGGAGGGTAGGATAATGTGAGTGCCACAGGGACATGGCCTGATGCAGGACGTGGGGGGTGGGAGGCTGGACCAGTGCACTTAATTGAAGCTGTCCTGTCCCTTTTCCTGATGGGGCAGAGCAACTTTCAGAGCACTTGTGTGGAATGATTTGCCTTCCTCTGTCTGCACAGCACGGTGCATTCACAGCAATGCTGTGGGAACCATTGTTGTGGTTTTCCCTGGTCTGATTTGTCCTGGTCTGGTTTGTCCCATTGTGCTTTGTCCAGGTGTGGTTTGTCCAGGTTTGGTTTCTCCTGGTCTGTTTTGTCCCACTGTGCTTTGTCCTGGTGTGTTTTGTCCAGGTGTGCTTTGTCCAGGTGTGCTTTGTCCTGGTGTGGTTTGTCCTGGTGTGCTTTGTCCTGGTCTGGTTTGTCCTGGTGTGGTTTCTCCTGCTCTGGTTTGTCCCATTGTGCTTTGTCCTGGTGTGGTTTCTCCTGCTCTGGTTTGTCCCATTGTGCTTTGTCCTGGTGTGCTTTGTCCTCGCTGGCTGTGCAGGCACCAGACAGTCCCAGGATGTCCCCCTGGGATGTGGCTGTGATAAACCCCTGCTGTCCATCCCCCAGGGACCATGATCCTGTAACCCCCTGATCCACCCTGCACCCCTCTGTGCAGTGCCTCTCCCCCTGGGTGATGCTGGACTCTGCAAAGGGAATGCTGTGCACAGAAACTTTGCTTTCCCAGAATGCAGACCTGGCCCAGCCCAGGCCAGTGGTGTGTTTTGAGCCCATGAATGCACTTCATCCTCCATGTCCAGAGAAGCTCAGCTGGCTCAGCTTCTGGCACAGGGATCTCTTGTAGCACCAGCCTGGGGAGCACAGTGCTCGTTGCTGCAGAGGAGGTCCCAGTTTAGCTGAACTGCAGAGTTTGGCTTTCTCACTTGTCCTGTTTTCTGTAAGGTATCTGTGTTGTGGTGAACCACCACTGACCCACATTCATCTCCACTCCATCATACTGGTGATTAGAGGTGTCTCTCTGCGAGATCATCAGTAGTTCATCAAAAATCTACAGCCATAACCAGGAATTACCAGATCAAACATTCTGCCCTGAGATGCCATGACCAGGACAGGTCTTCCTGGACTAGGTGATGGTCCAGTCCTCTTTAACCAGGCTGTGACCCTGGGTGGGAGCATTTGGGGAGGCCCAGCAGCTGCCAAGCCAGTTTGGGAGCCCTCAGATTTGGGGCAGAGTCTGTACCCAGGCTTTGCTCCCTGCCACGCTTCCCTGAGACCAGACCCACCAGCAAAGCACAGCCAGCTCTGCTGGGGCAGCACTGCCACTGGTTTCCTTGTCACTCCCAGAGCTCCTGGGCTCAGTGCTGCTGTGCAAGGCTCAGCTGCTGCTGCAGAAGCCCTGAGTGTTCCTGTCTTCCTGTTTTCCCATCCCCTTCACTGGTTTTTCTGTGAGGTAGACTCAGCTGTCCTCACCCCTCCCACCAGAGCTCTCCTAGCTCCTTCCAGACTCCTCCTCCCCAGAGAATGGAAGGGAAGTGAGCCCCTGAGGAGCAGGGTCTGTGTGTCCTGTGCACACTCTGGTTCATCCCCAGCAGATGCACAAGGGCAGGAATCAGGACATCCATCCTGTTTGCCTGGCCCTATGGACACATTCCTGCCCCTCCAGTTGAGCTCCTCTCTGTGTCAAACTCCACAAATCCCCCTGCAATAAGCCCTTGCCACCAGAAGCTCTGAGTGTCCCTGGGCATAAGCTAAATAGGATTTTGTTCCAGTTTACCTTAATACAAAGAACAACTGCATCCCATCGTGCTGGAGGGTCTTGGCTTTGCAGGACTGAGGAAGGGCAAATGTAAATTTTACCTAAGGGTGGAGAGGAGGTTGAATGCCTCATGTGAAATGGCTTTAAAATAAATCACTGCAACAAGCATAATATTCCCTGACCACTTATAAATCTGTGTTGTTTCCACTTGTAAACCTGTGTTGTTTCTGCTTGTAAACTTGTGTTGTTTCCACTTGTCAAATATTTGATTTAAGCGAATACAAAAATGTAGATTTGAGTGGACAGGATTTTTTTGCAAGAGCCTTACAATTCTGTAGCTAGTAGAATAAGCAATGAATGATGAAAAAGTTTTGGAGATGCAGTTTGGTTATAGCATTTTGATTTATTTTGCTTAGTTTAATGGGCTATTTTCCTTTGAATATAATACCCATGAATTTACTGTTGTTTGAGAGGAGATGCCTGCTTGCACCAAAAAGGTAATCCAGGAAGTGATTCTTATAGAGAAAGTTTCAACTTTTTGATTTCCAAAGAATTGGAATGCCTAGTTTTTGCTAGTTTTTTGTTTGTTTTTTTTTGTTTGTTTGTTTTTGGTTTTGTAGGGTTTTTTTGTTGGTTTTGTTTTTGTTTGTTGGGTTTTTCTTTTTTTTTTTTTTTTTTTTTTTTTTTTTTTTTTTTTGTTTTTTTGGGTTTTTTTTTTGTTTTTTTTTTTTTTTTTTGGGTTTTTTTTTTTTTTTTTTTTTTTTTTTTAGTTTTGGTGGGTTTTCTGTCTTATGAGCAGTGACCTATGTTGTGAGAGTAGTTTGTAGTTTAGACCTTCTTTAGTTTAAATAGGGCTGTCAGAAAGGGCACACACAGCCCCCCTGGTGCTACCTGGATTTGAGAAATTCATTTAAACCAGCAGCACAAACCCTGGTGCAAGAAAAGAGGATTTGGTGGGGCTTGCCCTGCTGCCACCATGGTCTGCAGCAAGGCTGTGAGAAGAGCTCTCAGATACCAGTGAGGTGCCTTTCCCTGGGGCTGCAGGATGGGGTGAAGCTGCCTCACTGTCCCTTCCCCTGACAGGCCCAGGGAAAGGGACACCGTGGTTTTGGGGTTTTTTTAAGCATATTAAGAGATGAACCTTGAGTCTCAACTCTATCAGAGGAGCAGGCTGAGTACAGAGCACATCCAAAGTAGGAGGATCAATATTTAAATAGAAAACATGTCTGTGAGGATGAAAGGGAATTTCCTAAAATTCCTTCTTGACAGCATGGAGAACTGGCATTTCTCTTCTTTTTCCTCCAACAGGAAGCACCCCATGAGCAGAGGTTTTCTTCCAGCTGTTTCTCAGCAGGCTCAGCACCCCACACCACCAGGCCCCCAGTGCAGTGTGTGCCGTGAAGCCTCTGTGGGGACTGGAGGTGGGAGGTGGGCAGGTGGCAAGGATCCAAACTGGTCTGCACTGGACTCTGTGCCTGCAAAGGTGGGGAAGGCTCATATCCTGCTGTGAGACCCCAATTCCTCCTCTGCACCAGCCTGGAGACCCATCCCTACCTGTGCCTCCCCCATCTCACCTCAGCCATGCACTCAGCCCAGCCTGGCCCTGTGTCCCTCTGTCCTGCCCAGCAGTACCATAATGGGACAGATTCCATCAATTTTCCCTGCCATGTCTTCACAACCTCTATTTCTACCCAAACTGTCACCTCCAGCTTCTCCCTGGGAAGACAAATCTCCTGTTTGCATGGATTCTTTACCCCTACAAGTGTCCCCATTCTCCTGTGCTCTGCATCTCTCACTCCACCTCCATCCTGCTCTGAGACTGTCCCAAATGCCAAATCCACCTTGTCCATGGTGACATCCCAGACTGAGCAGTGCCACTCAAACCAGCCCGGGGAGGAGAGGAGACCATGGTCCCCCTGTGTGACCAGGAGTGATCTGTGTCACCAGGAGTGAACAGGAGTGAACAGATGTGAGCTGTGTGACCAGGAGTGACCAGGAGTGACCAGGTGTGACCAGATGTGACCAGGAGTGACCAGGAGTGATCTGTGTCACCAAGAGTGACCAGGAGTGACCAGGAGTGACCAGGTGTGAGCTGTGTGACCAGGAGTGACCAGGAGTGACCAGGTGTGAGCTGTGTGACCAGGAGTGACCAGGAGTGACCAGGTGTGAGCTGTGTGACCAGGAGTGACCAGGAGTGACCAGGTGTGATCTGTGTGACCAGGGGTGAGCAGGTGGGACCAGGTGTGACCAGGGGTGACCAGGTGTGAGCTGTGTGACCAGATGTGAACAAGAGTGAGCACATGTGAGCTGTGTGACCCGGAGTGAACAGGAGTGAACAGGTGTGAGCTGTGTGACCAGATGTGACCAGATGTAAGCTGTGTGACCAGGAGTGACCAGGTGTGATCTGTGTGACCAGGGGTGAGCAGGTGGGACCAGGTGTGACCAGGGGTGACCAGGTGTGAGCTGTGTGACCAGATGTGAACAAGAGTGAGCACATGTGAGCTGTGTGACCCGGAGTGAACAGGAGTGAACAGGTGTGAGCTGTGTGACCAGATGTGACCAGGAGTGACCAGGAGTGAGCTGTGTGACCAGATGTGACCAGATGTAAGCTGTGTGACCAGGAGTGACCAGGTGTGAGCTGTGTGACCAGGCACGTGGCACTGCTCACACCTCCTCACCTCCCAGCAGTGCCCAGGCTGGGCCAGCAGCTGAACTGCCACTGAGGTGCTCCCTGCACGTCCCCCCTGCCCTCCCACACCCTGGCATGTGCTCCCCCACCCCGTGGCTGCAGGAGGCTGGCAGGGAGGTTAAATATAGGCAGACAGGATAAAGGAACTGAGCACAGATTAACCGGGCAGGCTGTGGCCAGTTCATCTGGCCTGCTCTGCAAGGCTCTGCTCAGGGGAGGATAATGCCCCAGTCCTTGTTAAAGCCAAGGCTTGGAGATGCCTCAGCCACTCAGGATGTCCCCGGGGTGGGTCTGGGTGCTCCTTTTGTCTTCAGGTGCCACCTGGTCCCTGTGAGCAGCCAGTGCTGTGTGAGCCTTGAGGACAAAGTCCTGGCAGAGAGAGGGATGAGGGATGCCCTGCCTGCACCCAGGGAGCCTGGAGAGGCTGGCCAGAGGAAGGGTGTCAAGCAGCCAGAGAAGGCTTGGGGGAAGGCAGCAGTCAGCCTGCACCTCTGTCCTGAGCTTGTGCCTGCTGGTGAGAACAGGAGCTTTGCTGACAACTTTGGGAAAGTCAAAAGGGCAGGAGAGACACAGGCTGGGAAGGTGCTTTCCTCTCCCATAACATCTGGGATCAGACTCAAGTTGTGATCACACCTACATCTAGGGGTCAGGGTGAGTGTTTCCAATCAGCCAGGAGGTTCTGGAGAGCTGATTCATTCAGAGCCAGCAGAGATAAAAGAGAAGGTCAGTTCACCCTAAAGTTGGCACCTCCAGCTTCCCCTAAACTCCATTGACCGATGAAGGCACATCAGTGTTTAAATATCAGACTGAACCCCACTCTTATCAGACTCAGTGGGTGAGTTGAACTCCACCATGGTTTGCAAGGGGACCCTTGGGTGATGTGGTTCTCCCTCAGGGAGATGAATCTCAAACCAGTGCTCTCCAGGGGATGTCTGGATCAAATCAGATGCTGGATCAGTTTAATTCTGTGCAGCAGAGCTGGCAGTCAGGTGTGGTGTGACCTGCCCTTTTTCTTCCTCACAGCATCTTCCCTAATATTTTGACAGGGCCTTCACCAGGCCTGTCTGGAGGATTAATAACCTCTTTCTCTGTAATCAGCAGATTGCACAATTACCCATTTCTTAATCAATTACAGTCATTTGCAAATTCTTTCAACAAACAACTCCACCAGTGCCTGTGACACCCACAGACAGCACCTCCCCAAGCCCTGTCCAACCCCAGCTCCTTCCCCCAGCTCTTCCCAGCCTGAGCTGCTGGACTGCCTGGTGGGAGCTTGGGAAGCCTGGCTGGCCTCTCTGTGCTGTTATTGCTGGGTTGCCTTGAGCCCAGGAGTCCTGCAAAGCCAGTGCATGGATTAGTTGCTCAAAATACAAGGGAATATTCCCAGCTCCTCCATCCTGAACCTGCTGGGGAGCAAATGTGTGAGCAGGGTAAGAGTGCAGCCCCCAAAGTGGCAGAAGGAGGGGGAAGCTGTTTGACAAAAAGCTCTTGGCTGGTGTAGCTGCCCTTGATGCAGCTGTGTGGGCACAGGTAAGAACTCTGGAGGAAACTGGAGTGATGTTGAGAGCAATGCAGGCTCCTTGAGAGTCACTAAATAGTGTGACCATCCTGCAAGCAACAAAGAAGGTGTTTTCAGCCTGAAGGATGTAACTCAGCACACAAATCAGGAGGTCTGCAAGGGCAGGGAGACTTGAGTGGAGAACAAGGTGTCCCTTGTGCACTTGCATCAAATGCCAACATGAGCCAAGCAGAAAGGAAATGAATAGAAGAGATGTGATGGGAAAAGCAGGGTGATGTTCTAGGATCCTGCTCTTGCAGACAGTCTCCAGGTGCATGGCAGCTGGAGTTACAGGCTGGGATGTCCCCCAGAAAGCAGTCTGGGCAGTAACCAGCAATGATCTTGGCCCTACACCTGCCTTGTGTCCTTGTATTTGTATTTTCCCATGTTTTTAACTTTATTTTCAGCTCTGTAATCAAAGGCTTATCTGTGTACAGCAGTGTGGTCAGCTTGCATGCTCTCAGCTCCCGTGTGTGCCTGGAGAAGGCAAAGCAGATGGAGCTGAAAGCACAAGGTCTCCCATTCCACAAGGAGAGGACCACTGCAGAGAGAAACGTGCAGGCAGCACTCAGGGCCTACACTTTGGATCTGGGAATCTGACACTGGACACTGCACCTCTCTGAGCTGTTGGGGCCAGACCTGAGTGACCCAAGGAAAGTTTGCTCCTGGCTGGGCCTGGGAAGGGCAGGCAGTGCTCACCTTGCCTCAGGGAGGGGGCAGCAGGGACCCCTCTGTGTGCAAAGGGCTCAGGATCCTCCCTTCTGCCATTGTGGAAGAGGTTTTACAGCAACTTCTATGAGCCAGAGAGAAGTTTGATAAGAGGATCCATGTTTGATAAGAGGATCCATGTTTACCCCTGAAAGAATGTCCTACGAAGGTCGTTGAATAGAAACCAAGAAATAAAGAAGGATAAATAAGAGAAACCTGCAAATGTCTGTTCCAATAAGCACTTTGTTTGTCTCTTGTGACCAATGGGTAAAGTGTAAACTTAGGAGTTTTGTATGATGCCTTGTGAAGGCTGACCTAGAACAGAGACTGGACAGAGCTAAAGAATAAAGCAGGGATTTATTAAAAGGCTCAATGGATCCACCTTGGGCAGCACAAACCAAAATGGCCACAAAATGGACACTGGTCACGGGGTCTCTCACTTTTATCAGTCCTGCTCCATTTGCAT
Organism: Peucedramus taeniatus; assembly: GCA_013400575.1. NCBI lineage: Eukaryota > Metazoa > Chordata > Aves > Passeriformes > Fringillidae > Peucedramus > Peucedramus taeniatus. Next base: position 504,333 of record WBNO01004121.1, read on the forward strand.
ATTGGAGTTATTTGTCCAATTACACCTTTAGGTGATGCAGTCCCATCCTTTTCTCTCTTCAGCCCATGTTGTTTGTGCTCTTTGGCCTGAGATCTGGATGGGCTGTCCTTGGTCCCCAGCTAGGGAAGGAATTGTTTTGTCTCCCTGCTCTGTGCAGAGCTCACCATCCCATAATATGAAGCTCAGACCCACACACTAAAGCAGCACAGAATCTGAAAAACATAAAAGCTAAAACCTGAGGCATCATGTAAGAATGTATAAAAAGCATGCATGCTATAATAAAAACAGGTTTGAAGCCTTCTGAAAATGGAGTGTGTTGCTTTGTGTTGTGACTGTCTCAACCATGACATGCCATCACCCCTGACTTGTACCAGGCTTGCTTAGGATTGCCAAACATTGTGTTTGCTGCCAGCTGAAGCTGCAGGGGAAGCACAAGCCCTGCTCCAGGTCTCGTGTTGGAGAAACATCCTTGACTTCTCACACTGGTAGTTTCTGTTATGATCAGTGCTTACCTGACATTTTGCTATCAGATGCTAAAATCAAAAAGTATATTCAAACCTGAGATGCCACAAACTGGGAACTTTTGACCTGAGGTTTAAAACTCTTTGCAACAATCAAACTGCAACTTTCTTCTGAGAAATCCAGGGATGTGACTTTGCAGGTTTGCTCTGCTGTGACAGATAGTCAGAAACAGTTGCTAAATCCAGTAACAAAAATAAGATTTTAACTATATTTGACTCTTGTTTGCCTTGCTGACTCAACTCAGCTACTGCTGTGGGTGCCAGAAGATATTCCTGGACATACAATAGCAATGCAGTTATGACCTAAATGCTGATTGCAGAGCTGCTGTCATGGACTGAGGGTGACTCAGAACCTACTGCTTGAGATTTGTTATTTGCAATTTGCCTTTTATCCCTTAGCTTAAACAGTGCACTCACCTAGTCTGGGCTTGGAAGATGCACTTTGACAAAGAATTTTAGAAAGGACAGTAAAAGAAGGTCACCTTCTCTTTTAGGTGCCCATCTGGGTGTTTTTAAGGTGGGGGTGAAAGTCAAGACACTAAGATACCCATCCACTTTTAAAGTTCCTGGAGCACATGACTAATTACATCTCTGCTAAAAAGAAGGCAGGATAGGTAAATCCATCTGCAGCTAAGTCATAAACAACCCTTGCCAAGAGATTGCTTGTCCAGACTCTGTGTGGAAAAACCTATTGAGTCATCAGCCTTCCTAGACATTGGGAATAGCTTAGTAAGGCTTTAAAAAAACAGGAGAAAGGCTAAATTGATCATATTTTGGAGATGGGATGTGAAGCATCCAGGACAACTCCCTTCATGTAAATGTCTGGGTTCGTTGTGTGTCTGGGAGATTGTGAGGAGCTGAGCATGGAGCAGTTGGGTGTTATCAGACATGCAGGTCCTGCAGGCAGAGGAGAAGGAATCACTTGCAAGGGTTCCCTGAAAATACTTTGCAAATTGTTTCTTGGCTCTCTTCTGGGAGTGGGGAAGCTGCAGTGGCTGCAGGCAAGGCTTGGTGTCTCCAAGTACCCGCAGCTCCTGGAAGGTGTCCTGGCTGAGCTCTGGGTGAGACCACAGCTCGTGGCCCTGGGGCACAGGCAGGCTCTGTGGAAAGGCAAACACAGGCCCTGGCAGAGCTGGGCAGGGGTCCCCCATCACCCCTCACCCAGCAGCAGTCAGCCCAAAGTGAGTCCTGCCTGCCCTTTCCCTCAGCAGCTGCCCTGGCAAGACACGAAGCACAGAGGTGGCAGAGCTGAGTCCAGCTTAGACACAGCCACCACCCACAGGGTGAACATCCATGCCCTGGACCTCGAGTCACCAGAAAATCTTGGGTGCCACATTTATGCCCAGAGTTGTCCAGGTGTGACAGTGGAAAAGCTTGTCTGTAGCAATGAGTGCTTGGGTGGCAGAGCAAGCAGATGCTCTCTACTGTCTGCTCCAGCCAGCACAGCACAGCTCCTGGACATGTCTCTTCTCCTGGATTTGGGTACAGATGGTGTTGGGTCACCCTGGGGGGAGGCTGGGCAGGAGATCCCAGTGCTTTACTGCACTGTTGTGGCAATAGCAGAGCCAGTGGGCCAGAGGAGGGGTGAGAGTGGCTCCCAGGACATGCTGTCTGAGTGTGCTGCTGTTGGGAGATGGAGGCTTTTTGTTCTGCTTTTTTTTCCATTGTGCATGTGCACTTAACCCAGCTCAGCCTCCTCTGACAATAACACTTTGTTTCCCTTAACCAACATCACTTTTTAAATGATGCAAATAATTTTAGTGCATCCAAACAGGAAGTGGCTGAGTGTCTGGGTGTCTGAATCAACATCCTGGAGGCTGGGCCTTTGCCACCAACAGAATTACTAAATATAGGAGCTGCCTATGGATGGAAGTGAGGGTCTTGGAAATGGAAGAGCCAATGAGATTCTGTGCCAGACTGTCACCATTGGATGTGGCCAAATGCCACTGTTACTTGCCCTGCTCAGCCAGGCTGGTGTGGCCACAAGCTGCATCATCTCAGCTCCTCTGGGCTGATGCGACCCCATTTCCTCTCGGGTTGTGGCACTGAGATGGAACGAGCAGAGCAGAGGGACCAGCACGACTGCTTGGTGCTGGATGAGCAGCACTCAGGAGCTTCCCAGTGAATCCTTTTCCAGCTCAGTGGGCTTAGCAGGGCAGCCAAGCACAGAAGGGAATCCAGGGCTGGCTGTCCTTTCTGGCATGTGTGGAACAACTGAGTCACCAGCAGGTCTGGGGAAAAGCCACAAGAAGAAGTCAGGTCATTTACCACTCAGCAGGCGTCAGAGTGCCACCTCAAGTTATTTTTTCTTCTGGATAAAGAATGCAGGATTTAAAAAAAAGACTTGCTGCAAGTTTTCAAAAATCCAACAATGCCAGGAAAGTTCTAATTTGTCCACATTTACTGTGAAACACGGGCACCATAACTGGCAGCACAGACCATGAATGCTGCCTACAAAACCAAAATACCTCCCCAACCCACTTGATTGCTCTAGATAAATTATCCATGGCTCCCAAACTAATCCCAGGATATCTTCTATAGGTGTTTTTGCTCTCCTATCTCCCATGAGGCAGCCTAGGAAGGAGACCAATGATGGTTTGCGGTGATGAATGCTCAGGAGGACACCCCTGGCTTTTCCTGCTCTGGATCTATACTCATGTGTGACCATGAATCCAAGGTCTCTCCTGATGCCCAGTGCTGGGGATCTGCAAAGACTGAAACTGGTTTGGGTTTGACAGACAGACCAGGTGGGTAGAGGATACCTGAAGGTATCCCCTGGGAATGCAAGGCATGGAGTCAGCCCCCGAGGGGCTCCTGCTGATTACTAACATGGGACAGCATCTTCTCTGGTTCTGAGCACACCTTCCTGGCCACTGCAGGTGGAGCTAAACCCACCAAAGCTGCTCATGGCTGTAGTATTGCCACAAGCACCACAGTGAGGGAGATCTGAGCTCTGAGATACAGGGCACCCTCCTGGCCAAAAACTCTGGAGCAGCTCTTTGGAAATGAGTGTTTCTACATAATCCCAAATTCTGCGTGTCCCGCTGTGACCTCTCAACCGTCTAGTTTGGAAGGAGGAGAGTCATCCTTATGCCAGTGTAGAAAGGTGAGAGCCTGACTTAAGCCCTTCAAAAAGGACATCAGTGGCCCCACAAGGGCCAGGTCCTGCCCTCAGCCAGAGGAGAAGGTGGGAGAGGAAGAACAGCCACTCTGGTCTCTCAGTGAGACAGAAGGACTTCTCTCCTTGATGCTTGGCATCTTAGACTCCTTTGCCTGCAGTTGGGAAATTTGGATCAGCTCCTCCTAAAAATAAGCAGACTTTTCAATTCTTTGAGCTTTCACACTGTGCACTGTTCAGAACTGGAAATCACCATTTCTTTGTGGGAATTTAGATAAACGGTGGTGGCAGAATTAAACCCCTTGAGTGCAACCAAAGGGGCATTAACCATCACACAGCAGTGCTCTTCTGTGGTCTGGAAGGACTGAGTTGGAAGGGTTATTTTAAGGTCTAGGAAGAATAAATTTCTGAGCAAGTGCCCAGAAACTCCTTTGAGTAAGTTTTTGGTGTTTTTTTTTTTTTTTTTTTTTTTTTTTTTTAAAATTAAAAAAAAAATATTTTTTTTTTTTTTTTTTTTTTTTTTTTGTTTTTTTTTGTTTTTTTTTTTTTAAGTGAACTAAAGATCATTATATCTCATTTTAACAATGATATCACTATTAAAATGCACAGGAACCTTCACTGTGGTGGCATTGTGATCTCTCCTTTCACAAGCATGTTCTAGACAGAGATGATAATCTCACAGGAACACTTCTGCTTCCTGCACGAATCTGACACTGTAAGGCAGACGTGGATAGAGTTTGGTTTGTTCTGTGCTGAAAGCATCAACTGGTTTTTTGCCATTTCACTAAAGTGGAAGTATTTAATGATGGGCTGGTGTGTAGGAGCAGTGACATTTCTGCACTGTTATTCAGCATGAACACTTTGGGCACACTGTGCTTTTCTCTTTGTCCCAGTGCCCTATTTCAGAGCAGATCCTCACACATCTATTTTGGTTATTTGTAAAAATGTTGCATTTAAGTGTAACTGACAGTCCATATCCTGCCCTGTATTGACAAATTTCTAAAGCTTAACCAGGATACCTTGGGGGTTGGCAGCTCAGAGAAAAAACAGACAAGAAGTTGAGAATGTAACAGAGCCATCAATTCCAAAATTTTCAGACTAAAACTAAAAGAAAATCTTGATTCAGATCAAAACAAAATACCATTTCATCTCATGAGGGAGAAATTCCCAGTATTTTCCACCAACTCAAGTATCGTTATTAACAGAAAGTGACTTTTCTCTCAGAGAGTGTGGCATTCGTGGAAATGCCAGTGATAGTCACAGGAAACTGGACAAGACCTTTTGGTCTGAATAAGATGCTTGGGGCTGGACTCCCACAGCTGTCAGGCTGTGAAGTGCCTTTGTCCTGCTGTGGGTGTGCAGAGCCAGAGGGTGGAAAATCGCCCGTCTTCTCTGCTCTGTGAAGAATAATGAAATATTTAGTGGCCCATGGAGAGTGAGAAGATCATGCTGTCCTGGGGGTTACAGCCCTTCCTGTAGGGACAGGGATCTTGCTCCTGCTCATGAGAGTCAGTCCTTAGTGGCTCTCCAGGAGAGAGGTGTGAGGGGCCCAGAGGGATCTCCAAACCTGCCATGTAGGAGAGAGGCACCCATGGGGACAGAACCCAGCTCAAATGCCCAATGTCCTACAGGAACCTGAGCCCTGGGGTCAGCACCAACCCTCCAAGGGCCAAGGACCTCCCTTTGGTACAGAGGCCATAACAAAAGCAGAAATTTTGTTTCAGCTGTAACAAAATGTTCCTGACTAATCTCAAACGTAGCCCTTTGCTGGTGAGAAAAAGGGAATATAAAAGTGACTAGATCTGAATTGGTAATGAAATACTTTTCTGTTTCAATGATTTAATTGATAATTTGGTTGTTCTTGTGGTAGAAATTGACTCTGGGTTTCCTCAGAGTCACAAACCAATGGTAGCTTGGGCTGGACCCTGTCCTGGCTGTGAGGCACTGGCACAAGTCAGCTGAAGGGTGGCCACAGGTCCTGCAGCTCCTCCCCAGCCAGACCTGGGGTCACCACATGCTGTTCCTTCAATTTCAGCTGCTTGTGGCAGTGTCAGCTCCCAGGTGAGCTCAGGACAGGCCATTTCATTCCTGGCAGACTTGCTGAAGCTCCAGGTGAAACTCAGCAGGACATGGAAAAGCCCATGCCAAGGTCATGGGAGCAGTGACCACTGCCACATAGGGTGATGCCTTGTGAAGGCTGGCCTAGAACAGAGACTAGAGAGAGTTAAAGAATAAAGCAGGGATTTATTAAAAGGCCTCAACAGATCCACCTTGGGCAGCACAAGAGCCCAGCCAGGGCTGCACCCAAGATCAACCAAAATGGTCCCAAAATGCACGACCGGGCACAGGGTCTCTCCCTTTTATCAATTCTGCTCCATTTCCATATTGGAGTTCATTGTCCAATTACAGCTTTACCCCATGAAGTCCCATCTTTTTTGTTTTCTCTCTTCAGTCCACGTTGTTTCTGCTTTTGGTCCTGAGATTTGGATCATCTGTCCTTGGTCCCCAGCTAGAGAAGGAATTGTTTTGTCTCCCTGCTTTGTGCAGAGCTCACCATCCCATAATGTGAAGCCCAGACCCACACACTAAAGCAGCACAGAATCTGAAAAATAGAAAAGCTAAAACCTGAGGCATCAAGGTTTTAGCCTTGATGAAGAAGCCTAGACTTCTAACTGTATGTGGTGACAAGGGGCAACATGCTGCCTCCATCACCTTCCCTGGGACAAGAGCCAGGGGTGGGTAAAGCAGGGATGGGTTTCTGGAGAGGGAATGGCCCAGCAGGAGCAAACAGTGGAGAGATCTCAGCTCCTGGTGCTGAACATGGCAGCTCTGGATTGAGCTGCAGGAACTATTTCCCTCCCATCCCTAGCTGCTGCTGGCTCTGCCCTGCTGGGGTCACAGGCCAGGCCAGCAGGCAGATGGTCCATTGGTTTAGGTAGGGCTGATCCTGGCAGGGAAGGGGGGAGGCTTCCTGAGGTCTGTGGGAATTACTGGCAGCTCATCACTGTGGGTTTATTTCCTTTTCACTGTCTCCCCTTGCCCTGTGTCACAGGTGCCTGAGGCAGGGTGATGTGCTGGTGTTCCCAAGGGAGCTGGGAAGGTGTTCCAGTTGTGAGTCCACCTGTGTCTCCCCTTTCTGGGGGATCAGGGCTGCCCAGACTGGCTCTGGTGCCACATCTAGGCTGCCCCTCACAGGGATGTCACAGGGGTTGAGCCAGGCCCCTGCTGTGGTCCCCCTCAGTTCTTCCCCGAGGTCCTTGGCAGTGCAGGGATTTAATGGAGCATTTTGAGACCTCTTGCAGGTGTGTGAGCTCGTGGGCTCCTGCATGGGGCTGGGCTGTCTGTGCTGGAGCTCAGACTGAAGCTACAACAGAGTGAAGGCAGTGAGGATGCTGCCAGCGTGTGTGAAGGGCAGTGTGAACACCTCTGACTTGCTCTTGCCCAGTGAATGCTTGGTATCTCCGACAGAATGAACTTCAGGGCAGTTCTGTGTGCTCAGGTCTGTGTCCCCACTCTCTGGCCATGGCAGGAAGCTGGGTTGTGTCTCTGCAGCCCCATGTGTGCCATGGGGATGGATGAACTTCTCAAAGAGCCACAGCCCAACACGGCTCCACCACAGGGCCCACCTGGCCCTCCTGGACTTCAGTGGGAGATGAAGAGCCTGGCTGTTGGCCGGGTCCTCTGCAGAGGTGGAGCTGCCAGAGCAGACACAGGGCTCACCTGGGAGCAAGTGGTTTTTGTCCTTGTGCCTGACTCCAGTGTGCCGTGTCTCAGTGCTGCCTCTCCTCCCTCACCTCCAAATGGGGAAGGACCAAATGAGGCCAGCTGTGGCTCAGGTGGAAGCAGAGGAGGCTCAGAGAGCAGGCTGTGCTTGTGCCCTGGCCTGCTCTGCTCCTCTGCTCTCAGCAGCTCAGGCTGTGCCTGCTCAACTCCACCAGGTGTGAGAGCCTGAGAGGAGCCACTACAGAAACACCGAGCCTGGAAGGATCCCTGAGGTCACTAATCCAACCTCCCATGTCATAGACAGGGCAGGATGCTCCTGGCCTTCTCCAGCAATTTTGAAAATCTCTGTGGATTATGTCTCCGTAATTATAGGCAGCTGCTCAACCAGGCCCAAGATGACCTGTGCCCATGGGGCAGATACACAGACACAGGGGAGGAAGGACCTGTTTTTATCATGGAGCAGTAATGGACCTCCCCATGGGACCCTGGTTCCCTTCTGCTTCCCCTCCAGGCTACAATCACCCATGGCATGGCCAAAACCTGGGTGGCACTGGGGAGCCCCCAGTGCATGGGATGAACAGAGGGAATTAAAGGATCCCCTCCTCATGGGATTCAGCAAGGCAGCTGGTAGATGTGTTCCTCCTGAGCTGGAATCAGAGCTGTCTGGAAAAGCAACTGTATGCCCATGGAAGTTCCAGAGGACTGGCACACCTTGCACCATTTCCATTTCCATTTTCCATTTGAGACCATTTCATCTGGTCTCAAAGGTCTCCAAGAAAGAGCTTAGCAAGTAAATACTTGCAGGGGGTTTGCCAGCTAGCATTCAAAAACTACAAAATGTCATGCTTTACTGGCCAGGACCTCTTCCAAACTTAGAATTCTGAGAAGAATTCCCAGCAGTTCTGGTGGTGAGAGAGGAGATTTTTTTGTTTGTTTGTTTGTTTGGTTTTTTTTTTTTTTTTTTGTTAGTTTGTTTTTCAAAAAGCCGTTTTGTATCAAAACAAAAGTTTTAGATGCAAACTTTCAATCAGCTCAGGGGACAGCCAAGCACTGAGCTTGTGGGTTTCCCTTCTGCATCTCTGAGTCATTGTGAGAGCAGAGGGTCTCTATTTTTAGGCTCTGCACACACTAACTGATACCAGCCACAGAGCCAGGCTGCTCTTCCACAGACAGTCACAGCTGCAAAGCCTCACTCCCAGCTCAGTGGTGCTCCCTGGGTCTGGTTTGGTTTCACAGATGGGTATGGAGGAGGGGATGGAGATGTGACCCTCCTGCCCAGCCTAGGAGCTGTGCCAGTCAATATCCACTGTGCCAGGGGGTCATCCCTGCCCACGGTGCCCCTCTGCTGGAGCACGAGGGCAGAGGGGTGAGAAGAACCAGTTCTGCACAGGCATTAGCTGCCATCTTTGGCTTGCATCATTTTCTCCCAAAAAGCAGGAGTTTGATTTTACCTTGTTTTTTATGTAGCAGAAAGTTTCAAGTTTTATTTGGTAAGTCCAACCACCCAAACCTGACAATTAGAGAACTACTTGGATTTGAGCTTGGCACAATGATGCCTTCTGGGAGAAAAGCATCTTGTGGCCCTCTCCTGCCTGAACTGGTTTCGCTGGAGGGACTGGGATTGAGAATTTTTGTATGCTTTGTTATTGAAGAATTGGCATTGAAATATAGAAGAAATGCTTTTTCCTCTGTCTTCATTTTAGGAGCTGATTGGAAGGAGACCAATGTGTGTTTTAAGTAGCTGCATTGGGTGCAGAAGAGCACAGGGACATGTGATGGAGAGAGTCCTGCCTGGGCCAGATGTGGCCTTAGAGTGGCCTTTTTTTGAGCATATGAATCAATCCTGGGGAGAAATTCATGGCTTTCTCAGTAACGCTTTTGGGCCTGCCCACAGATGTCAAAAAAGCAAGACAGAGACTCCATAACTCACCAGGGTGTCTCATATGGGGAAGCATGATGTGTGTAGATGCATCTGTGGGCTGCAGGATGCGTGGGTTAGCACAGGGGGAAGGCAGCAGGTCAAGCCAAATGGTTAAAGAAGAGATGTTGTAAAAAGAGCTCACTGCTGAGGAGACTGGAGGTGGAGGTAACTTGCCCAAGATACAAAAGTTTTGTTGTAGGATGAGCTCAGTTACAGCCTGCCTGAGAGATCCACGTCTCAATTATTGTACAAAAGGCATTCAGCTCCATGGAAGAGTGCTCATTAACCATGGCTGAAGCCACACAACAACAAGTCCAGCCTTGGAAGGATATGTGTGAGATGGAAAAAAAATAACCCAACATAAGCCCTTCAAGCCATTTTCTGCCCCAAGAGATGCTGTTCCTGTGGTCTTGACAAAAAGCCCTGAAGCAGAAAGAGAAAGCAGGGATGGAAAGGTTCAGTTCCTCTATAGGTTAACTTTCTTCCCTGAGCCATTTTAAGAAGTGTAGAAAGAGCAGGTTTTGTTTATCTTACGTTACTCTGGCATTGTTCCATGCAAGGATTTCAGTTCTGATGTGCTCCTGCAGCCCTGGAATATAGAGTGTAAAATCACAGAACAGATCAGACAGACCTCACTGCCCTGCTGGCACAGGTTGCTCAGTGTTTGTCGAGGCAAGTTGGGCAAATCTTAAAGGACAGACCCACTATGGTCCCTCTGGGCCCCTATCCCAGTGCTTGAGCACTGGAATCAGCTCTTACTGGCTCATCCATGCCTCATGAGGAGCTTTCTGGGCAGTCAGCTCTTAGTGAGAACTTTCTGATCCAGCTCTACATTGTCCCAGCCAGGCTACTGGCCCATTTCCCTGGGAGGGTGGGGAGGCCCTGGCACAGAGTGCCCAGAGAAGCTGTGACTGCCCCATCCCTGGCAGTGTCCAAGGCCAGGCTGGATGGGGTTTGGAGCAACCTGAGATAGTGGAAGGTGTCCCTGCCCATGGCAGAGGGTGGAACAAGATGAATTTTGAGGTCCCTTCCAACCCAAACCATGAGATGATTTTAAGGCTGTTATAACCCCATGGCTCCATGGGCAATGTAAATTCTCCTGCCTTTTGCCAAAGCTGATTGCTGAGCACTGCCTGCCCATGGGCCACTGGGCAGTCCCCACCTCACCTTCTTTGCCACATGGAGTTGTGCAGCTCCATGGAAACAAGATCCAGCTTTGAGAAACACAATGGCACAGGTCCCTGGAGGAAAGATCTTGGCCAAAGCTGCAGGAGCTGTGTAGGGAGATTTTTTCTCTAGAAGACATCTCTTCTCCTTGCTGTGCTCAGGAAATGTGATTTTTGTTCCCTCATAAAGCAAGGAGAATTTCCACTCTGTGTAGCTGTAGCTTGTGGAAAGGTTCAGCGTAGCTCCTGCCCAAACCCTTGGCACCTTCCTCGGGCAGCAGAGAGGGCCTGTGCTCACATGTATCTTCTTTCTGCTTGCCTTGTGCCACACTGGCACTGCTGGAAAGTGCCTTTTCCTTGTGAGCAAGTGGCCCTGGCTGCAGGCCTGCTGCCTTCTGAAGGCTGAGAGAAGAGTGGGCCAGTAAAGTCCAGTTTGTGAGCCCAGTGTATCCAGGGATGTCACAGTAACGGGCCCCTGGCCGAGTTATATTTGGTATAGACTCTATGTATTGTAGAAGGTTGATCATATTAATCTTTATTAAGAAACCTATTGCTCTTATGCACAGTTATGATATAGCTGGACCTAACTGGTCATCCAATCCAAACACCATCACCATTGGTTAATTAAGAAACCACCCTTTGGTAAACAGATCTCCATAACACATTCCACATGTTCACAATACTAGGTGTAGTAAGTTAAGAATTGTTTCTCATTCTTTTCTCTGATTTTCTCACAGCCTTTCCAAGAACAATGCCTGGGAAAGTTGTGTTTCTCTCTGTGGCCAGAGAGCTGCTGCCACAACAGGGATGTCCTTTGTTCATCCACGTTGGGAGAGCACATCTGCTGCTCTCCAGCACTCAGTGGTGGTTACATCACTCAGATCATGCTCCATTTGGAAATGCATTAACAAAACTCTTCAGCAATAATAAGCTTTAGCTAACGAGTGGCAACTGGTGAATGGAGCCTCCATCTGTTCTCACCCACAATGTGCAAAGTCTACCAAAGTCAATGGACTTCTCTCTGCTGAATTCAATGGGCCTTTTGCCAAAATCTCTGTGAATAAAATGATGCTTGTGCATATATTTATGAATGGTGAGGAGGGGGATACGTGCAAATCCAGCATCCACTAAGCGCCCGTGAAACTGTTACTAACACAGTTTTATGTGAATCCCAGCAATTTCCTGTCTGAAAACTTCATGTTTTGGTGCAGGGAGAGGAACTCCATAGCCCTGGGACAGCACCTGTGCTGTGTCAGCAGAGGGTCACATCTGAATGAGTGACATTGCAAGAGGACACCCCGTGGAAAAGTGGATTTTGAAGACTTCAACACTGTACCTGTGTCTAATCTAATTAACCTTGTCATTTATTTATGGCAGACAATTGCTGCTGTCACACTGTTCATTTAGTCATAAAAAATCCAGCATTTTTGTGATTCCTATAAAGGAAAAAGGGTTGGGAAAGAATTCCATGCAACTGTGTACAATGCACATTGCTCTGAAGTAATTTGTTTCTCATGAGCTGTTGAAATGACACCCAGGGACTCAGCAGATAATGAGCCAAATTAGGGATGACTTTAACATCCCTCTGGAAGGGCAGGCATTGTCCTTTCAGATAACACCTGGACATGCTGAATTGCCACAGTCATTTGGAGAGAAAAAACAAGGAGTTTATCTGGATTAGTTCATATATAACCAGCAGTGTCAGTCCTCAAGTGATGTTCTGACAGTTTGGGTAAAACACAAAATTTTTTGCCCCAGTGTGACATCTCCCACCTGAGCATGGGCAACTCCCTGGTTTTTTGTGCTCCAGGAACTGGAGTCTTCAGTGAGAAAGTAACATAGCAGGAGACAGAGAAGGAGGAAGGTCAAGTGTCTTGGAACAAGTGGGCAGAAGTCTTGATGGCATCACAGGATCTCCCAGAGTGGAGCTGAGAATGGGGCAGGGGCAAGGTCCTGAGCATCACATTGCCTGAAGGTTCTGACTCCTGGCCTAGTCACAGAAACCATCAGTGTGAAACAGCTTTTTTTACTTGCTTGCAATCCCTTCTGCCTCCATTTGAATGTGTCCCTGAGGCTGAGTGCCAAAGATAAAATCCTCCTTTCCATCTGATGCTCATAAGGTGTTTGTAATTGCCTCAGCTTCCCTTTCCAAGGTGTGTAGCATGAATGGACATATCCAAAAAGAGCCCAAAGGGCTCCTGTGTCTGCAGGCTCTCACCTCCTCCTGACCCCTCAGAGTTCATAGCACCAGCACTTTGTCCTCATGCAATGGTCCTCCCCATTCTCCAGGCAGCTCCCAATAATTCCTGAGGAAAAAAAGATGCATTTCACTCAGAAATAAATAAAAAAACCACCAACTAACCAAAAAAAAAAAAAAAAAAAAAAAAAAAAAA
>WBNO01004121.1:517187-670710 GCA_013400575.1 Peucedramus taeniatus
AAAAAAACAAACAAAAACAAAACAAAAACAAAACAAAACAAACAAAACAAAAAACCAAAAAAAACCCAAAAAAAAACCCAAAAACACACACCTGTTTCCCTAAACTTTTAAAATACAAATGAAAGTTACAGCAATGGAAATTGGGAACAAAGAGGTATTTAATTCCACCTTATAACTTCAGGTTGATGATGTTTCCCCAAGAGAGCTCCAGTGAGGTACCTGCTGCCTCAGCCCTTCTCCTCAGAGTTTTGGGAGTGATGCAGTTGTGGTCACTGTGGGATTTAATTTGTTATTTATTTCCTTGTGTAGAATCACTTGAATTTCAAGATTTTGGGCAGAAAGCAATCGAGCTGGTGCACTGGGAAAAGACTTGAGCCAGCAGCTCCGGTGCTGCTGGGAAGGGGAGTGGTGGGAAGGTGGGTGATGGATGCAGAAAGGCCTCCAAGCACCTCGAATTAGCACCACTGGCTCATTTCTTTTGCTCTGGCCCTTGGTAGTGGTTGTCTCATCAAATGCAAACATCTTAATGACTTGAGCTCTTCAGTGGATTTCCTCTCTATTATCCCAGCTAAGCTATTTGCTCTACTCACAAGCTGCCAAGCATTGCAGGTCATGGAAAATGCTTTCTAAACTTCTGCACATCATTAGGTTTAAGTAGGACGCTTATAAAGCAATGGAGAGGAGTTAAAAGGCAATTTACCTCTTCTGAGAAATGCAGGTACCCTAGTGATAAGCTCTTGTCTCCCATAGAGGATCTGTGAAGCAGTGAGCCAAGAAGTCTAACACGGGGAGGGACAAATCACAGCCTTTTTTTTCCTAGGGGGATTTTGTTATTTTCCTGCTTGTGGGTGGTATCTTATACTTTAATAACACCCACCCCCCTCCCTACAGCGTCATTCGAGCTGACATCCTGCAAACTGTCACCCAAGGGTCAATTGCTCTGTTTCATCCCTGCGAGCAGAGCTTTGCTGTGACACCGGAGTCCCTATTCCAGGGCAGAGCGGCTCAGGTTCAGCTCCCTGGCAGATGGCATCTGTTCCCTGCTGCCCTTTTCCCCTCTCAATCAGGTTACCACGCCTTCGTGAGCAGCACTAATGTGATGGTGCTGAGCATGGACTGGGAAAGACAAGCAGACACCCACCTGGGGCTCTGGGCACACTCAGTGCCACGTTTTTATCAGAGTAAATCAGATCTCCACTCACAGTGAGACAAAGCTTTCTGGGGCACTTCAACCAGGAGTTCATTCATCCCAGAGAGGAGCTCTGGTGCTCACTCCCTGTGTTTGGACTTGCTGAATCTGTGCACTCACCGCAGCAGCTCATTGTGCAGTAAGCCTGTCCACAGGGCAAGTGATTTTTCTAGTACCTAACTGAGGTGTTCAATGCTGTGCTAATCCCAACCACACAAAACTAACCTCTCAGAAGGGGGAAGAAGAGAACCACGGCTTTTATGTGCAGCCACCTTTTGCAGTGCCTCCAGGAGTATGGTCTGGGGATTTTTTGGCTCTATTTGCATAAAGGCAGCCTTCTTCCTTGTGCTACAGGCTTAAATTGTTTGGTTTGGTTTTGTTGGTTTTTTTTTTTTTTCTTTTTATATTGAGCTGTATGAGATCACTAATGATGTGTAAGCACTGGAGATCCCTGTGCCTCCAGCAACCACTCCAGAAGGGTTCTGAAGGCAGCAGGCTCCAGCATTCCTGGCTACTGCAAGAGCCTTAATGTGGAGTAAAATCAGAGTGAATGATGAGCCACTGTGCATAACCCAAACCCCCTTCTGCCCCATCACTGGATGAGTCAGTGATGCCAAGAGACAGCCCATGCCACTGTGGGCACCAGGGCCAGCTGAGGCTCTTCCAAATGGCTCATGGGCACGTTCAGGGCTCCCTGTGCAGGGACACCAGCCCCGTTAGACAGGCTGGACCCACCACGCTGTTCTGGAGGCTCAAAGAGTTTGATAGCAAGGCTGTGGGCGGGTCTGGGCAGCTTGATCTCCTGCCAGTTTGGGAAATGTTTAATTCACTCACTCAGACCTGGAAAGGTTGTGGATGTGGCTGTCATTTGCACTGACAGATTTCCAGGGTAGTATTGTTGTCAATATACAGCTAAAGCGAAGCTGCTTTTTCAGTCAGCAGAGCTGAAAAACTACACAAGCAAAGGTAAGAATGTGGCTCATGAATAAGTTGGAACAGGACAGATGGTTCAACTGGCAGGACAGAGTTTTCCTAAAGCTTGTCTTTCAGGGCAGGTTTTCACTGGAAGGCTGGACAGCCGGGCCAGGTTCCTGCTCACAGTGTGAGTCCTGGTTAGTTTGTTCTGTCCTTGTGGCAGAGCAGGAGGCTGTGCTGGGCATAGCCTTGGCAAAGGGCCTGTGCCTCCAGTTTTGGCAGCATGGCTGAGTCCTGATAGCATCAATAAATGATGCAGATGTCCAGAAGGCAGCAGTGTCCATCTGGCTGTGTTTGTTGATCTGTAATGTGGACTCTCTGGCTATTTGCAAAATCTGTTCTTTAAATGCTCATTCTGGGGTGCTGCTCTGCAAGGCTCAGCAGCAATGCTGGCAGTCCAGAGGTCCCACTCACCTTCTTGGCTCATCCTATGCATTCCCTTCCCATGGCTTGCAGGTCACTCCCCAGGTTTGATTCCCACCTATCTGTCAGCCCAAACACTGGCTGCACATCTGCACCCAACTGTGCCCTGCAGAGCCTCCTGTTCCTTACAGGAAACAACTCCTGCATGACCAGGAGCTTGGCTGGCCACAGCCCTGCACAGAGCTCCTCAACCTGCACTGCAGCTTCACCTGGGGCATGCAGGGCAAACACCTTCTCCACCTCAAGAGTTGCCACAAGTCCCTTGTGTGAAGGAAGGGACCACCAGGTCATAGAATCATAAAATCATAAAATCATGGAATGATTTATATTGAAAGGGACCTCCAAGCTCAACTTGTTTCACCCCTGCCAGGAGAGAGGCACCTCCCACTGTCCCAGGCTGCTCCAAGCCCTGTCCAGCCTGGCCTTGGACACTTCCAGGGATCCAGGGGCAGCCACAGCTGCTCTTGGCAACATGACTGGCCAGTACATTCTGCTGGATTTTGGGCAGTGAGAGAACCTCCTGAAGGAAGCCTTGCTGACATTACACTGGGGGTCTCCCTTTCTCAAAGGTACAACTCTGCCTGCCTGCAGTCCAGGATGTGCTTCCTCAGACACTTCATTAATCCCTATTTTTAAGCTTTTCTTGCCAATTGGGATGGGATAAGCTACGTTGTTAATTAATGAAATGGGGCAAATCTCACTAGCTCAGAGCATGGCTTTGCCACTCCTGTTGGGGCCTGGCCTGAGAGGAACCCAGCCTGGCCTGGTGCTCATCCCCCACTGTGTGCACCTGCCCTGCACTCCTGATTTAATCCTCTGTTCTGATGAAAACATCCAGCCCCAGGGGCTGTTGAATAAACCCTGACCACAGGTGTCCAAGGAGGTGGGGCACAGAACCCAAGAAATTTTCCATCTGGATCATGGGCTGAGCTTGGACCTGGAGATGATTCCCCACGAGGCAGATTCCTGCAGAGCTGTCTCACTGCTGCAGGAGCTGCACTTGGGGCAGCAGTGTAGTCACAGGAGATGAGGACATCACTGCAGCCTGCTCTCTTTCACACACATATGGGCTTAATTCTTGGTTCCAGGGTCTGGTCTGGGGTGAAGGAAATACTGATGGTAACTGCTCAGCAGAGAAAATTTGTGACCAAGGAATGATCTGGCACAGAGGGCAAAGGGCCAAATGCAAGGAGGGGTTAAACTCTCTGGAAGCAGAAGTGCCAGAGACTAAATGGCTCCTTGCAAGGGACTGCTGCTGGAGCCAGGGTATATAAGGAATCTGTTTGTGATGCATCTTTTCAGACTCCATACTTTGCACTAGGACTCTGCCCAATAAGTGTTCATTAAATTTCTCTTCTATCTTTAAGAACAAATGTGTGTTTAACTTCCCTCAAGGGGTATCATAAAAACTCCCCATCAGGGATATTTGCCTTCTTAAAGAGTAGTCAGTCTGGATTTGTGCTGGCACCAGTTCCAGTGCCCAGGAGCTTGGCTGGCACATTAGTGAGGGCAAATGCTTGCCAGCCAGGGAGCCATCCTGCTTCCACAGTGCCAATGCCCCTCTCACACGTGCACCCCTCACCCTCTCCTCCCATGAGGCAAGTCTGGGAACACCAGTTATCCTCCTGCAGCTTTGGAAGTGAGGTTTTCTTCTGCCCTCTCACAGCTAAGAGCCAGTATTGCTCATGGTTACTGGATGCACGAGAAGTTTGGACCTAAGGAAACATTTCTTTATTGAGAGGGTGGTCAGACACTGAACAGGCTTCCTTGGGTGCTGGTGGGCTGGTGGGTGCCCCAGGCCTGGCAGGGTTTAGGAGGCATTAGGACAGTGCCCTTAATAACACACTGCAGATTTGGTCAGCCCTGAAATGGTTGGGCTGTTGCACTGGCTGATCATTGTAAGTCCCTTCCAAATGAAATATTCCATTCTGTTCTGTTCTATTCCATTCTGTTCTATTCTATTCTATTCTATTCTATTCTGTTCCGTTCCATTCCATTCCATTCCATTCCATCACAGTTTTCTGCAGTTTAAGGACAACTGAAAATTGTGGGAACCCAGTGATTTGACTCCACATAAAGATGTTATTGAAATAGAAAACATGGAGCAAAAATAAGGGGCAGAGAGAGGCTTTCCAAGTTGCAAGGTGAAAAACCCTGATTCTTCTATTGCCCAGGCTTAGGCAATACTGCCAGGCCAGGCTTTGGTGCTGGAGCTTCTCAGCTTGGCTTCACACTCCTCTTGCCCCCCTTCAGACATGGGAGGTGCTCTCAGTCTCCCTCTGGGTGAGCTGTCTAGACCAGCCTCAGGCTCCATTCAGGGGATGAAGCACTTTTGGGGCACGACTCACCTGCCTGACAGGTAGGTCAGAACCTAATTAATCACTTGAACTTTTTTTTTTTTGCCTCCAGTGCTTATAAATGGAGCTGGGCATGGCTTGCTCACATTGGCTTCCCTGCCTTTCAGGCATTTCACACAGGAGGTGAACTGCACCCTGCTTCACTTTTGGACTCTGGCATCTTATTCCCACTTCAAATCCCACTTCACTCTGGGGAAATCTGGTCATGTTGCCTGGGGCAGGCAGATCTCTGATTCTCTTTCCATGGTGGAACAAGAGAACTTCCCAAAATAATCAGAGGAGAATGCTAGCATGTGGATGTGTGTGTGCTCATGAAAGGTGGAGCCTTAGGGAAACCATTTACATGCCTCCTGCAAATTTGATGTTTTACAATGGCAGGCATAGCTTCTACAGCTGCTGAGACATATTTCAAGAGGAAAGTCTGCACAAAGCTGAAGGCAACAAGTGTTCATGGGCAAAAAGAAGAAAAGTAGTGAAAATAAACTATAAAAAAGAATGTTTTGGTTCAACACAAGTGGAAACATTTTCACCATCAGGAAGGGCAAATGCTGGGGAAAATCTTGTGACTCCAGCATGAGAGGATTTTAAATCCAGGTCAGACACTGCCATAAGTGCCAGAAGCACCACTGTGTGGGAAGGGAATTAGCTGACACCTTGCTGTGTCTCTCAGACCTGTTTTATCATCCTTTCACCTTTTTATGGGCATTCTGTGTAAGCAGCTTGTAATCACTCTGTATTTAATACAGCCTGGTCTTCTCCCTCCTCCAGCACTCACAGCCAATGAGCCCCTCCACAGCACTTTAATGAGCTCCTCTGTGAGTTACTGTGGGCACATCTCCCAGAAAAAGGATGTCACCAGTGCAGCTCAAACAGCAGGAACTGAGTGTGGCATTCACCTGTGACATTCATGAGATCAGCTGGCACTTCAGGCAGCTTTGAAATCTTACCAGATATTTCTAGAATGAAAGGAACATCCACAATCTCAGTAAATAATAACAAGGAAAATTTTGGGCACCCGTTAAATTTGGTGTTCTCTTGCCAAACAGTGCAGGTTGAGTGTAGGGTAGGGACTGAGAAGAGGCTTCTGGCAGGTGCTGAGCATCAGCAAACGTGCAAGAGCCTGTACCAGCATATATGGAGACAAAACTGAACCTGCAGTGCCTTGTGCTGCTTCCAAACAGACCAAACAGTGGTGAAAACCAGATATGAGACATCACAGGTCTTTTAGGAACAGTTTCTTTGTATGCAGTGGCCTCTGGCAGTCAGGCCTGGCTGGCTGGGAAGCCACATGCCCTGGATGCAGCTGGGGAGTGTCTGTCACTCCTGGCTGCAGCAGGCTGAGCCCTGGCCCATGCAGCTCCTGGACTGCAGCTCCTGGCTGGGTTCCCAAGATGCTGGGATAGGCAAGGTTAAGGGAGTTCCTCTCACTAGCAGGCCTTGAATTTTTACATTTCCTGCCTTTTATGCATTCACATCAGCAAATTCCCTTGGGAAGAAACAAGGTCTAAGAGAGGGCAGGTGTGGCCTGTGTCTGAACTGAGCAAGTCACAGCCTTAAGGACTGAGAGGGGAACCAGCTGCTTCCTTCCCACCTTGTGCTGCTCTCAGGCAGCAGATAGAACTGCTGGGCTGGTGGGAGCTACAGAGCCTAGATGATCTGGAGTTAATATTTGTAAGATGTGGATGTCATGGGAACATCCGGCCAGGCCCTGAGTTGGGAGGGTGGAGCTGGGGACACAGGGAGCTGGCAGGTTATGGATGTGATCTTTGCTGCACAGGCAGCAGCTGCCTGCCAGTGCTGTGGCATGTCTTGACCTCAGAGCCTTCCTCCTCACTGCAGGGACAAAGTTCCTGGCTTAGGACTTGGCCAAGTGACCCAACCACAGCACCAGCTTTGGGAACTTCCAAACCCTTACCTGGTGCTTTATGGGGGTTGAGAGCTGCTACCTCTGCAGCCCAGCCTGTGGCACAGGGCAGGGGCCACACCCTGATGGTCCAGGGACCACCCCACAGCCTTCATCTGGGCTCTGGTCAGAGCAATCAGGCACCAGGTAATTTTCAGTGCAAAGTCCAATCATTTCTAGAGTTATTCTGGGTTCACTGGCTGCCCCATCCTCTCTGTCTGCTTCCATCAGCACTGGCTGGAGTACTCATACACATGCTCAAAGGGAAAGTTTCTGACTCTCAGGATGCAACATGAGGATGACCAGATGTATTTGTTACCAGAAGGGCTGTACTTCTGCCCAGGAAAGGGACAGAAGCATCTGCAGCTGCAAGCAGGCTCTGAAGAGAGGCATTCCTACAACTGTTGCTGAAATTCCCAAAAGAAGTGGGAAATCAAGTTGTGGCACACCTGCCTCAATCTCTGGATGTGGTTCTTTGCCATTATGGTAATGCCAGGCATGGCACTGGCCCAGGACAGAGCATTCCTGTAACCCCTGATAGCAACAACACCGACTGAACCTTGGTGGGAAAGGCCTGGAGATGCTCACGGCTCTCTTTGGGACATTTATGGAAGGAGCAAACAGGTTAAGCTCTGCTGAGCCACAGAGTTAGAGGAGCAAAGACATCCTGCTTCTCCTTAATACGTCACCAGTGTCCCAGTTCTGTAAACATCCTCTGAGCAGGGCCTAAATCAGTCTGTCACATGTCCCTGCTCCATCTCCTGCTCTAGCCCTGTGGAAAATAAGAGTGATGGGGACTGCAGACAACAGCTCCAGTCCCACTGCCAAGGGGAAACCTGGACAAGGCTGTGGTTGACACCCATGTGAATGGGGAAGAAGATCCATGGCATGAAGGAGGATGTATCTCTTTGAGTCTGTGATCTCCTTTGTACCTCTGTGACAGATCAATCCTGGCTACTTACCACAGGCAGAAGTGTTTAAGATACTTTTACGTAATAAAACATAAAAATAAAACCACCCTTCCTGCTGGGTTTTGCTTCCAAATGAAGACACTGCACACTCAGCCTTGGCTGGACTCTGGTGATAGGCTGGACTGCTGCTGTTTGGCACAGCCTGGCTTTCCAATAAACCCAAATCCGTGGGAGCCAGGCACACAGTGAGGTGTCACTCTTGGCCCTGCAGGTACCAGCATGGCCAAGGCTGTCTGGGGCCATGGCTTTGGCTGGCTATGGCTTTCCAGTGGGAAGAGGATTCTGAGGGCAGGGGGCTGGACCATGAGCAGAGATCATGGTGCAGTTGGACAGAGAAGGACCTACAAGTTCAGGCACATGTTTCCCAGCACAAACCCACGGTGGAGGCTAATCTGAGCCTCTTTATTTTCAGGTTAGTTGAAGAAGACAAAAGCTTGAGAACACAACTGAGGGCAGAACGGAGAAGGCAAAATAGGATCCAACGTGTTTTCAGTTCTTAAATATCTTTTAATCTGATTTCATACTTTTGAGGTTTGACAATGACTGGCAATGCTGAAACTCATTGTTAAAGAATCCAGCCAACCTGTGCTCTTAGGAAAGCAATCCTTGCCCAAAACCCAAGCAACAGAAACAAAATTATTATAAAAGCAGGTTTAGCCCTACCACTCTTCTGGGGAAAACCAACCATTTTTGGGGTTTCACACTTCCATGATAGTGGTACAACTTTTTTCTTCACTCCTGTGTTGTTTAAAGAGCTCACAATTGTAGCAGCAATCCCAGGAGTGCTGTATCTGAGAAACCCTCACCTCAGTGCACACCAGCCTGTGGAAATTTACTGTGCACTCCCCACAACACAGGGAGAATGCTCTTCCTTCCTAATCCCTCACAGCTCCTGTACCACAGGATTACTGCTGCTAACAATAGCATATCAAACAGCCAGGGAGCAGCCTGATTTTTCCAGTGCTGGGTGTTGTGATGTCCTGCGCTGCAAACTGAGAACCACAGAACACCCTGTGTTGGGAGGGACCCACAAGGAGCATTGAAGTCAAACTCCCAGCCCTGCACAGGACACCCCAAAAATCAAACCATGTGCCTGATATGATTTTTGGAGTGGCCCTGTGCAGGACCCTATCCTGCTGCTTGAACTAGAGGTCTCTCTCTTAGGGTGGAGTGTGATGGCCACCCTGGAGTGTGTTGTTCCACCTGGTGTTTGATGATGTCTCACTGAAAACCCAAACCAGAAATGCAAAGATATTCTCAGGAGGCTTAGACTTGTGCTCCCTGCTTATGGGAAATGGAAGCTTGGTTTGTGAAAATGAAATAAAGATCTTCCCCCAGTATTTGGTTTATGAGCAGCGTGAAACCTGCAGCAACTCAAATCATGCTTGACAAGATGTGATTTGGGAGCACATCACTGCAGACAGACCTGTGGCTCATATGTTGCCCTGGAAAGATGCAGCTCAGGTATCTGAATGGGTATCTTCTGCACCATGCACACCAGCCTTCTCCTGGCCCAGTGAAAATTTAATTACACACTGCTGATGAAGATGGTTGTTCCTGCAGCCTGTGCCTGGGGCATACACTGGAAGTGAGGAGAGAAGCCAAGCTTCTGACTCTGCTCAAAGATGCTGCTTGAATCCCTGCTCTCCATGCCCACCCTGAAAAGGCTCTGTCAAACCAGGCACTGGCTCTGCCAGAAGTTTTGATAAAATTGTTTCTTGGGAACTCGCCTGGCCAATCTGCAGTTTGCACTTGATTTCCCTGGATATTCAAACAATCCAGCTACTGACAGGACATTTGCTGAAAAACAGTCCAGCAGTTCTGCAGAAAGCACTTTGGCAGCCTCCCAGCGTGTTGGGTGGCTCATCTGAGCAGTCAGGCCCAGGAATGCAGCCCCAGTGCAGAACACTTGTGTTTGGTACATTGGAAAACATGGATGCAAGTGGGAAAAACGAAGGAGAAGGGGAGAGCTACTCAGTGCACTCCTGAGAAAAGGGGAGCCTTGTTACCACAGGGATATCAGGGACAGACAAAGGTGGCAGAGAGACTCCATCAGCAGAAGGCATGAAAAGACACTTCATTGTTAGAAATACACAGTTCTTATAGAAATGGTGGACCTAAGACCTGATTGGCCTTTAGGAATCTTCTCTCACCTCTTGGTCAAGAAGGGACAACTCCTTCTTGTAAACATCTGTGACAAAACAGAGATTGCCTGCCAGGTGCAGAGATTGAGATAAGAATTGTTTTAATTCTTTCTCTGAGCTTTCTCACAGCTTCTCACAGCTTCCCAGGAAAATCCTGGGACAGCTGTGTCTCTCTGTTCAGAGGATCTGTGATTACCACAGAGCCTGGAGACCTGCTGGAGAAACTCAGGTTGTGGATGATCCTGCCCAGGCTGATAAAGAGATAAGCGTGGCTTAACCCCTACCTAGGCTTCCAGGGAGAGGTGGGAGATGGGCTCAGGGACCTGCTCTGAACTTCCAAAGACTCCTGGTTTGCCTGTGGGGAGCTCAGCCATCCTGCATGGACACAGGGCATCAGGGAAAGTTTTCTCTGGGAAGAAAGAGTTCAGTGGTTGAAGACTCCTCTCAGATGCTTTGCCTTAGGAGCAGCATGTCTGGAAGGGCAGAGCTCTCTCTGGGGCTGTTTCATGCAGGGAGCTGGGCACACCAACCCCTTTGTGCAGTGCAGTCACCAAGAGCTGCCCAGGTTTACAGTGGGACAGGAAATAACCTTCAAGTGAGCTTGCTGGAGACCATAACACCCTTGCCATTAGCAGAAAGAAGAGTGAAACTAGAGCTCCTGAAGCTTCCAAAGTCCCACCGTCCTGTATTTACCACAGAAACTTCCTTTCCACCTTGTTAGCACTGAAAACCATGGTGGGGATTTTAGGAAACAAGGCAGGAAAATCCCACTTGTGCTGAGGAGAGCTTCGAACAACAGCAAGGATTTTCAGGGGCATGTGCAGCCTTGCCAGTGACTTTCACACTGAAGGTGTCCTCTCACCATCCCTTCCCCTACGCTGCTGCTGCCTCCTGAGAGCCGAGGGACCCGTCTGCCCCCGCCCACGCTGGCCCGGGGTGAGCAGCAGTGATGGGAAGCAGTTTGCTGTCCAAACCCTGGTTTAGGGAACAGCCCACGCCCCTGCTCTCAGCTCCTTTTTAGCACATGTCAGCTGTCTTCAGCTTGCTCAGTATGGAATTTCAGCAAAATCAGTGTTTTTTCTCTGTGTTTATTCCCATCACACTGTCATGGCCCTCTCACTGGCACTGGGGTGCATGGCCAGGCAGGGGAGCCCCAAAGGCAGGTCTGGAGTGCAGATGGGGGTGGGAGAGCAGCTGTGTGTCCCTGAGCAGGCTGGGGTGGCAGCCAGGAGCTGCAGGTAAGGGCTGTGCAGTGAAAGCTGCAGCTCTCTGGGGTGGGCTGGGAATGCCCAGTGGGACAGATGAGTGATGCCATGGTTGACTCTCACAATTAAAAGGCAAATATCACGTATATATGTTAGGAGAAGTTTTATAGATTTATAGTTATGTTTCACCCCCCTTGCCTTGTTATCAGGGGTGTCCTGGGTTTGGGACATTTGGGAGGGTCACTCATTACCATGGCAACAGCTGAGCTCCAATCAGGATGTCAGGCAGTGATCTCTACCCATGGACAGAGAAGGAGGTGTTGATGGACAGAACTTTGGGAGGGCCAAAGGGTTAAAAGGTGGAACCTCCATGGTGGGAAAAATCCTTTGCTCCCAGCACTGTATTTATTTTCTCTATTCAGTCTTCTGTTGTGTTTTTAATAAGCCTCTCTAAATTTTTGGAAGTGAGGATCATTTCTCACACAGCCCCTGTCAGGTCAAGACAACGGGAGCTCCAGGACTGGGCAACCTGGCACAAACTGCACCCAGCTGCAGCTGCCACCCGGGTGAGGATGTGCTGCTGCCTGCTGGGGCTGCCTCTCCTGCTCCAGCCCTCCCCAGTCTGGGGATGACAGAGGGTTGGCCCACAGGGACCTGGGCTGGAAGGTCTCAGTGGCCATTGAGAACATTGCCAGGTCTCGCTGTGACTGCAGGTCTCAGGCATGTGATTTGGGGTTTTAGAAACAATTCTTGAAAAAAGTTTAAGGGCACCTTGATATGTTTGCATTCTTCCCAGCGTGGGGGATAAGAAAGTTTAATAGTGCTCAGTGTCAGTGGCCTCAGGGCCAGGAGCAGTGCCAGTCACATTTAAATTACTGCTGCAGATGCAGGACTTGCTGCTGGGTATCTCCTCCTGGGTGGAGAAGCAGCCGTCAGGTTAAGAGTGGGGTGAGGAGGAGCCGGGGCTTCAGTGAGGCCTTTCTGTGTCCAGCTGGGCATTTCAAGGGCTGTTTTCTGCTCATTTTCCCATCACCTTCCAGCGGGAGCACTGCAGCATGCCAGGGTCACACAGTCCTTCACTTAAGGAGCCTTCCCATCCGGACAAAAAACTCAGCCAGCTCTTAGAACACCTGAATGTCCAATTCCTTTCATAACCACCTCAAAAGCGTGTCCTGGGTGCAAGGTGTGAAGATCCTGGGGCAGGGGGAAGGGAGCCAAGCGGGGCCAGGGGAACCGGCAGGAGCTGGAGCTGGAGCTGGAGCAGGATCAGTTTTCCTCTCGCTGGGCTTTTCTCCCTCCCTGTTCCCTTTTATCAGATCCTCCCGGTGTGACCTTGAGGGTGCACTGGGGGAGGGGGAAGATGTGGCAAAATTTGTGCAGGGGAGAAAATACTGCATTTGTACAATTTCAGCGAGTGACTGTCCCGGGGCAACCTGAGCCTCACGGGTCAGGGCAACCAGGGCTGGAGGAGAAAACCTGGGGGTCTGGGGGTCCATGAGTGCCACCCCCATCCCATGCTGGGTTATTTTGCTGACTCTGCAAAATCCCATCCTGAAAGGGCCGCTTGGGGAGTCCCGTGAGGCTCCAGAAAATTAACTCATTGTTACCCAGCCTGGCTGGAGCTCGGCTGTGCGGGGTGATGGATCCTGGATAACGCCGATGGAGGGGAAGGGACCCGCCTTTGTTCTTCCTCCTCCGGGGTTTCTGTGAATTTCTGTCAATTCATCCTCTCCTTCAGGGAATTGCACAGGGGGAGGCACAGCTGATGGCGACAGCCTGGACCTGATCCTGTCATTCATTTTCACTGGGTAAATGTTTTTTTTTTTTGCTGAAACTAAGTGGGGTGCCCGAGCAGCAAAAAGGCTGATGCAGCTGGTGGGATGCTGGTGGTCCCCACTGCTCTTGCTCCTGGGTCCCATCCTTGGGCAGTGACAGGTTCTGTCAGCCCTCACCCAGCCTGTTTGGTGCTCATCAGCAGCTGGTGTGGAGCTCTGACACTCCCTGCCCCATCTCCTGCCCTCCTGCCATTGCTGCAGCAGCAGAGCAAACCAAGGGGCTTTGACCTTAATGTGGGGGCTGTGAGCAAATTACAGGCACATTGAGGATCAGGCCCAAGCAAGGAGAACGAGTTGCACTGCAACAGCAGTGAAGGGTGTGGATCAGAGGCTGGAAAATCCCCAGACACAGGAAAATGAAATGAGGCACCAAAATTTTCTTTGAAACACTCGATGTGACTCAGAGGCACAGGGAGGCTGATCCTGGGACAGGAGCAGCGGGTCACAAGCTGCAGGGCAGGGTCTGCCCAGGGGAAAGGAATGATCTGCAGGGGAACACCTCAGAGAGCCTGGCCCTGGGCATCACCCCAGAGCTGTCAGGGACACTGAGCAGCTGACAGATGCCAGTCACTGGGCTGGTCTCAGTCAGCCAGGGTCCATCAGCCTTTCTCTGGTCACTCAGCAGTTCTGGGATTGAAACTGCAGGGTCAGAGTAAGCCTGAGCCATGTCCTGGCAGTGGGCTGTGAGCCCTAAGGCTCTCCTGACCACGGGCTGCACTGCTGCCATGGAGCATTTCTGCTTCCTCAGTGGCTGGGATGGGAGAAGGCACACCATCAGTGGGTTTTCTCATTTTGCAATTCAAACCATTTTTTTTTTTTTTCGTTAGTCATTGAAATATTCCCCTGAAACATTTCATCTCCATGAAATCATTACTTTCAGAATAAAAATTTTACATGGAATTTTCCAGCAGGACTGGTGACATAGCAAATGTCTCAGCAGGGCAGCCAAGCTCTGCAGCCCATCAGCTGTGCTCAGCCTATCCCACTTCTTCCACAACAGGATCAAAAGGCCACTGAGATGACCAAGCTTTCAACCTTCAGCTCCTCCAGGACCTGGAGGCTGAGGAGCTCCTGTATTGCTTTGGCCAAGCAATCAAAGTTTATAGAAGCTTCTCAGTAGGATGGGTGGAAGAAACACAGAGAGCAGGAAGCAACTGCTGAAACTGCCAGTGATTAAAATGCAATAAAATGTTTGCCTTCTGCTGCTGAGCAAGAAGTGTGGCATGTGTTTTGCTGAGGCAGCAGAAGTGGTTGTGTTCACTGAATGAGCAGCTAATGAAAAGCATTTCAAGCAGGAAGCAACGCTGATGAAGATTACGAGCCTGCTTATATCTTGGAGAATTAAATGGCCTGGGCTGGATACTCCTGTTTTACACTGGATTTTGCATTGATCAAGGAGGATTTACTCTGCTCTGCACCAGTGTGGGAAGAGTGGGAGCACTCCTTTGTGCCAGAAGCTGCTCGTGAACATCCCCCTGCCAGGGCAATGTGTCAGCAGAACAAATGCCCCTGGACAGGGCAGCTCAAGCAGATCAGACTTCTGAGCAGAATTCATCTGGCAGCAGCCATTTGTGCTGAAGCCAGTCCCACGGGAGCAGTGCTGAGTTTCCAATCGTGCTCGTTCCTCCTGGGCTGCAGTTCTGCTGGGCTGCAAACAGAGCTGGGTCAGCTGGAGGGATGGCTGCAGCCATTTCCTCTTTATTGGGGTGCCTTCACATCCTCCTCCCCTCCTGTCACTGCCATTGGCCAAGTCCTGGGGCAGCACTGGGCCCTGCTGTGCCCGTGTGGTCACAGGAGCAGCAGCAGTTCCTGCCCTGCAGAGCAAAGCAGAGGGGTCCCACAGCTCCGGGGACACCCAGGATAGCACCTGGGCTCTCCCTCTCTTCTGGGAACAGGGGTGCACAGGATGCTTACCTGCCTCATTTTGAGGGGTTTAGACTGAATATTAGGAAAAGGTTCTTCCCCCAGAGGGTGCTGGCACTGCCCAGGCTCCCCAGGGAATGGGCACAGCCCCGAGGCTGCCAGAGCTCCAGGAGCCTTTGGACAGCGCTGCAGGGATGGACAGGGTGGGGCTGTTGGGGGTCTGGGCAGGGCTAGAAATTCTATGTTTCTTGTGGTCCCTTCCAACTTAGACTGTTCTATGATCCCTGATATCAGTTTTCTTCTCCAAAGGTGAACTGAGCTACCAGCACATGACAGCACACAGTGGGTGAACAGTCACCATTTCTCAAGCTGTG
Organism: Peucedramus taeniatus; assembly: GCA_013400575.1. Lineage (NCBI taxonomy): Eukaryota > Metazoa > Chordata > Aves > Passeriformes > Fringillidae > Peucedramus > Peucedramus taeniatus. Next base: position 532,427 of record WBNO01004121.1, read on the forward strand.
TGATATAGAAAGTGCTGATAAAGCTTGGAAAATCCACAAGGCAGTGTCTGGAGGCGGAACAAAGCAGGGAGGTGTATCAGAAATGCTTGTATTTGGTGCTGTCATGTGGTGCTCTCAAAAGGAGGGACAGGAAAGTGAGGTGTCCCAGACTGCCAGGCAGAAAAGGAGGAGGCTCTTGATGCTGTAGGGGAAGGGAATGGGAAGAGAGCTCAGAAATCACAGGGCACAGAGCACATCCTAACTTGAAGAAAAGGCAGGGAGAAGTTGTGGCTGAGGCTGTGGCACATCAGGGTGCCCATGTTTCCCTGGCCACTGGCTGGGTGTGTGCAGATGCCCTGGCTCCTGTGGGATCAGGCCAGGGACTGGTCCAGTGTCAAGGGGTTTATTTAAGATTTGTTTCCAGACAGAGCTAGACTCAGTTCCCAGTGGAGGGAGCATCATGGTCAGACTGAGCAATCCCTGCATTACTGCCCTGGACAGCTTTGGCAGAGGGTGGCATCTAGGAGACAGGAGCTGATCTTGTGGCAGGGACCTTCAAAGCCTATGTTTTCTTTCATCAGTTGTTTCTGATTACACAGTAAACTCATCACTGACCTTGAATGCATTTGTGTCCCATTTTAGACATCAGTAACAGGCTGGGGGTTCCCAGGAGCAGTTTATGGCAAGCATAGGGCTGGGAGCTGGTGAGATTCCCATCAGCCAGCAACTCAGCTGGAAAGACCAAAGGTCCTGAGGAAGGGTGTGGACAATTCTGAGGCAGAGCAGGTAATGGAGACACACAAATCATGACAATAAATAAACCCATTTTGTTTGGGGTCCCATTGGAGGTGAGAAGCAAGCTTGTCCTTGGAGTGCTGTGTGCAGGTGATTCCTTGTCAGGGTACAAACAAAGCTGCCTCTGAGTCAGGGCAGTGGAAGGAGGTGGTGTCAGGGTGGGTGCTGGTGCCCAGCAAGGCTCATTGTCCACTCTCTGGTCCTCAGGGTCATGCCAAATGTGAATTCAACTGCTGTGGAAGGTGAACACTGTTAATGATCCTCTGTGTCTCCCTTCTCCAGGGAGATTTTTCAATGGTAGAATTTGCTTTGGTACCTGATTATTCCCCAGTGTTCCTTTAGAGCTGGTCTCTCTGCTCACAGCTGTAGTTCTAATAGCGTGGCTTGGTCAGGGAGGGGGAGATGCTTCAGGGAAGTCATGCCCTGAGATGGACTCTGATTTCTGGTGAGGTGTCTAGCACTGCCCTAAGTTTTCCCAGAATGATGCAGAAGCCAGCAGCATATCTGAAAGCAGCATTTCCCTGGGGCCTAACCATGGTCATTACTGACATTTTCTTTATTCTTGGTGCTGGTAAAACCTGCTGTCTCTCTCTTGGCAAAAGAGTGTGGTTTGCTCTTCAGATATGGAACCATAAAATGTTTTTAATTTGAAATCACTCCCTGCCTTGCTCAATGCATCCAAAACAGCCTCCTTGTGCAGTCACTGACATCTGGCAGCTTTATTGGCACCTCATTAGGAATTTCCTGCAGGGCCAGGTGAATACAGGACACACCAACTCACCGGGTTGGAGCTGTTCTGTGTCCTCACAGCTCTGTGTGGCTGTGCTGCTCCCAAACCCATCTGCAGGGGCTGGGCTGGGGTAGCCAAATGCCAGTGCAGAGCATTGTGCTTGCCTGGCCCATCCTCCCCGGAGGGCAGGGCTGTGATCCTCACAAGACTCTCCAGGCTCTTCCACACCGTAGCTCCAAAGTCTCTTCTAGGCAGCACATTACAAATTCATGTGTGTACAAACTTGTTTGGATAGCTCTTCCCTGCCTCATCCCTTCCTGCTCCCTCCAGGGCAGGAGACAGAGCTCATCCCTGGCAGCTCTTCCACGCTGCAAACCCCAGTGCTCTGTTCAGCTCTGCTCAGGGTGGGCAAGATGTGTTCTCAGGCGAAAACCTGGCAGGGATCCCTGAGCTCAGCTCAGCCAAAGGCCCAGAAGGATCCTGGTGAAACAAGTGCAGGCACGTCTGCTCAGCCTGGCTCCAAGAGATACCAACATCAAGAGCAGGGCAGCAAAGCACATCTAATGGATGGAAAAACACATTCCTAGGGTTACTCACACTCAGATCCTGCGAGACGTGCTAACACAGTCCAAAACAACAATTCCTCCAGAGTTTTGATTCCTTCAGCAGCATTACACTGATGGCTTTGGCTAGTCCCAGGCTGCCAGTCAAACCCCATATGTGCTTTTATGAAGGTCACCACTAAGAAAACTGATCTCCCATGAGCCCTCTCAGTGTGCCCAGGCCTGCAGAGCTGCAGCACTGCCCGTGCCAGATTCCAGAGCCTGGCTGGGACCTGCTGAGGGCTGGTGGGAATGGCTGGAGCTCTCAGCCTGATGCACCTGCATGTTCCTGCAGCGACGTGCTGGGCGGTTTTGTTAAACGGGTTAAACCAACCTGTGCTGCCCAGCACACGCTGGGGAAGGCTGAAGATGTGGAAGGCTGAAGGTGTAGAAGAGCTGTGGGAACACAGGCAGCTCTCTGTCTGCATTGGACAGGAGCTCCTGGGGGACAGCACATTGCTGGTGTCACCTGCACAGGCCTGGGAGCCCTTGCAGGCTCTGTGGCAGGCAGGGCAGTGTGAGGAGGGCAGCAGAACCTCCAGCCACACTTCTGGCTCCCTCTGTTCATCTCCCACTGTGAGGGTCTCCAGAGTTCCCGTCACTGCAGCCAGGAGGGGAGGAGAATTTGGAGGTGATGCAGGATGGAGGCCTGGCCTGCCCAGCCCAGTGAGGAGGGATGCAGCTGATAGCTTATGATTTAGCTTTTATATTTTTCAGATCCTGTACTGCTTTAGTGCATAACTCTAAAACTCCATAGCCTGTCAGCTGCTGTTCTCCCATTTTATTCAGACAAAACAATTCCTCTCTAGGCCTGAAACTCAAGGACACCTCACTGTCTCAGGCCCTGAGAGGTATAAACAAAAGTGAATTGGGGAGCAAACTTGGAGTAAATGACTTCATTACCTGAAGCTGTAAATGGAGGATTAACCCCTGATATGTAAATAGACCAAACTTAAAATTGTCTGAAAAACCCGTGACCATTGTCCAGCTTGGGTGTAGCCCCTCTCAGAGGCTTTTGGCTGCCCAAGGTGTGTGTCTGTTGAAGGTCTTCAATAAATACCTGCTTTTAACTCTTAATTTTGTCTAGCCTCTGTTTTAGGTAGCCACTCCAAAGCATCACAGCAAGGACAGTGCCCTGAGCACCCAGGGCCTGGGAACAGCCAGGCTGCTTCCTACAGGCAGAATTGTGCACTTGTGGTTTTAATGGAAAAAAAAATCAATGGAGACAATAGCCCATCAGCAGAGCCAGCTAATGGGAAATAAATGTGGTAGCAAATGTCACTGTTCAGAGGGGCTGCTTGGGAGATGTTTCTGTTGGGCTCAATGATTGCCAGTCTGTGTTTTGCAGCCTAACTTGGTTTCTATAACTGTATGTGGATCAGATGTGGTCACTGGCAGGAAATTCTGGATGATGAGTAACTAAAATACTTTTAATTTCAACTAAAAATGCAATCCAATTATCTTTCTCCTCAAAGACCTGAGCTGCAAAACATTTGCTTCAAACAAAATGTGCATTCAAATTAATTTTCAGGTGCAAAACCGTGCGTGATGGTGTGTGAGGATAGGTACAAAGCTGTCAGCACATGCTGGAGCAATCAGAAAGGTAAGTTGTGCCCCACAGACTGCAGGGAACATGCCAATGACCTGAGTGTTCACTTAGGAAATCCTTGCCCTGGGTCTGGTGCAGAACTGAGAGCAACTTGTTCAGATCCAGCTCAGAGCTCAAATTTTTTATGGTTTCATGTGGGTTGAGTTGTGATAAACCAGCATTCTTTATGAATGAGGGGCATCTCCAGGGCTGAGCTAGGGCTGGCTTGGCAGAGTTTTGGCTTTTTGAGCTGTAGCCAACAAGAAACAGCTGCTGGTCCCTGCTCTGGGGCTGTGTCCTGGAAGCACATCCTCCTTTTTGTCTCCATCTATAATCCAGAGTGGCAATATTCAACAGAAACAAAGTGCAAGGAACATGAATCACAGCCTTTCTCTCAAATCAAACTGGATTCATTGCTGCCCAAGTGCTCATTCCTGCCAAGCATTAACCAGCCAGTGGGCAGCTGAGCCCAAAGCTCGTCTACAAACCTTTTGGTTACACTCACTTTTTCACTGTTTCTGTGTAAAAACCCATTTGAAGAGGCTCATTTCATGCTTGTAGGATTCTCTCATATTCACTCATCTTTCTCTTTTTATCTTCACTGCTAATTTCAAAACTCCTGGCACCATTTTCTTGGTCCCTGAAGAAACCAATTAGCTTTTTAACCCATTGCTCTGAGCAGATCCCAGCTGCTGCTCCTTTTGACACGTGCATGTGACACTGAACTCTTTGGTTGCACCTTGATTCCGAGCCCCTTGTCCATCAGGATGCACCTAAGCTTTGCCAAATCTGCTGCACAGGGCTCCTTCTGACCACACTGCTGACATCAGCCAGGTGTATCCAAATACTTCCTCCCAATTATTCCCTCTGTGTGCCCGTGTGAGCCATCCCAGTTGCCACACAGCTCCCCAGACAGCTGTATTGACACAACTGGTGGGGTGGGGGCAGGAATTTCTCAAACTGGCTTTGCCACTACAAAAATGTTGGTAGCACCACACCCTCCAGCTGCCTGGGAAAAGGGTAGTTGGGAAGGTGGCAACTCAATCAGCTGCCTGGCAGGAGGGTGAGCCTGGTGTGAGCAATCAGAATATCACAAAGGCTTTGTGTATTCCAAGCCCGACAAGCTCCGACAGCGCTTCATTTGCATTGCCACAAACAAGAGATTCCCCAGCTGTAAATACCTTAAATTTCCTAAATTGATTAGTTAGAAGGAAGGAAAGGGATGGGGCAAAGGAGGTTGAGCTGTTTTGAGGATACCCACACAGTCAGGGCTGTGTGACAGCCCTGCCTTGTGCCTGGAGCTGCAAGGACCAGAGGAGGGTCCCACGAGGGGCCGGCATTAGATGGGATGTGCCTATCTCACAGAAGGATTACCTCTGATAAATAAACATTAGTCCCCATGTATTTATTCAGAAATCTTCTACTGAAGTGCTCTGGAGTGGGGCTTGGTTGCATAAACCCACATTGCCATATGCAAAATACACCCGAGTTTTGCCAAATGCATTTGTTTTCCCGCAGGAAAATGCAGATCAACGTGTCCTACCTGGGTTGCAGGGAATATGCTGAGGCTGCCTCCTTATCTACTCCTGGGACTTTCTCCTAAGGAAATCTATGCATCCCATGATCCTTCCCAGCCGTGGCATTCCCAGTTTGCAGACCAGTGGTTTCTCTCCAGAGACTGGAGCTATGAGGTGAAGCTGTGCCCATGAGATTGTCCATCCAAAGGCAGATGGTTTTTGCTCTCTATTTATTTTTCATTCCAGTCAATTTACAAGGCACTGAACTGGGTAGTGTCTCTTCCATCCCCCCCTTAAACCCAAAGGACCAGGCTGAGCAGAGAAAGTTTGATGATGGCAGTGGGACACAGTCAGAATTGTGACATAAACTGACTTTTTACTGACAGTGTTTGAGGCTTGGATATGTTGGTAAAACTCCCCCCTAGCTCACACCTGACTTGTTTGCTCAGGCCCAAGCACAGCTTCAATATGCACAGTCAGAACATGGTGTAAGAGCAGGAAAACCATAAAATCACAGAAGGGATCTTAAAGATCACCTGGCTCAAATCCCTCCATCACGGGCAGGGATGGAGGACTCTGCTCAGTAGGACCAGACTCAGCACCAGACATCCTTCAGCCCTGACATTTGGGAATATTTTGTCCTTTCCCTGCTCACTAGCAGGATGTCCCCTGCCCCAGGGAGCACACCTCCCCCTCACCTGCCTTGCTTCATGGCCCTGCTCTGCAGAACTGGTCCAGCTCCTCCTCTCAGCGTCAGGAATGGCAGTAAATGCATGAAATTCATATTTTGTAGGCACCTACGAGGTGCCTTTTGTAGACACCTACAAGGCACCTACTGGTGGAGTGACATTTTCAAAAGCCAACAGCTGGCCAGGCACACCTGTGCAGCAGCTACAGCAAGGTGCTGCTTTCTTTCCTATGGATCCTCTTGTCCTTAATTTCAGTTTTGAAGCAGGGACATGTCAGAAGAAGGGAAACAGGGTCTTCAGGAGGTGAAACATCAACGTAATGCCTTTGTAGAGAGGCAACATTTTCCTGCTTCTTGGAAAGTGGAAGTTCACGTTGCTCAGACAGCTGAATTGAAACCATGTTCTGTCATGTCTTGCTGCTCTTGTGGTTCAGTTTTTTCCCTTGAACACAACGATCCTCTCAGTGACATTATTCTGCACTTCTGAAAATGCTAATTTGGCACTGTTTTCCCTGACGTAGCACCCGAGAGCGTCCAGCTGCAGGGTTGGGGAAGGGACACAAGAAACAAGAAGAGAAAATTTCCAAACCATTTGGGAACCAGCTGGCAAACTGCTGTAGTGCTGGCAAACACAGCAGGGCAGGCAGAGGCAGCAAGGGCAGTGCTGGAGCTTGCTCCTGGGGCTCACAACTGAGTGTGCCTGCACATCTGACAGGATAGCTAAACAAATGACAAATAGAAAATAAAGTAACTGTTCAAAAACTCATGGATTGCAGCAGCTACTCTGCAGTTACTGTGCAGTGTACCCCCAGCAAAAATGAATTTAACCTGAGCTAGTCTTCTCTTGTTATATATTTCTCATGTGATCTTGAAAATAATTTTAGCCTGGAGCTTTAATAACATCAGAGGGGAGTCCATGCAGTTCAAATGCCCCCTGATTTTGCAATTTTTTTTTTCCATAGGAGCCCATAAAGAGTAGCACTCAATAATTAATTTTTAAGATCTTAAGATTAAATTTTTAAGATTTAATACCATGAACAGCTTTGTCCTCATGGTGGAGAAATGCAGCAAAGGTATTAGGAGTAACAGAAATAAATATACATAGAAAAGCTCCATTTTTTCTCAGAGCCTCAAGGGTTTCTCTGCACTCCTGATCCTATCAGTGTTGTCACAAGTCCTGAGCACTTCTGGGCCATTTCTTCAGGCATTTTGATTATTATGGAAATAGGCCAGTGTTTCATCATGCGGGGAAGCAGTAACACAGGTGGAGGGGAAGTGGATTTTATGCAAATGTCTTGTTTCTTGTTTGTAGGAGCCTGGGCATAGCTCTAAATTCCACCTGCCCAGGGATCCTGGTTCCAGGTCCATCTGTGGTTGGATCCAGCCACAGGGAGAATCATTTTTGCTGATTTAGACATCTCCTAAGAAAAGAAATCGAAACTTGGTTGGAAAGTGTGATTTCCAAGAAAATGAATACTTGGGGTAGTTGAAATTTGGTTTCAGTCTGAAAGAGGCTGAAACTTTGAATGTTTCTTTTGAACAGGGAATGTTCCAAATGTTTCCAAGATAGACAGCTGTCAGTCAGTATCACAGCTAAGAACAACAGCTGTTTCCAGCTGTTTCCAGCTGTTTCCTATTCCAGTGTCCCCAGCCAGAGGTGACCCAGGTGGCTGCAGAGGGGCCAGCTGCTGTTCTCACTGTGCCTGCTGCTCTGGAAGCCCCAGGTCCAGGTGTGAACAACAAAGTCATCCCCAAATTAAGACATTTCCAACAAGAAATGTGGGGCTTTGTGGATCAGTGTTTCCCGGAGCAAGCAGCAGTTTCATGGGCTAAGAGGCCTTAAAACACAACCTGGAGCCAAAACCAACCCTCACCCCTTCCCACACACAGCAGCAGCAGCCCCTGCAGCCAGCTCCTGCCACCATGGACACCACAGCCAAACTGACTAAACATGCTCCAAAAAACATTAAAAGTTCAGAGGGATTCATTTTACTTTCATAGTTGGTGGTTTCTGCCTAAATTAGGAAATTTCTCCAGTTTCTTGTCAGCTTAAATTATTTATTTTTTCTGTGAAATATGTTGTGTAATCAGCTATTTTCAGACAGTTTATTTTCTCTGCATTCTGTAATGAAGTAATTATTTGAGAAAGATTCAATTAGCTTTATTTTTATAGATAGTGCTTTATGAAGTTATGGAGGACAAATACTTCCCAAATATTGCAATGAATCTGCTGAAGATCTGCTGAATCTCTTGGTGGAGGACGACCAGCAGAGATGACTCCAGTTCCTTGTGTGACTGCCTGAATATCAGCTCATGGATTCCTCCACTTCTTTCCCTTGAGCCAAATGCATCAAAAATGATTTTTCAACTTGCAGTCCTTGTATACAGATATTACCTACTGGAAAATGTATCCCATGCCAAAATCAATGCTCCTGCCTAAACAAAGGTTCCTTACTTGCAGCTTATTTCCACTTTGAGTTTTTCCAGCATCCACTCACAGCAGATCTCGGTTTTTGTCACTTCCCAGCACCCTCGATTCACCCTTCAGCCTGTTCACAGATAAATTAAACCCACTGACCACCTCACCTTCTTCACCACGAGGCAGAGTTTCGAGACCTTGCTGCATTCTTTTGAAAGGCCCATTTAGCAGCTGTTTTTAACAATGGGATGTGACCACCTCCGCAGCCTGTGAGTGTGTGACAGCCATTCCTTGAGCTTCCCAGGTGTTTCTAGCAGGGCAATCGCTCCCTAATTACCCCGTGCCTCCCTGCTGCTCTTATGTGGAGGCTGCCACAGCATTTGTTTTCTCCCAGCCTCGTAAATATTTCATGGCATTCCTAGATTTATTAAAAATATCATCATCCCATGAGAGCACGCCCTTCCAGACCCTTGGTTTCAGGTTATTGGAGCTGTTTAACTTTGAAGTTTCCAAGCAATCAGTTAAAATTTGTTTTTCCTGATTGCACTTTAACACCCTGCTTCTCTTGGGGGTGGAGTAGACACTTGTGTGTTATCTCAGCTTGCTGGGAAAACGTCTCCCACTATCTTTCTAGATATTAACAAAACAGTTAGTGAATTCCTTGGAACTGTGTTAATCCCTGATCCTTTAAATCCAGTGAAGGGCCTGCGGAATCTTCAGCCCGTACATTTATTTCTGATGTATTTCAGCAATTCCAGGTCTTTGTCCTTATCCTCGTGGCTGTTCCATCTCTGTTTATTTTGTAGTCTGTTGAATGCATTCTCATAATGGATTTTATTTTCAGTCCACACTATCCTTCCCAACCCATAAGGTGTTACCAGTACCCAGGCTGAAAGCCAGCAGTCAGTGGAGATTGTTCCTGGTAAGGCAGGGATCCAACAACTTTTATTTCACACTTGATTTTATGATTAGTTTTTCAGGCTTTCAAGCCCTTCTTAGCCACCAAAAGGACTTAAAAATTGCGTTTTTAAAATAACCTGTGGTCATTCCAACCTTTGATTGTTGAAATTCAGACAAATTTACTCCTGATTGACTAAAGGAAATGTTTCAAACCTACCCAAAGCTTCTCTTTGGTGGAGACCTCAATGCTTCTTCACATCCATTTAGACTCCAAATTGTTCCTCAGAGGAGCTGGGCACTGCCCCTTGGGTCCTCAGCTGCAAATCAAATGTAGACATTCTCCAGATTATCAAACCTGTGCCCAGAGCTCTGAGCTTGGGCCAGTGGGAGGTCAGGCTGGCTGGCCAAGCCAGTGTCTTTTGGCCTTGCAATCCATGAGTACATGGAGATAAGAAAGCCATGCTCATCCTGCAAGCATCTCCAGTGATGTCAAGTATAAAGGGAGATGTCTCCAGCCTTGGCAGAGCCTTTCCCAGTGTCCCCAGCCATGGCAGAACATTTCCCTGTGTCCCCAGCAGTGACAGAGCCTTTCCCAGTGTCCCCAGCCATGGCAGNTCTGTGACAGAACCTTTCCCTGTGTCCCTAGCCATGGCAGAACCTTTTCCAGTGTCCCCAGTTGTGACAGAACCTTTCCCAGTGTCCCCAGCAGTGACAGAGCCTTTCCCTGTGTCCCCATCTGTGACAGAACCTTTCCCTGTGTCCCCAGCTCTGACAGAACCTTTCCCTGTGTCCCCAGCAGTGACAGAACCTTTCCTAGTGTCCCCAGCAGTGACTCACTGCAGTGCAGTCACGGTCAAGCTGTGGCTGCTGCTGTGGGCACTGTGTGACATATGAAGTCATTTTGGTCCCCTGACTCAGACTGAGGGTGCAAGGGCACTGGTCAGAGCTGATGATTTTGTGCTTCTCCCTGTGATTTCATCACTTCAGACATTCGCTGTCTATTTAAAGTCCTGGTTCCCGATTTTTTTTTCAAGTATTTTATCTCTTAAAATCAGAGCCCGACTTCCTAAGAAACTCTGAAGTAACACCTTGCCAGTGTGGAGGCCCTTCCAAGTGAAGCAATATCCTCACCAGGGTGACACTCCCACCCTGGCTGTGTCACCATGCTGTGGGTGTGGGCTTTTCCTCGATGCAGCCAAAGCCTTGAGGTGCTTTCCATACTCACAGATGGCAGCAGGGACAGGCATGGGAAAACACAGGGGGGATTTACAATCCATTCCATGGGTTTGCCACTGGATTTCTCATTTGGGACCTCTGAAGCTGTGATGGCCACATGAAGACCCCTGCTCCAGTGTCTTGGTTTGAAAGACAGGTACCTGCCAGCAAAAAAACCTGGAATCTCCCTTTGAATAGAGAATGTAAACCCCCTCCCTCAGATTATTATAATTTTGCAATTGGAGGCTCTCAGGCAAAGATTTGGGAGTGGGAATAACAGTTCTTTACTAGGAATATTAGACAAAGCAAAGACAAATACAAATGTAATAGCACTAAGAGACAAGCAAAAACAAAGAAACAACTAAACCTCAGAAAATGCCCTGCCAGAGTCAGGGATGTGACCTGACACCCTGGGTATCAGGGTGGTGAAAGCAGTCCAGATGAAATCCTCCTTGAGCAGTAAATGTAGTTCTATGAAGTGAACATAGTCCTGTAGGAAAGTCTGATGGTGACGAAAATGTGTTCAGTCTTCCTCTGGAGAGAAATCCAGTGGAGAGAGAGAAAACAAGCAGGGTCCCCTGGTACTCCAGTCCTTTCGGAGCGGTGTCCTCGGACCAAAACTGCCCTTCACTGCTGTTCCACCCGGAGAAACCTGCTGCCTCCTTTGTTTAAGTCAAGTATCCATAAAGTACCCAGCCATCAGTTACCTAGCAAACCACCAGGAAAAAATTCCACAAACACAAAAGAAACAGATCCAACCCCCAACATCCAGGCATGGTTCCTGATGAGGGGATTTGGGATCACAGCTGGCTCTGCATCTCCAGAGTGGATGCTCATGCCTCTCTGGATTTCCTCAACGGACACCTGTGTTTCCCAGGGTGAGAAGTGTGTTTTTCAGGGATGAGAAGGTCCTTTGTCACATGAGGGGGTCATGGTGAAAAAGGGGGGTTTCACAGGAGCTGCCTGGAGAGGGGCAGATCCCTGATTCCCTGTGCATCCCTCGGCTTGAGGCCACAGCTCTCCATCAAAGCATTTTGGTGAGGTGAAAAGAATCAGTTTTATGAATTCATTGTCTTGGCTGAGGTATAAAACATGAAAAAAAAATTTATTTGACTGAATACACGACATAAAAGCCAAAAATAAAGCAAAAGAAGAATTTAACTTTAACCCAACAAATCTTTGTATTCTCTTAAGTTTTCACATGATTTCTCAACTTAAACAGACTGATGAATCCACAGATATGTGCAGGCATATGTTTGGTGTGCTCCATCCCTTCCAGCAGCTGAAAGCCTGTGGTTCATAAATCCTTGGAGCCCTTGAGATGGTGCTCAGAGAGGCAGGTGGAGCTCAGCTGGGGATCACTGGGGGTCAGGCAGGGACACAAACCAGGGGTGAGCGGAGCCTCCTTCAGCAAAAGTCACAGAAGGGAGTGAGGGAGGGACCAGCCCAGAGTTTGTGCTGGCTTATCTGTGCCAAAAAAACACCAGTGTGCTATTTTAGGAGTTGGACTTGATCCTTTGGGTTCCTTCCAGCTGAACATATTCTATGATTTCATGAAATATTTCTCGATTTGGAATCACTGTCAACTGCTTGACACAAACCTGAGAGTTTCAGGGGTGAATGGAAATAAATGGTTTATTTGACCCTCAAAAAAGCATTAACTTTTTTTTTTAGCTTTGAAGGAAAAAGAAAGCTCAAATGTGTTCAAATGAGAAAGTGCTTTAGCTGGAAGAGTTGTCACCATCCTCTTAATTCTGATCTTTTCATTCTCACAAGCCTTTTTCCAGGCCTTTCTTCCTCAGGAAAAAGAATGGGACAAACTTTTATTCATTTTTTTCCAATCGCAAAGGACCTGCAAGACTGTTCAGTGCAGGAAATTCCATGCTGGGAAAGGCTGGATCTGGTGGGAAAGAGCAGAGCATCCCACCAGCAGTGATGGTGCCATCACAATTTGTCTCCTCCACTGTTTGTTCACTTCCCACAGACCTGAAGTTGTGAAGAATTTCAGACAGCAAACTAATCCTAAACTCTGCCATAAAGGACACAAGAGAAATGCTGCTTGAGCTTTTGATTAAACTGCTGAGTTGAGTTGCTGGTGGTGGAGCCCTGGTAGAGCCACCCCCCACCAAGGCCTTGGGCTGATCTGGCTGTTCCTGCCTTGTTCCACTGCTCTGCCAAGTGTGCAAACATGGAGCATCTGTTTCTTTTAGTATTTTTTTTTTATCTGGACCATTAATCTCTCTTTGATCAGGAACTTTCAAATCCCACTGCCAAATTATATAGCCATTAATTCAAAGCTCTTTTTCCAGTTCACTGCTTTTCTTTTCCTCAGAAGAAACACCTTTTTCCCAGTGAATGGAGTTGTAGATGATGCATCTGACCTTTTATTCTTTACTGTGTGAAGCCAAAGACTTCACAGGAGCACATTTCCTGAGCAGAACCTCTGCTTCCACAGTCCTGGGGTGGCAATTTGAACCCAGGTGGGTGCCAATTGTCCTCAGCTCATGCAGTGCTCACACATGAGATTTGGGGGTTTTATTTGGAGCTATTGTTGCCTAACAAGTCAGTTCAGAAGACATAAAGCATGTTTCAGGGAAATAAGTCTTTTGGGCTGAATTCTTTGGCAGTAAAATTAATTTTGATAACCAGCAAAATATGTAACATTTTTACACCAGGGTTGTTTACATTAGATATTAGGAATTTTGTTTTTTTTCCCCACAGAAAGGTTGTCCAGCCCTAGCACAGGCTGTCCAGGGCACTGGTGGAATCACCATCCCTGGAAGTGCTTAAAAAGTGAGTGGATGTGGCACTTGAGGCATGGTTTAGTGGTGAACATTGTGGTGGTGCTAGTTGATGCTTGTCCTTGATAACCTTAAAAGTCTTTTCCAACCTTATAGATTCTGTGATTCTGTGATTTTCCAACAAAGTTTCACCACTCTCCTCTTGACCTGGACACCTGTGTGTGTGCAAATACACCTGTGATATCCATGGGGGCTCACCAACAGGCTCAGGCTGGCCAGGTGTGGGCAGGGGTGGTCTTCTGAGGAAGAACTGTCAGTTTAAGAGATAAAACACCCAGATGACACATCTGAGAGCATGTACTGCCTCCTTCAGTGTTTGATGGTTTCCTTGTTTCACAGCTCTTTCTTGCCCAGGCAATTCCTGCTGTGTGTACCTGAAATTGCCCCCATCCCACAGAGTCCTACCCTGAGGAAACAGGCTCATGCATTGGTTTTGAAGGCAAGAGAAGAAAAATGGTCAGTGTTGGGAGAAAAATGAAACAGAGCTCAAAGATTTGGTGGAAATTTTTCAGTTTGAATTTTGAGTTGGTCCATCTCAAAAGCAAACTCGATGCCTTTCTGGGGCTGCTGACATGGCTGTTTTGAGGTTGCAAAATACAGCCTTTTGAAGATACAATTTGTTTTTCAGAAAAGAATTAATGCATGAAACATTAAATTTGTCAAGTTGTGTTTTTAGAGTGAGAGGAGCCACTTGTGGAGGTAGAAGTGCACTCAGGCTGGGAGCAGAGGCACTGGGCCTGCCTGTCCCCCACTCAGATACACAACTTTCAGCATATTAGGTGAATTGTCAATAAAGGAGAAAAAAACACCCTTGGAAATAGAGTGAATCCCTTTAATGAATAAAAACCTTGTGCAGGAGAAAGTGAAATGTTGTTTAATGAGCCTGAGGCCCATTAAAGGAAGAAATCTGCTATTTACCTCTCTCTGTACTGTGAAATCTCTCTTAAACAAACACCTGCTATAGGCATAAAGTGGTTAAGTATTAAATTGGCTGCACATTATACCCAGACTATTATCAGTTATCTAAGGAAAACATTGCCTCCTTTTCAGAGCTTTTTGCTGGAGACTGTGGAAGACAAGAACTTTATTGTTGGTTCTGTATCACCAGTTTTACCCTGAGGTGTTAATGTCCACCTTTCCTATCTGAAAAGCTGAGATTTCCACAAAGTACCACAAGAAAAGGACTCCTGCAGTGATTACTGATGGCGAGACCACCCATCCCAGGGGAGGAAGTCTTCCTGGAAAACCTGTTCAGAGGTCAGAGCTGGGTGTGTTTGGGGGGCAGATTCGCCGAGCTTTTGTGGATTGGGATGTGCTCTGACACAGGTTTGTGGACTCTCAAGAGCCTGCCCAGTTAAACGTGAAAAAGTCAATAAAGTCAATCGTTGGTGTAAAAGGTGGAGGGATTTCCTGGGGAAATTTCCTGGGGATTTCCTCTCCGTGCCAGGGATGGCAGGGGAAAAACAGACTGGAGGGTGGATATATAGAAAAAGATGAAGCAGAAAAAGATGAAGTCTCTGCCTTTGATGTGTGCTGCCCAAGGTTGCTGTGGAGCATCCCAGCCTGATGCTCCACCAGTCTGGTGGATCTTTAAATTCTGTTTCATTTTTCTCCCAACACTGATCATATTTCTTCTCTTGCCTTCAAAATCTGTTCATGAGCCTGTTTCTTCAGGATAGGACTCTGTGGAATGGGGGCAATTTCAGGTACACACAGTAGGAATTACCTGGAGCTGGTGGAGACACCCCAGTCTGGGATACTGGAGGAGCATCCCAATCTGATGTTCCACCAGTCTGATGGGCACAGCCCCGATGGTTATGAAATCAAAATTCACATGGATTGCTGGTGGATTATCATATTATAGCCAGAAAGGGGCAAGTTCATGTCTATAGTGACATCAACGTGTGTGAAACGTTCAGAGAACACCAGCAAACCCGTCTGGGACTCAGTAGAGAAGATGAAAAGCGTTAATATTTTTAGCACGGCAGCCTCTGCTTCAGCAAGGTCATGACACCAGCCCATTATCATTTGAAAAGTGCACTCATGAAAGGGGAAGAAGAACTGGTTTGGAGCAAGTAGGTGCCATTGGATGAAAGGCACAAAGCTTCGTTTCAAGACCAGAGCAGCCACTTCCAGGCACTCACTGAGAACTGCAACACCCAATTTCCTTCCTGCTGCTGCCACTGCCTGGCTTTTTCATCTGCAATTTCTATTATTCAGATGGGTGGAAATTACACCAATAAATATTGATGGGCTGGTGGATGGGAATGGCTATGCTGAGTTTTGGTGGGTCACTGGGCAGGCGCATGTGAACTGCTCAGGAATCAGAGCCCAAGGTGCTCTGCAGACAGGGTGGGAGCAGGGTTGGTGGTCTCCAGTCCTCTGCAGGGGAGGTGAGGTGATGAGAGAACCCTCTCTGGGCCTTCCCAGATATGGCTAGTACAACACTCTTGGGAAATTAGACACAGCTTCTGTTTTTTCCAGAAAATCAGAGAAGATCTTAACTGCACTGGAATCTTGTTGGCTCCTCCAGGACTCATTTTTCCAGGTGCTGCAACACCCAGGCATGGGGAGTCGTGTTGCAGCAGGGGCTTTGCATATTCAGAGGAGACAGGGACCAGGACTCCATATCCAGTGACCTTGGGCCCCTCACCTGGCTGCTGGGAAATGGGAGAGTTCCAGTCCATGACCCTGGAGAACATCACCAAAATGATACTTGCTAATTCCATCAGTCTCCAAACACCCTTTCAAATGAAATGTCCAGAAATAAAGACATTTAAGCATTTAAAAGTGTTCAGGATGTGAATTAATTCTGGTGATTTCTATGTTTTAATTATTCACTGACACTGTATTATTTTTCAAGCAGAAAAGGAACTTTTTAAAGTGTCACTGCCTTTGCTACTTAAAGCAAAGAAATGGTGTTTAATTAAACTGAGACCAACAAAGCTCTATTGTGCGACACTTGCAAAGCAGCCTGTGAAATAGGAAATGTCAAAGATTAAACAAACCTCTTTTAGAGCCAGCTAAGGGGAGAGGTGCCACTGTTTATAAAATCAGAGCCAGGAAAAATATAATAATTAGAAAAAAACAGGTCACATGGAAAAAACAATATCCAACTTGACAATTTTTCATGCAGATATGATTTGAAGTTCATTACTCATTGTATTCCTGCACAGAAGGCTTTTTGTTATTCTTTGTGCTAAGTCATTTTTTAATTTAAATGGAGATGGAGATGTGTTCAAAGGAAATTTTTAAACAAATGAAGCCAGATGCATTTCATGTCGTTTTTGATATAAAGGTTGAATGAAGCTGCAGGGAAGAAAAACTGCATCTAATTAATTTATATATTTTTTCACAAATAGATCTATTTCTGACCACTTTCTTTAGTATTCATGTGTGGTTGGTGAGCAGAGAGTACATGAGGTTATGTCCTCATTTGAAACCTAGTTTAATTACTTTTGAAAAAATGTAACTGTTGAAATTAGGCTCTAAAACATAAATATGTGTATTAATGTAGAAGGAGATGATGGGAGATTTTTCACTGGCTGGATTTCCTCACATGGAGCCGGATGAGATTGTGATCCGAGATGCTCATTCAGACGTAAGACACATATCATTAAAATGCACTTTCATTCCCCTCTTTGGTGCTTAGAGCTATTTTCCACCCCAAAAGGTTGCAGTGCAAAATATACAAAGAGACAGTTCCCTCCTCCCTCCTGCTCACCATGGCTGGGTGCAGTGAGATGAGGCAGAGCATCACTCCAGAGCCAGCCCTGCCAGGTGTGTGAGCTGCAGCCAGCCAGCAGGAGAGCTCTGCCACCCCCCTGCCACCCCCACCTGTCCCCAACTCCTGCCCCAGCTTGGCCCATGGGACCTTGGGTAAGAATCCAGCACAAGCCTGGTTCCAGCATCCTGGAGAGTGAGCCTGTCTTGCACAGCACCCTCACCAAAAGCAGACCCCAATCTGCAGACCCTAAAGATCTTCTAATTACAACTTTGGATGGGTCCATCCTGCTGCAGGGACCAGGGAATCTCATGAGACAGCGTGGGCTGATCACAGTGCTTGGCCCCAGTGCCTGGACATTTTCCAGAGCTGTTGATGCACTGCTCAGATGTTGGCCTGAGGTAACACTGACACCTGAGATGTTCTGCCTGTTGGCAGTGGTCACCTCAGGGCTCCAGTTGTTTCAGCCCAGTGTTTCCCATAAAACCACCTTGTTGTTGCTCCACTGCCCTTCCCCTGGGTTCCTGTGGATGTGCTGCTCTGTAGGATGCTCTCTCACTCCCAGCAGGCAGAATTCCCTCTGCACCAAAAGAGTGCAGAGTGATGAGAGTTCCCTGGCACCCTCAGAAGTCCCTTCCTGCAGCTGTGGCAGCTCCAGCACCCACCTCATCTCTTCTGCAGAGCCATCCCACGTGAGCCAGCATTCCACCCACGCTCCCTGTCAGTGCTGTAATTCCCTGCTGGCACCCAACCTTGGGGCTACTGCTACCCAAAAACCCTCTTGGGACTGGACCACTGCAAAAAAGACTTGGGTTAGGAAAACACAGAGCTGGTGGCCCTTCCTTCTCCCTGGCCATGTCCTTGTCCAGGTGCCAAACCTCTCGGTACCCTGCATGTCCTCAGCATCCTCCCCCCAGCCTGGGAAGGTGTGTTCAGGTTAGCACAGAAAGAAAACGGCCAGAAAAAGACATATTCCTCACAAGGGTGCTTTGACACACTTCAGTGGGTCTCCTACACCTCCAAGGCTTCTCCAAGAATGCAGCTGGGATGGAAAGGGCTCTTTCCCCCTTGCCAGAGGTTGTTCTCTTGCTGCCTCATAAAGCAAAGTCATTTGGTCATGCCAGCACTTCAGCGTGGCAGGGCTCTGTCAGGGCTTTGTCCTGCTGCAGAGACAGCTGAACATTTTCCATCAAAATTATTTTCAGCCAAATCTGATCTTCATCAACACAGAAAACTGTATATCTTGGGGGAGGGGTGAAGTTTCAGAATCTCATTATGCAAATTAGCATTAAAAAAAAAAAAAAGGGAAAAAAGAAGAAAAAAAGAGATCTCACTTTTGGTTTTGATAAAAGCCCTGGCAAATCTTGCAGAAACTCATCAGCAAAAATATTTGCTGTGAGTCTGTAGAAATTGCTGCTGTGGATGTGCATTGCCCTGAGTGCTCCGGGGGAAGGGATGCACAGCCCAGGTGCTGGCAAGCCCTAATAGACATGTTTCCTTCATGTTTCCTTCGTTTGTTTGCTTGAGGCGCCCTGGGGCTGTCCTGGAGGCAGAGGATACACGGAGATAACACACAGATTCATTAGTGTCCCTGCTCATTAACTGAGACCTCTGTGTCACTGATGTGGCTCCTCCAATTTGTGTCAGTGGCGCAGGGGGCGAGGAGCAGAGCTGCCCACCCAGCCCGTGCCACAAAGCTGTCACCGAGTCCTCGAGGGCAGCTCCTGCCACCACTGCCCATCCTGCCAGCCCTTCCAGGGGCTCAGGGCCCCTCTCTGACCCTGGCACAATGTGTGCCAGGGCTGTGCTGACCTACGGGGTGCTCCTGCTCCAGGTCAGATGCCAATGAAGGGGGTTTGGTGCTGGGATGAGGAGGAGTGAGGAGGCTGAGCATTAAACTGGGGACAGGAGTCAGGGGCTCCCTGGCTTTAGGAAATACAGCATCAGATGTTATTTCATTCTTGCCAGGCAAAGCCCTCAATCTGCTGCCCTCCAGAAGAAACCAATCCTCCTAATCAGAGGTGTCTGTTTGCAGGGATTAAGTGAAGATCAGGCCGTCTGAGGACCTTACTCCCTTTCCTGAAGAGGTCCTGGTTATTTAAAGAACTCTAATTTGCTGTCCTCATTAGCAGGGGCTGTGTGGTGCTGGGCAGAGCCTGCTGTGCTGCTGGGGCTGCTCTGAGTGTCCTTTCCTTGCCAGCCCAGGCTGACCCCACTGGGGCTGAGCCCCTCCTGTGGCTGTGCCTGTGGCAGGGAAGGGAAGGGTTCCTCTGTGCTGCTGCTGGATCACCTCCAAAACTTCACAGAGACTGTTAGCCTGAGGCAAGCAGTACAGAACCCTGCTGGGATGCAGGACAGGCAGCCCCAAACCCCTTATCCCATTCAGCTGTTCTGTCACTGAGCTGTCACCTAAAGGACAACGAAGGGCTGGCTCTGCCTGTGCTGCAGAGAGACTTTGAATCACTCCAGCATGAGTTCCCCACTGATTCCAAAACTCCCTGCCCAGACTGGGTACCCACGGTTAAAATATGTTCCTGGAATGCCCCTGGGAAGCCAAGGCTTTCCTGGAGTGTGTGCTGCTGCCTTTTCCCTAGCAGCTCCAGTCAGCCTGGTGTCACCTGGAGGAGCACTGGGGTTGTGAATTCCCAGAGTTAAACTCCCAGCTCCCGACATCTCCCCTCTCCAGGCACTCCTGCAGCTGCAGATGGAGATCACAGAACATCCTGACTGGAAGGGTCCGTGCAGCCCAGCTCCTGCAAGGTGCAAGTAACTCCCTCATGCTGTGACCTCTGCAGCAGCCCCTCCTCACCTCGCTTCCTCATGGCACAGTTTGTAAAAAGCGACTCAGTACTGACACCTTCTGCAGCCGGCTGCAGGGGCGGGCTCACTCTTCCCAGAGCTGAGAAATCCAGAGGCACGTCCTGTTCATTAGGATGCTGTGATCAGATTCCCTTTATCCAGGGCACAGAGTACAGAAGTTAACGGGGAAGAGGGGTCCTGCCTTTTCTGGGAACACTGGAGTGGTGTTGTGCACAGCAGGGATTCTGTGCTGGTGCTGGATGTGGCCCTTGCTGTGCCCTCAAGAGATGTTGGTGACACCTGTGGGACTCCCTGTGGGACAGGGATACCCACAGCCACAACCCTGGCAGGACAAGGGGGAAGGGCTTCAAACTGAAAGGGGGCAAGTTTAGGTGACATACACAGAAGGAATTGTTCCCTGTGAGGGTGGGCAGGCCCTGGCACAGGGTGCCCAGAGCAGCTGTGGCTGCCCCATCCTTGGAAGTGTCCAAGGCCAGGTTGGACAGGGCTTGGAGCAGCCTGGGACAGTGGAAGGTGTCCCTGCCCATGGCAGGGGTGGGATGGGATGGACTTTAGGTTAATCCTCCGGCCAAATAAATCTGTAATTCTGTGATTCCATGTTTCTACAATTCTTTGTTTCTCTGATTCACCTCCTGCAGCTTGAGCTGTGCCCCAGTGTGGTTAAAGATTAACCCTTTGAGGAGGGTTAATCCTCCTTTTCTGTCCCTTCCTCCTCTGCTTTCAGCCCTTCCTTCAGCCACAGGCTCTGCTGTCAGGAGAGGCTCCTCTGCAGGTCTCAGCAGGATTTTCTGGAGGATTTTTCTGACTGTCACCTCTCTGTGCACATGGCACTTCACCTCCTGGTCAATGGCAAGTGCTCCTCTGCTTTTATGGCAGGGACATTGGCTAGAGCCATTGCACTGCAATAGCCAGAGGAATTTTCTTATCCCTCCAGGCCTTCCTCCCACTGACTCCGTGGACTTTTTGGGTCAGAGAGTGCTGGACATGCATCTTCAGTGGACAGAAACACAGCCAGGGTGACTGATCACTGCTGGAAATGCTCCTGCTCTGAGTGGGAGGGAACTGGAGGCTTCTAGAGGTCCCTTCCCAACAGCACAGGAACCATGAGAACCATGAAGCAGAAGGAAACAAACACTGGTGAGAAGGATCATAGTGCTCAGGCCCATTTTCTACTGCTTCAGAGAAAGACACCACAGAACCAGAACAGTCTGAAATCCATGCAGGGCAAGGAATGGACACATTCAGCACACAGATACCTCCTCCCAGCTGCCAGATGGGATTGATGTGCATTCCCTTCCTTTAGACAGCACCTGGGACTGGGGCCTGTGAGGGCTGGAGAGGTTCAGAGCTGGTCTCACTCACCAGAGCAGGTGAGCACAAATAGCTCCCATGGCTTCATTCCTGCAAGACTTTATTTTCCCCCTGTGTGTAAATGATTAATGAAGGATATTGTGGGAAGCAGATGTACAGTTACCACAGTAACTTGGGTGAGTGGCAGGCAAGGCTTGTGCACATGGTGAGTGCTGAAGTGAGGAGCTTTGTGCATGCTGTAGTTATTTTACCCTTCATAAGATTCTGGTTAATTATTAACACCATAAGTCCTAACCTGGGGGAATATTTATAAGTGAGGATAAGTTCATAATGAATCCCTTTCAATTTGCTGTCCCTATTGCCCTCCCTCCCTGGATACCATTATAACTTTATCTCCCTAAAATCTCCCCATTATCTCACTTTCCACTGCAGTAACCTATTACCATCTTTAATTTTTAAAAAGGATAATAATGCAGAAGAAAATGTGAGCGTGGGGATTATTCACACTCACCTACAGTGGCATTTCCTTGCTCTTTTCCCTGCTGTTTTCTTCCAGTTTCCAGGACTTTTACAGAAGCTGTGTCCCAGGAGAGGGAATCTGGATTTTGCTTTTGACTCCCTGAAGTGACTTTGCTGTCAAAGCAAAGTGTGCTGGGAAGAAACAGAGGGGTAGGATTCATTTGAAAACATGAAAAAAAAAAAAAAATATATATATATATATAAAAAGAGCTACCCCTGCCCCACTGCTCTGCTGCAGGGCCTGGTCTCACTGCTCCCCATGGTGAGCCAGCAGGTCCCAGGGAATTGGGACATTCCCAGATCTCAGTGACAAACCCAGCCCTCACCTTCTTCCAGTAAGGAGGGATTTTCCATCTGATGCCTTGGAGTGGCTCCCTAGAACAGAGGCTGAACAGAGTTAAGAGAATAAAGTGGGTTTTTATTAAAGGCCTTCAATAGACACACCCTGGGCAGCCAAAGGCTCCCAGAGGCTGCACCCAGGATGGACAGTGGTCACCAGTTTTTCAGACAATTATCAGTTTGGTCTATTTTCATATCAGGGATTAATTCTCCAACTACAGCTTCAGGTAATGAAGTCACATACCCCCAGTTTGCACCCCCCCAATTTACTTTTGTTTGTACTTTTGGGGCCTGAGGCTGTAGGGTGTCCTTGGATCTCAGGCCTGGAGGAATTGTTCTGTCTGACCAACATGTGAGGACAGAAACTAACTCTCTGTATGGAGTTTAGAGTTTTGCACTAATGCAGTACNTGAGCGTGGGGATTATTCACACTCACCTACAGTGGCATTTCCTTGCTCTTTTCCCTGCTGTTTTCTTCCAGTTTCCAGGACTTTTACAGAAGCTGTGTCCCAGGAGAGGGAATCTGGATTTTGCTTTTGACTCCCTGAAGTGACTTTGCTGTCAAAGCAAAGTGTGCTGGGAAGAAACAGAGGGGTAGGATTCATTTGAAAACATGAAAAAAAAAAAAAAATATATATATATATATAANGTCTGACCAACATGTGAGGACAGAAACTAACTCTCTGTATGGAGTTTAGAGTTTTGCACTAATGCAGTACAGGATCTGAAAAATATAAAAGCTGAAACTTAAGGCATCACATCCTGCAGCATCATTCTGTCCTTTACTGTCCCCAGGCAGCTCTGAGGGCTGGGCTGGGCTGCAGCTGCCCCTGGGCTGGGCTGAAGAGAAGCTCTGGCTGGACTCCCTTGGGCTGGAGGTCACCCCAGTGCTTCTCCCAGCCCTGGAGCTCACAGGGATGCTGTGCTGGGGAGCAGTCAGTGCAGACACTGCTTTTAGGATGGGCTTCTGAGGCAGGGACAAGCAGTGCTTCCTTCTCAAGGGTACCCCAGGGCTGGAACTCTTCCTTCCCACTGGGGTCACCAGGGCTGGACATATCCATGTTGCCAGTGAGAGGGAAGTCAGCAGAAGCCTTCCTCTGCTCCCACACCACCACTACCCCTGACACAGCTCCCACTGGCCTTTCCCTGCCTCAGCCCCTCCACCTCCTCCCTCTCCTCGCACTGTGGCTCCTCTCACCCCACACTGCCCCAGTGACCTGCTCCTCACCAAGCCCTCCCAGAGCCTGCCAGGCCCAGCTGGACACAAGGGAAGGGCCTTTGTGCCTCCTCTTCCTCCACCAAGCTCCCCCAGCCTTG
Organism: Peucedramus taeniatus; assembly: GCA_013400575.1. Lineage (NCBI taxonomy): Eukaryota > Metazoa > Chordata > Aves > Passeriformes > Fringillidae > Peucedramus > Peucedramus taeniatus. The sequence goes on from WBNO01004121.1 coordinate 555,691, forward strand.
CCCACACCACACCTACTGATGGTCCTGTGAAGGTTGGGTCCACTCTGAGGGCACCTTCTGCTCCTCACGTGCTTACAAATCCCATTGATGCCCCCAGCTGATGCTTTTATCTGGAGCAGATGCTTTTATCTGGAAGCAAGGCTCAGATTGGACTCCCAAAGCCATTAAATGAAGGTTGGGAGGGAAAAGTGAAGGGCATGTTGGCTGGTCACAAGTGGAGGGATCTGGGAGTGCTGCCAGCAGCAGAGGGGCTGACAGGAAGGCTGGGCACAGCGGTCAGGGTGAGACAGATGGCTCAGCAGCTCCAGCCTCCTGCTTTATCTTGCTCACAAAGCTCAGTGCTGCTCACCTTCCTCCCCAGAACAGATTCTGGCCTGCAGGACAGGCAGCAGTGGGAGGGCAGGACTGCGTGAGACCAAGGCTGGGGTGGAGGGAGCTTTGTGGGAATAAGAGCAGCAGTGGCTCACACTGCCCCGTGCCTGCCCTGTCGAAAACACCAGGAAACCCCCACTGTGTGATGAAATAAAAAAGCCTTTCAAAAGATGCTGCTCACCCCAGTCCCACTCAGGGCTGTGTAGGGGGAGTGTGTGCTCAGCAGGTGAGTGTGTCCTGCACCCACCTGGGGACTCAGCCCTGCATCTGCTTTTTGCCCATGCACTCCCTGAGCTGAGAACAGCAGGCAGCTGTGCTATTGCACCCATGGTCCTGCTCCACAAGCACCAGTCTGTCCAGGAAATGGAGTCCTGCTGTCCCCACACCTTCCTCTGAGGGCTGTGAGAACACTGGAGCTCCTCAGAGCAAGTGCCACACGCGTGGCCTGGCTGCTCCAGGTGACAGTGGCCAGAAACTGCCAGAGCCCCACAGCAGGAGGTGCAGGACACCTCCCTCTGTGTCAGGACACCTCCCTCTGTGTCAGGACACCTCCCTCTATGCCAAGCACAGTCCAGTCTCTGAGGATCAGCTTAAACGAGGTTGGCTTAAGCCCTGAACATCCCTGCTGTGCTTCTCTTTGCTATTATCACAACAGGGTATTCCTCGTGTGCAGAAAAGTGTGCAGAAAAGTTTTCACTTCCTTTTATGATTCTTCCTAGATTCTTGTTCTCAGGGCCTAAGCAAGATTTAAAAGGAGATGGGATTTTTAATGGCTTGCAGAAAATGGAAGATCAGAATTAAGAACAGAACTTCTCAGGATGGAACCTTTGTTACGATGAGGAACAGGTAATGCAAGATGTGCCTCTTTTGTGAGTGATGTTCAAAATTGTGGTGGGAAAAGTCACTTGAAAAAACACACACAAAGGGCACATCAGAGGAGATATTTTAAACCCTTCAGCACTTGTTCCTCACTTCTGCATGAGGGCATTGCTAAGCTGAGCTCAGGCAGAGCACAGGATGTGTGGGCTGCCTCTGGCAGGCAGGTGGATCAGGCTGAGGGTTCTGCAGCAGGAAGAGCTGGGAACTCTCACTGCCTTTGCTGCTGCAGTTGTACTGGAGCTCTAAATTGAAAAAAACCCTCCCTACACCTCATCGTGGGTATAAAGGAATGTGTCATGAGAGAAAAGACGACTAGAATTTAACTGCTGTAAGTTGGCATTATTTACCCTAATAAATAAAACAGGTTAAGTAAAACACTTCAGTTAATCCCTCTTCCAATACAGTGGAATATAGATCCAATATAGATCCTAAGCCTTTAGGATCTTTGGAGATTCTACTACTATTAAGTCTTCTAATGTTACCATTTAATGTATTGCCATACAAATGAATCTTTCCATTTTTCCAGACATTTTTTCCCAATCACTTCCACAGTGATGTATCTCTACACATCTGTATAAAGCACAAAGCTGTAAACTTAAGAACAGTTACAAAGATTGGAAAAAACAACACACATTTTTATAGAGAATCTGTGAATGTCAAAAGTTGAGTCTTGGTGGATTTTATATTTCAAAACTCTTTTCATTAAAAGAAAATATTCACCTTTCTAATAAAGATTTGTTCATACAACATAGACAGAAAGACTTCTTCATTACATCAGTTGCAAATCTCACATTGAATTCACAGTTTTCCTGAATTTCCAGACTCTGAGAAGGATGGATGGACCCCAGGGCTCCCTGCCTTGTCCCAGCTCAGCAGGCTCCAGCCTGTGTGTGTCTGTAGCACCTGGGCAGCTTCACCTGGAGGAAGGACAGACAGACAGACAGACAGACAGACTCCATCCAGGGGTGGGGGGTCCTCACTGGCTGGGTCACTGCAGGTCCCTTGTAGCCCTGGCTGGTTCTGACCCACAGAATTGGGTGCCAACCAGGATGGCACAGGAGCAACCCCCTCCCCACATTCAGCCCCGACAACATTTACAGAAACATTTACAGAAACATTTACAGAAACATTTACAGAAACATTTACAGAAACAGAAAAAGGCCCATCTCCAGCCAGCAGGCAGAACCAGTAGCAGGCTGTCAAGATGTCTTTTCAAAGACCATTTTTTGTCATGGAAAATGTGATTTCATCAGAAAAGCCTTTTCAGAAAAAGCCCCTTTCCTGGAGCTGTGCAAGAGTGCTGGGGAATTTTGCACAAAGATTCTGTGCTTGAAACCTAGACAAAAAATTGGCAATTTGATAATCTTGTCTTGTCTCTCACATAGTTTTTTATTTTTCCAAAACTGTCCTGTGTTTTCTCACTAGAAAAATGTGTCTCTGGGGTGTATTGAAGGCAAAAAACAAGGAGCAGTGAAAGTGAAGGGAGTAAAAAAAATATTAGCGAAAGCAGTATTTCAAATATATAATGTTTTCTGAGGAAGTAGCACATTCAATTTTCAATAACCATGTACTTACTTTAAACCACCTGTGTCTTTAAATGAGTAAAAGACAAAGTACAGATCTTTTCCTGGTTAAATAATTAAAACATGGTGAGAGACAGTGTTTGTCTTTTAAATGTCTCAGTTCAAGCCACTCTTCTTCAGTGGGAATAAAATATGATCTTAAAACAAGGAAAACCAGGAGTTTTCATAAAAAGCCCAAAGCAAAGGAATCCACCTCAGAGTGCAGCAAAAAGGGGCTCTGAAATGCTCAGAGAAATTGAGGTGAACCCACAAAGCCTCTGGCCACCCTGTCCAGGGTCCTCCCAAAGGGATGGGCAGTGGGGGCATCTCCTGTTCCCTGAGTTCTGCTGTGCCCCTTCTCCAGGAGGTTTTCAGTCTGCTCACCCTTCCAGCACTCCCAGGAGGAGCTCAGGCTCTGCTGAAGCCTGTGTCACCTTCCAGAGACAGGAGTCCCCCTTGGATGCCAGCTGACCCCAGGCTGGAGCCCTAAACGCTGTGGGCTGGGCTGAGCTCAGCTGGCACCTTGGAGCCCCACGAGCAGCCTGGTGGGCTTTGCTGCTGCTCCTCTGCATTCCAGATCGTGCCTCAGTGACCCCCCCTCCTGATGTGCTCCCAGACCAGAGCTGGGGTCCCCTCCTTGCCCACCCTGCTGCTCCCCAGGCTGGCAGAGGGGACAGGAAGGAGCACGGGGAGGCACAGGTACATAACTTTGTGGAAGTGTCTCTTTGGGCCAGAGGAGCTGCAGAATCCAAGCCCAGGGAGGGCTGGAGATGGGGTGTGGAGAAATTCCACCTGGCATGGAAATCCTCTGCTTCTGCACTGCTGGCTCTCAAATCCCTGTCACCTTGCTGGGTGGGGAAGGCACTGCAGGACACAGCTCTGGGAAGACTGGGTGATGGCACCCAGTGGTGGTGGCACCCTTGGGTGGTGGCACCCTAATGGTGGTGGCAACCTTGGGTGGTGGAAACCTTGGGTGGTGGCACCCAATGGTGGTGGCAACCTTGGATGGTGGCACCCAATGGTGATGGCACCCTTGGGTGATGCCATCAATTCCTGCAGTTGAAGGTTCGTGTCTGGCCTTTCCATGGACTGATCCATGGGATCCATGGGTGGGATGGGTCCTGCCAACAGCAGGTGCCATTCTTGGGGCTGGAAATACCTTCCTGTGCTGGTGCTCATTGCTTGTGTCTCAGACTGGCACAGCTTTCTGTTTCTGCTGTCAACATTTGGCCTCAATTAACTGTGGGATTAAAAAGAACAGAATTTGGCCCTTAAGTCTCAAATTGCCCAGTTTGGTGTGTCTTGGGTCCTGCTTTCAGTGCTGGCTGGGAGCTGAGGGAAGGCACAGGAGGGATGGATCTGGCTGACTCTGAACTCCAGGCAACAATATCAAATATTTGCCAAGACAATCCGTCCAGTGGCTTAAGGGTCTTACACCTGATTTATGCCAGGAGGAGGAGGAATTAGAAAGTTACTGCTGTGTGGGGAGATGGTTTTATAGTGGCTATGGCTTTATAGTGGCTATGCCACATTTTGGCAGAAGGTCTTAGTCCTCAGAGACTTTCTCACCAGACCAGCAGCTCTGATTCAGCTCTTCCCAGCTGATGTTTTTAGGAAAACAGGACAAATCTGTGCCCTTCCCTGTCAGAATACTGCAGCATCAAAGAGCTGAGGGATAACGACATATCTGGGAATTAGAAGAGAGAAAGGAAGGAAAAGGAAGAAGGAAGGAGTCAGGGAGTTATCAGTATCCCCAGGCTGGCTGCAGAAAAGGCAGGAGAGACTCTGAGAATCCCACGAATCTGCCCTTGTCCCCTTTTCCTGGTGCATCAGGGCTGGAATTCCAGGCACGCGGTACGTTAGCACTGGAGATACTGGAATGAAAACAGGAAATGTGGAGAGGCTGCAGGCACTCAGTGTGCTGGAGATAGCCCCTGCAGAGCTCTTTGAGAGAAGGAAAGGAGTCATTTGTGCAGCAAACTGCTCTTCTGAGAGGTTTTTTGTTGTGGTGTGTGTCAGTGCAACGCTCAGCAGCTCCGCCAGCTCCCAGGGGTGCTGACACCCAAGGGCTGGATGTCCTCCAGGCTGGTCAGATTGGGAATACAGCCACACTCATGGCTCCTTTAGGTCACAGGCAGGTGAGAAATGGGCAGAAAGCTCTTCCAGGTCATCCAGACAAGAGTTAGGAGATATCCTCCTCTTAGGGAGCAGGGAATGGATCCTGGAGCTCTTAGCACATGGCCATACACAAGGCTGGGCTCTCCCATTCCCTCTGTGGATGATGTTTCCACCACTACTGGTCGTGGTCTGGTCATGGGCAGTCAAAGGTGCTCATTTGGGAAAGCAGCAGGAGAGGGAGGAGGCACAGGACTACAGCAATTACTCAGCTCCCACCAGACACTGGTAGAAAATAAACTTCCCAGGTGGAATTATAACATCAGTCAGTTCCTCTCCTGTATCTCCACGAGGAAAAAGTCCCTCTTCACAGCACCAAGGGCAGGATTGTGGCAAACCCAGTGCAGCCCAGGGAACATCCCCCCAGCCCACAGCCAGTGCTAGGGAGGGCTGGTTTGAGCCAGGAGCACACAGCCCTGCTCCCACCTGTGGTCTGGAGCTGAGGCTGTGGGTTAGGAAAGCACAAACACACACGGAATGGAGACTCCTGAAGTTCCAGGTGTGCTCTGACCTATGGAATTCAAAGTGTAACTGCTGGGAGACATCACAAGCTGTACCTTGTCCCCTGTCCGTGTCCCGTGGAAAGGTGGGTGGGGGTAACAGCCTCGGGGATGGCTCAGCAGCCTGGCAGGGTGACAATGACAGGGTGACACTGACCCCCCCAAACCCACCTGCAGGGGTGGCCCCTGCTTGTGGGGGTTTCTGGGGCTGAGGTACCTGTAGCAGCCAGAGCCACACACAGCCCTGGCAGGCTGGGCAGGGAGCTAAACTCCCCATTTCTGCAGAGATGAGGGGTTCAAAGATGGGTTCACTGCCACCTGCAGTGTCACCATGTGCAGCACCTGAGCTCTGGGTGGGCTGGGTGGGACGACTGAGCAGGAGCTTCCCAGGGCTCAGCAGGAACCAAAAGTGAGCTTTGCAGGTAAAAGGTGTGAACCCAACACTGTGTCATGAAGAGGATGTTGTTATGTTTGTCCTGACAACTCCATCTCATGGCCAGGCCCCTCCCAGCCTTTCTCCTGCCCCAGCAAGAGCTGAGATGTGTTCATGTGCACTCCTGTGCTCGCTCCTCTGCTTCCACCCTGTGCTCCACAAACACAACAATGGCTTCTGGCAGGCAGAGGAGCACCCTGCACACACTGAGGCCAGGCAGCAGGAATTGAGAAACTGAGACATCTACCAAGAGAACATGGAGAAAAGGCAAAACACAGGGATCCAGAGCCAAAACTCAAGTGGGTGTTTCAAGCATTCCTTGGGTTGCTCAACCTCTACCACAGCTTCCTATTGCACAGAGCAGCGGGTGCTGAGGCCATTTGTTGCTTTCTCAACAAGGAAATTGTAGGAAGATAAACTCACCAGCATGCTGAGATCTCCAGGAATGCCAAGCACTTATTGACATCTGATTCAGGGTTCATTCATCTGGGTGAAAAGAGATAATAAAGGCCTACATGTTTGCATTGCTTTGTGGCACTGAAGTGTTTCTGAGTCACGAGCTGCCAGGTGGGTCAGAGGGACCTGTCCCTGCACAAGCTCTGTGCCATCCACTGCCAGGAACAAATGGGGAAGGAAGCCCTCAAGATGTTAATGAAACCTTGTGGTGGTTAATGAAGCCAAGGCATCCCATCATTACATCTGTGGAGGTGCAATCAAAATCTGCCAGGCTGAAAGCTCTTTGTTGGATTTCTCTTCAAGAGCACACCTTCCCAGGTGTGCTGCCATGAATGCTGCAGTGAGGGCTGTGATTACACACTTGTTTACAGCCAGGGTAACTGATTGCCAAGGCTGATGCTCTGCCTGGTGCTGAGAATGTCAGATCATGTCACTCCACCTCCAGATGAAGGGTTTATAAAATTCCTTCTCCATTACTGGCCTGTTTTCAGTGACCAGTTTGTGAGAATCACTGCCCTGGTCCCAGTCTGAGGTGTGCTTCAACTGAAGGTGGTGGGGCTGACCCCTGGAGAAATTGTGTGCTTGATTCAGACCATTTTGACTCACAAATGTGAACACTCTGTCCATAAATCTGCTTTAAAAAGAAGCTCCATTATTACTCCTGATGGATATTTCTTGGTCCTCACTGATGAAAGCTCTAGGAACTGTGTGTGTGAAGTCATTCCTGCTGGCCCCAAACCTGGGCTGATGACTGGTTATGTAACTGTGGTATTGCTCACCATGACTTTTCCACTTTTTCCAATATTTTTCGCAAAATTTTCCAAAATTTTCTCAAAGAGCCCTCAGGTGCTGTTTTTGAAGCACAGGTGAATAGGACACTCTAGGGGCCATTTCAGGATGTGAGACCCATCAGATGTAGAGTAATTGTTACTTGGATAAGAAAATAATATTTTCTGGACATCTGGAGCACTGAGCTGCTGTTCTGCAGCTTTTCCCAGCCTTAATGCTTCCAGAGTCAGCACCTTTTGATACCTGCACAAGGTTCTTGAGGGCCACAACCTTTTCCCAATGCCATCCCTGCACACGTCCAGCCACCATAAAGCAGCCATGGAACAATGCCACCCCCTCTGCACTCCAGTTCCTGCAAAACTCGATCTCTTCAGTGTGAAGGGTGGAGCACAGCCAGCTGCCTCATTGACTAAACAAATGTCTGAGAGTTGCCTGGCCCTAAATCTTCCCAATCCCCAAAGTGACCCTGCAGCCAAGTGGGCCCACCCCACGTAAACACATTTTGCAAACCATGTCCCTGTCACTGGGAACCTCTTTGTTCTCCCCATGACTTGGTATTTCAGTGTTTTGTTTTACTCTCTGGCTCACATTCTCACACTCCTAGGTTTCCTGACTCTGCCCACACCTGAGAGCCTTGGTTGACTTTGATTTGTGTTTGTGCATGTTACTTTTTAATTCCTCCACTATTTTCTTTTCTTTCTTTAGGACATCATTACAGTGAAGATCTCCCCTGCTCTGTGCATTGTCACTGTGATTACATAGCCTTGATAATTTTGCATATATTTACTTAAAGTGCCTTTCTGTGGCAGTTGTTGCAGAATTCCCTGTTTGCAGGACACCTTTCAGGGACATTCAGCTCCACAGTTAATATAATGCAGGTCTGGCTTGAGCTTTTTGCCAAACTGTTGCCAGTTTTTCTTGTCTGTTTTGTGGTCTCCTCTCAAGTGCACTCTTGAGCACTGCTGCTCTCAGTGTAACACCAGTCAGGTGTGTTGGCATTGCCTTCAAGGGGTATCTGCCTTTTGTTGCTTTATAGTTCTGCATTTCCACAAGGATCTGCAGCTGAAGGGGACATTCAGACTCACTCCTTTGACTTCTGGGGGTCATTCCCTGAGTTGGAGCCTCACCTCAAGTCCTGGGTGCAGTTTTGTGCATCTCAGTGTTAAAAGATCTAAAGCTATCAAAGAGTGTCCAAAGAAGGGCCACCAAGATTCTGAAGGGTCAGGAGGGGCCACCTGAGGAGCAGCTGAGGGCTCTTGGTGTGTGCAGCTGGAGCAGGGCACACTGAGGGCAGAGCTCAGGGATCTGCAGCTCCTCCCGAGGGGCAGCTCTGATCTCTGCTCTGGGACAGGGACAGCACCCAGGGAACGGCTGGAGCTGGGCCAGGGCAGCTCAGGCTGGAGAGCAGGGAAAGGTTCTTCCCCCAGAGGGTGCTGGCACTGCCCAGGCTCCCCAGGGAATGGGCACGGCCCCGAGGCTGCCAGAGCTCCAGGAGCCTTTGGACAGCACTGCAGGGATGGACAGGGTGGGGCTGTTGGGGGGTCTGGGCAGGGACAGGGTTGGACTGGATCATCCTTGGGGTCCCTTCAGCTCAGAATATTCTATTTCATGATTGTCATCCCAAAGCTGCACATTTAATCTCCTAATTGTTTCCCTCTGATCTATTTTTGTCCTTCCAGCATTTAAGCTGGGCTCCTCTCACCTGCTTCTTCCAGCTGGGGCTGGTTCCTCCTCCAGAGCTCACGGGGGCCGTGCTGGCCTCAGCAGAGGGGGAATCACTGAAGGGCTGCTGCTTCTCACCAGCAACGACTCTTGGGATTTCCCACGTGCTCGGGGCCACCTCTGTCCCTCTGTGATGCTGTGTGGAAGGCCTAGCACCGGCAGTCCCCCGCTGTTCGCACCCGGGTGACTCGGGAGCAGCGCAGCCACCACAAGAGGGAGGCAACTTCTAACCCGGGGCTGCGCTCCCGTCCCGCCGGGACCGCGTTCACACGCAGGTGACAACCGTGTCCTGGTGCTCCACCTGGAAAATCCATCCATGGCCACGGAATCTCCATCAGAACTCGGGGCTGGGGGAAAGGAGGCTCGTCCCAGTTAGCACCCATCAAACGCCACTGCCTGGTGCTGGCGGTGGGGAACAGCAAGAGGATGAGATTTTCCTGCTTTGGGGCACTGTGGGCAGCGCTGCCAGTGCAGGACAATGGCCACGCTGCATCTGGATCTCCTGTCTCAGCTGCTGCCAGGCTGGAGCTTGGTTTGGTCAGAAACAGGGCAGAGCTGGAAGTGTCCTGCTCAGCACAGCAGTTAAACACAGGTTAAACACAGCCGCCTCCAGCAGGTGCTGAAAGGTGTCCTGTGTGCCTGTGCCAGGCTCTAAAAATTAAAGGACACTCACCCAAAGTATTTTTTATTTTTGCCCTGAGGGCAGGATGTGTGCCAAAATAACCACTCTTTCCTCTTCCAGTCTCTGATTCTGGTGTGTGTGCAGTGAACCTGTTGGCACAGCTCAGCACAGGGCTGTGGGCAGCTCTGCCCAGCACTGCTGGCACCTCCTGGGGTGATCAGAGCCTCCCTCCTCTGTGCCCTGTGCCTGGGGAGCCCTGAGGGGCTGAGTTGGGGATGCTGCAGCTGTTCTGCAAAGCAGTGTTGGGCTGTGGCAGGAGTTTGGACCTGAGACAGCTGGAAGATCTGGGCCCAGGTCCTCTGGGCAATGAAGCTGGATAATTTTTGGATACCAGGTTATCTTCTCTTTCTCACACAGTCAACACTCTTAGTGCTTTTCTGGAGCTTTTCCTTAGCTGGCTTTCATGTTTTGTCAGGTGGGTGACAGGCAGCTGAGGGCTCTTGGTGTGTGCAGCTGGAGCAGGGCACACTGAGGGCAGAGCTCAGGGATCTGCAGCTCCTCCCGAGGGGCAGCTCTGATCTCTGCTCTGGGACAGGGACAGCACCCAGGGAATGGCTGGAGCTGGGCCAGGGCAGCTCAGGCTGGAGCTCAGGGAAAGGTTCTTCCCCCAGAGGGTGCTGGCACTGCCCAGGCTCCCCAGGGAATGGGCACAGCCCCGAGGCTGCCAGAGCTCCAGGAGCCTTTGGACAGCGCTGCAGGGATGGACAGGGTGGGGCTGTTGGGGGTCTGGGCAGGGACAGGGGCTGGGCTGGATGAACCTTGGGGTCCCTTCCAAATAGATTCCCTTCCACAGAGATTCTGTGATTCTGTAATTTGTTCCTGCTCATTCTGAAATCTCTCCTAGAATTAGAGAGTCACCCAGGCTGGCCAAGATTGCATGGTGGGGTTTTGAGAAGAATTGGTAAGAATTTGCTTAAGTGTTCCAGCTCCTCTGATGAAGCAGATCCGGGCTCCAGGCCAGAGCTGCTCTGGCTCTCATGGGGGGATGGACAAGGTCTCTGCTCTGCTGAACTCCCAGCACATGGGTGGTTGGGCTGGTGATGAGTCACTGCCTCATACATTCTGTGTGTTGTACAGTTACAGCAAAGTGAAATAAACTGATAGGTGTGTAGCAGATGAGAGGACACTCAGGGAGCAGTAACTTTATCATCAATCCTGCTGTCAGCTGGCCTGGCTGGTTCATGAGTCTGACACCTCTGGTCCAGGGGTCCAGAACCCCACTACAAAATGGTTTTTCTAAGCAGGAGGAAGGTGTTGGGACAAGTCACCTTACAGAACACATCCTCGCTCCAAAAAACTGAAAAACTGCTCACAGCATGGAGGACACACAGCTGCAGTTGTGCACCTTAATTCACAACAACAAATCACAAAACTCTTGCACAACCAGGAGATGAAACCACCATCAATAGGTGGAGGAAAGCTGTGGGTGGAAGCTGCAAATGGCACCATCAACCACATCTGTGAAGGACAACTTGCAGCATCAGCGTCCCCTGTAACCACCACCAGCTGCCTAGCCAGTTTGCCAGGGATCAGTCTGGGACAAGTGTTTCCTATTCCAGAGAAAATGAGTAGAAATGCTTCTAATTGCATCAAAATATTCTAATGAAGGCAAAGACGTGCATGAACATAAGTGTGCAGGAGTTTGGGGAACTTGTGCTACATAATTAATGAGAGCCATTCCATACATCCATTGGCAGGATGAGGGGAAATGACCTCAGGTTTTGCCAGGGGAGGCTTAGGCTGGACATCAGTAGGAATTTCTTCACTGGAAGGGTGTTTAAGCATTGGAATGGCTGCCCAGGGAGGTGGTGGAGTCCCCATGCCTGGAGGTGTAAGAAGAATGTCTGGACATGGCACTCAGTACTCTGGTCTGGTTGACAAGGTGGGGATTGGTCACAGGTTGGACTTGATGATCTTGGAGGTCTTTTCCAACCTTGATGATTCTGTGATTCCATCCTCTGATTCCATTGCAACAAGAGAAAGAAAATGCATTTCAAAAGGTTAAATCTGGCACCAAGACTCTCCATCTCTAAATCAAGTAACTTTCCAGTGATTGACATATTTCTTGTTAAATTGGTGCTCCCAAGTCCCATAATCTCCAGGTGAATATCCCAGGCTTTCACACTGGAAGCCATTCCAGCTAGACCATCTCTGCTGGACAGAACAGCCCTGGTGGCTGTGCCTCAGGGGGCAGCAGGGAAGGAAGCAGCATGGAAAGATATCTCAGGGTCTTGGTAGAGGGACTTTCACTTTCTCTTCACACTCAGAAATGTTTTGCACCTTTGGAAGGCACTTGAGTGAAGGTCACCTTGGCAGATGCTTTTGCTGTGATAGGGATGGATGCACAGATCTGCTCCCTCAAGCAGGGGGGACAGAGTCCTGAAGTCAGGTCCTTTGCAGGGCACAGCAAACCCTTCCACCAGCATCTGCCCCAGCTGTGACACTCGGCCATGGGGGCTGACTTCCAGGCAATCCTGCACTTGGCAGGGACTCCCCACCTCAGGACACACAAGAAAGGATTCAGCAAAGCCAGGACAAATTATTCCTCACTCCCAGACCAGGAGAAGCTTCCAAATGCTCTGGCACAGCCACTGTACAACATCCTCTGTTCTAAGGAAAACATGAACCATCCCAATTATCTGCACTCCTTCCAATTAAAAGGCTGTTGCTCCATCCGCCTCATTTCCTGCCCTTCCCCCTGCTCAGACCCTCAACAGGGTCAGACCCCGACAGGCTGCTGTGTCCTGCTGGCAAGGAAAAGGGTGGCTGGTTATTTACTTTGCTGATGGCTCTGCCTAATGTCATTTGGTCTGACTTCAGGTCATGTGGTGAACAGAAATGGTGACTGGAGAGTGTGGGAGGATCCAAGGAACTCAGGCCCAGTTTAACTGGAATTTTATCCTTAAAATAGAAGGAGGTGGAGGAGGAGGATATCCTCCTGCTCCATAACTTAGGGAAAATCTCCCAGGGCATCTCACTTATCATAGGTACAGAGAGCATGATGAAGAGATAATGTGAGACAAAGCCACTGAAGACATACATCTCCCAGCTCAGAAAATCTGTTTCCACATATCTGTTCCTGAGCTCACTTTCCCAGACTGGGTGCAAATCCTTCCCAGTCCCTTTGGGATCCTTCACTTTGCCTCAGCAACATCCAATACATCTCAGACTGGAGAGGTGAGCTGCAGCAAAGGTACAGTCCAGGTAATTTAGAAAAAAACAGGAACAAGCCACTATTTCATCAGGTGTTCATTATTTTCTAATTATTATACTCTCTGCAACCTTCCTCCAAGCCATGAGAGATGGCTGCTGGTTTGCTGTTCACTTCCCACAGCTGAAGGGTGCTGGACCTGGCCGGTCCTCCCTCCGCAGGGATGCTCAGGTTGCTGAGCCGGGTAATGCTGGTGAGCACCTGTCCAAGGCCTCCTCCAGCTAATCACATCCCCCTGATTAAGGGGAGAGAGACAATTACCCTTATTTGTCTTGTCAGAGCACGGATGTGATGTGCGGCTGATAGTAACCGGCAGCACTTTGCCTCGGGGCTGCCCCGGGTAATCATTTACATAGAGCAGCTAAACCTGAAAATCCCACTAACATTCTCTTCTAATGAAGCTCCAGGTATCTTCCTCAAAGCCGCGGCAAGGCAGTATCCAGGCAACACAGACGGCTGTCCCTCCACGAGGAAGCGCTTAGATGAACACCTCCAAAGGCTAATTAACCCTTGGGGCAGCGCTGAGCTCTCTGCTCCATAACAAGGGCTTTGCATCCCTCGCATCTCGTCGGGCTCTGCCTCAAACCTGCGCTCCGGATTCCCCCGGCAGCCCTGGGGAGGGGCTGGCGGCTGGTGCAGCTTGGCTCTTTGAGCAGCTATTTGCTGACACGTGGAAGGAGTTCACCCGAGCCTGCCTTGCTGCTCCTTGTGCTTCCAGCTCCCGAGCAGCTCCAGCCACTGAGGAAATCGCAGGTGAAGCTGTTAATGCGGGAGTGGAGCTTCAGGGTAAGGCAGGGAGCGGGAACAGCCCTGCCCCTCACTCCAGCTGTCCCACCAGTGGCTCCTCCAGAGCTCCATGGCACAGCTGAGGCACAAACTCGTGAAGAAGAGGAGCACCAGACCCCACGAGGTCTGACCTGGATGGTGTCTGTGTGGAGCTTAGGAGATTGCAGGTTTCAATCCTAAACCTGGAAAGGCTCCAACAGGTAACCAAGCAATAACCAGTCAGGATGATCCCAGTGTGTGCCATGTGCCTAGGGAGGACCCTGCTTGAGCAAGGGAGGTAGGACCAGATGACCCTCTGTGGTCCCTTCCAACCTGAACCAGTCTGTGATTCTTTATGCTGTTATCTACTGCTGGTTTCTGGGCACGAGGATGGAGGATTTCAGACCCCAGCTATATTTTCGGATGTACTTGTGGTTTTTAGAGTAGGCAGTGGAAGGTGTGAGTGGACCAAGGACATGTGTACAGGAAGCCTTCAAGGTTTGCACCTATGTTGGCCAACTCCAGGTGAAATCCAATCCCAAATCTTAGTGGTTTGTGGTTTTTTTCAGTACTGGAGGAGAAAAGAAGAAGCTCAGGAATTACATCTGCAGTCCTGCCAAGTCTTCAGAGCTGGATTTCAGTTACAGGCACATATTTAGATGTAAGATATTAAAAGTTTTTCCCTGCAATCAGATAATGCCCAGGTGAATCACAGATGGAGGCAGAGATGATGTGATGTGCAGTGATGATGAGATTAGGCTGTGCAAGTGTAATGTAGAAGCCAAAAGAGCAAATGAAGCTCTAAAAACTTTTCAGTCAGCATCTCTACCTGCTTGACTCTGCAGCCTTGTTGTTCTCAGCACAAACCTAATTTCTTAATTTGGACTCCACAGTGTAGACATAAGGTGTGTAGGTCCCAAGGAAAGATTCAGCATGTGAAGGTGAGAATTTGGAAAGGTGCTCACAAGAGCAATCCTGCCATGGGACGTGTTCCAGTTACTGCATCCCCAGATTTCTCTTGGCGAGTGCTCCTTGGAAATGCTACCATTGAAGTGACTCCTGACTTGCAAGGTGACTTATTAAAGGCACCAGTAAACTCCTTAGAGAGCCTTGGGGAAAATCACAAGCAGCAGTTCACTTTCTCACACCTGGAAATACCTCCAGAGCTCAGCAAACCTGCAGTTCAGCAGGACTGGATTTGATGCTGGTTTTGGGAGGGGCAGCCTGGGGGCACCTCTGCACGATGGAAGCTTGTAGCTCTCTCTTTAATTGGAGGTGAATTTAATTTCAGTAATGAGCCTGGCACATTCCAGTTCCTGATTAGATTTGCACAGTGATTAACCCAGCAGATATTCACTTGGCAAACTGCCCAGTCCATTCCAGTTGCAGTGGACTGAAACCACTTCTGCTGCTCCTCTCACACTGGGAAGCAAGGTCATCTGAAGGTCATTGTGGCAAAAAATATGGCAGGGCTCAAAGCTATGTTTTTCTAACATTCTCCTTGGGAAGGGCCTGTCCAGCTCCTCCTGTTGGATCCCACTTGGACTGTGATCTACAGTGGGCAGTTTCTGGTGCTCCATGGGACAGGAGCAGCTCCTTGGAGAAGTTACCCAAAGAGACAGTTGGGTTTGCCCAAGCTCCTGGGGATGCTGAGCATCTCAGAAAGTGCTGCCAAGCTCTTCCATCTCTGTGTCCTTAGGGTGTGCAAGATTCCTCTTGTTTTCTGTCCTCACCTGAGAAGAGATGGAGCTGTGGGTACCTCCAAGGACATTCACACCCCTGTGCTGACCTGGGCTCCTGGCCTTGGGGCAGAGCTGGATGGATAAAAGGGATGAGTTATCCAACATGTTTTGCATGCAAAGAATCCCATCCCCAAGACTTCCAGGAAAATGTTCTTTACCTTCACTAATTGACTCTCAGAAGAAGAATAAACCAGAAACTACTTAAAAATGTAAGTCACCTGTTAGTTAATCAGAGCTTCCAAGTGATTTCCACATTCTACTGAAGAGCTCCCACCACTGCCCCAGAGCAGGACAAGGTGGTGGTCAGTGCCCTCTCTGTGGTCACTGCCCTGTCCCTCTTGGACAGCAGGTCCAGCTCTGGGCAGGTGGGACCATGTCATAGAGCAAACTGAGAAGCACACACGAAACATCAAAGGATTTCCTCTGTTGTAATTTCATTTACTGGTTATTGGGTGTCTTCACTATGATTATTACCAGAGCAGAGAGTGAAAATGGCCAAACCCACTAAATTTATTGCAAAAATCCATAGCTGGCTCAGGAGAGACACCGGGTGATGGCTCCACCCTCCCTCACACGTGGTTTATAATTTTATTATGCTGACAAATGACATTTTTTCCTTCTTCCATCGACTGTCTGAAAAGGAAATAAGCCAGAATCAAGAGATTAGCATGTGTGGTTCATGTTTATAATTTGGCACTGATAGGATATTATAATATAGTCCAGATGCCGGGGAAGATGTTTAATGTAAGCCAGAATGATTGACATCTCTCCATACAGGATCTGAAGGCTGTCAGATCTGAGGTTATTGAGTGCCCCACTTACTGACAAATATATACACCAGCTAAGTAGGGCACAGATCACCAGTTCACCCTGCTGAGCTCAGGCCGTTCTCCTGGAGCTGCTCTCCAAGGAGCTGCGAGGTGCTGGTGGCATTAGCAGAGGATATTGGCAGTTCCTAAAACCATGAACGGCCCCAAACCTACAACTTCCTGCTGTGCAAAGGAGGTTTGCTTTGGAAAGGGCATCAGGTAAACTTCAGTAACTCCCATTAATCCCTGACCTTGGGCTGCAGGAACAGCACAAGGACTTTGCCTCTCTGGCAGAGGTCTTGGCACAGCAGCCAAGCTCCTTGGGCAGGGGCAGCAGGGGTGGCAGCAGGCACAGGTCACGCCAGGCTGCCTCCATCTCCCCTGGCCTGCAGGCGTGTCGTGTTGGCCAGGCTCTGCTTTCATTTGGGGAGGCCACTGGAATGGATTGCCTGTGATTTCTGCTGTGGGGAGCTGCTCCAGGTGGCTCAGGAGAGCAGTGGAGCTGGCACAGAGGGAGGGCAACTGCAGCACCCACTGACCCTTGAATGGCAGGGGTGACCAGGAGGGAACAGTGACACCTCAGCCACCCAGGAGCTCCTCAGGTGCACCAAGACTGGGATGCTTTGGGAATCTTTCTGCACCAGGAGAATGTACTGCACCTGGGCATCAAAACATCTCTGTTAGTGATGTCTTATGAGGTTACCTAGGACAGAGGCTAGACAAAATTAAAGGCATAAAGTAGGGATTTATTAAAAGGCCTACAAAGGATACACCTTGGGCAGTGCAAGAGCCCAGCCATGGCTACACCCAAGATGGACAGTGGGTCACAAGTTTTCACACTTTTATAAGTTTTGGTCCATTTCCATATTGGGGTTAATTGTTCAATTACAGCTCCAGGTGATGCAGTCACATCCTCCCAGTTTGCTCAATTTCCTGTTTGCAATTTTTGGGCCTGAAGCTGCAATGGTGTCCTTGGTTCTCAGGCTGGAAAAGGATTGTTTTGTCTTACTAAACCGTGAAGAGAACTTGCTAACCCTTTATATGAAGTTCAGAGTTATATACTAATTCAGTACAGAATCTGGAAAATATGAAAGCTAAAACTTAAGGAATCATTAGCATTCACTCACTTTTTTTTGCAAAAATAAAGGCCAAACTCTGGGAGTTTGCCATAGGGATGCTTTTGCCTGCATCAGCAAAGCTTTTCCAGGCCAATCTGAGCAGCTGCATAGCAGGAGCAGTGAAGAGCCAGGTTGGATCCTGCTCCCTTTGAATCCAACCAGATATTTGGGCAAGAGACATCAAAACAGATTTGAGAGCCATGTCCTGAGGTTGAGCTCAGGCATGATGAACTGACCAGGGCATGGTGGCTTTAACAATTATTTCCAGATGATTTTGCCCTGCTGCAGCTCCCATTTAGTGGGTCTGCCTTGAGCAGCATCTTTGCTGTCAGTCTCCTGGGTTTGCAAGACACACAACAGTGCCCTGTCCTTTGGATCCAACCTAATGGGCTCAGGCAGCATTAACTGGGAATGGCATCCTGGGGATAATGAACAGGTGTCAGCCCAGACTCAGGGTCTCGTGTTGAGGGAGGATTATTTTATTATAATTAATATTCTTATTTCTTATATTGTTAATTACTGGCAGAAGCTCAGTGCTTTGGGGAACCTGCAGTAATGCCTCCATCCGTGCTCCAGATGATCCTGCAGGCTTGGAGAGGCCTTGTCAGAGCTCATCAGGTTTTGCAGATGACTGGGTACTACACAGCAACCAGAGGTGAGTGGAAATATTACAGACACACAGGGAAATCTTCTTTCAGACTAATCCCCATGAATCATTTTGTTTGCATTCATGACCTCTTTTATATATGAGTATTTGGTAGGAAAACACTTCCTTCTAAATAAGGACTCATGAAAAACAAACATGTCCTAATTACTAGTGCAAATATTCTCATTTGAGTATTTATGCAAATGTACTTGCCCATGTGAGCTGGTATATCAGACTACCATGAATATGCATTTTCTTGAGAAAACGCATAAGCTGAAAAAACCTTTTTGTCCAACTTCCCTAAAATTCACTTCTTCAATATGACAGCACTTTTGTTAGCATTCAACAATGACTGAATTTGGTATTGATAAAACACAGGGTAAATTATAATTATGTGAGTATGTATCTGTTCAAATGATTGTGCAACTGCAAAGGGTTAACAGGGACATGCCAGGGAAAGATCACAGTACCCTTTAGCCAGAATTTGGTCCAGATTGTGCAGCTAGAAACCTCTTCTGAAGAAAGAATTCTTTTTCTTGTACAGGCCTGTTGGCATAGCTGAAGTGCACTGTACCATGCTGATTCCAGACAAATGTCTGCCCTGGAAATGAGATTCTTGCCCTGGGTTGGATTAAACAGTTTCCTGACCCACTTCACATGAAACCTCTCCAGACCCACTGGGCCTCATTGAATCATTTAGGTTGGAAAAGACAGTAAAGATCACCAAATTCAACCCTGAACTTCAGACTGCCAAGTCCCACAAAAGCACGTCCCTGGGTTACACATCTACACATCTTTTCAATCCCTTCAGGGGTGGTGGCTGGGCAGCCTGTGCCAGGGCTTGATGAGCCTTTCCATGGAAAATTTTTCCTTAATATACAATCTAAATGTCTCCTGGTGTAACTTTGGGTCTCTTATTTTATTCTTTTTCATCTGTGAGAAGAGACCAACCCCCACCTGGGTACAACCTCTTTTCAGGTAATTGTAGGGAGAGAGAAGGTTCCTCCTTCTGTCTCTCTCTGTAGATGGGCGCCACATTTGAAAATCTAAAGTCAGCTGGGACCTCCACAATGAGCCAGGAGTGCTGATACATGGTGGAAAGAGGTTCAGTGAGCACCTCTGCCAGCCCCCTCAGTGGTCTTGGCTGGATCCCATCTGGCCCCAGAGACCTGTTTTTGTCCATGTGGAGTAGCAGCTCACTGACCACTTCCCCTTGGGTTATGGGGGATTTATTCTGCTCCTCACCCCTGGGTACCCTAAGAAAAACTATTCTTACATGAAGAACTTCCATAAAAGACATCCTTTCCTATTCTCTTTTGGGTTTGGGTGGAAAATCAATGTTACATGTAATATTTCCTAACCTCAGAAGAATCTGCTGCCGGTTTTTAACCTTCTCCTAAGTCTTTTCTCATCTCTTCTTAGTACTGAGAGGTATCCACTACATAACAGTTCCTTACAAAATGAACACATTCCCATGAATTATAGCCATTTTTCAACTTCTGGAGGAATTTTCCCAGTGGAAAACAGTAAAAAATGGTCAACTAACTGTTGTTTCAGAAATTTAAAGTGTTAATGAATGTCTATTTGATCTGTAGGCTTTACTGAAGGAACACTGGTGGATACTCGCCTCCTGCAGATACAAATTTTCATGGAGGAATTTCACGTTTTGGACTTTGACTTCTCTGTGTAATGTGATCCATGTTAGCCAGATGTGTTTTGCGTCTGAAGAGCTGAGTTTTGGGTCTGAGTCAATGCAGCTGAGACATCACCAGCACCGCTCTCTCCCCTCTTTTCCCCTCTCCTCTGTGGCAGATGGGAGAGGAGAATTTGAGGCACAAGGGCTGCCCATGGACAGCATAGCTCTGCCTTGTCTGCCTGCAGGAGCCAGTCCAAGGGGAATTTGGAGTGAGGGAAGATGGTTTATCAGCCTTGGAGGGGCAGGTTATCCTGCACAGCACATCCATGCCTTGGATGCAGCTGAGGCACACCAAGCCCCCTGACCACACAAGCTCTGTGGTGATGGGGGAGCCCACGGGGCACTGCAGACCCTCATGTAGGACACTTGGTCTCTTGCACACCCCAGTGCCATGCTTGGCACTGACCATGGGCCACACCTGGCACTGTGCAAGGGGAAGAGCCTGGTACAAGCTCAGACATCAAGAGCCTGGTACGAGCTCAGACATCAGCCTTGCTAAGCCAAGCTCCTCTCCTCCAGTTGCTCCCTCCCCCCCAAGTCTCTGAGAGCGTCTCCCTCCTCTCCCCGCTCGCTCAGAGTGCGTTCCTGCAGATTGCTTTGTGGTAATTAGCACATCGGTGGGGCTGGGAGTGCAGAGCGGGGAAGTGGAACAGGAGGAGAAGCTAACGAGGTCAGAAGACAGCATGTGGCATCCCCGCGAGGAGAGGGAAGAGGATTCAAAACCTGCTGCAATCAAAGACGCACCTGCCTGGGATGAATCCCCGGGGCCAGGAGAGCAAAAGGAGAGGGAGAGGATTTCATTCTGCAACATACGGCAGCAAGTCTTTCTCTCCCGTTTGTTTCAGAGACTAATTAGGTCAATGCTGCCCTTGTAAATTCAGCCTGGAAACCTGAGGTCTGCCTGCACTGCAGATTGCAGGTCCTGGCAGGCGGGGAGGGACGGGCTGGACTGTAGGATGGGGACAGCTGGTTCTGGGAGTGTAGGGGACTCCTGGCCCCTTTGTACTTGCTTGATTTAAGATTCTTTCCACCCCCAATAACATCCCTGCTTCCTCAGCCCCACACAGAGAGATTTACGGAGAGATAAAACAGATCTGGTTTCAAACCCACATTGCCATTCTCAAGGGTACCTAAGGCTGCTGTTCCCACCCTGCTGCCAGCCCTGCGGGAGCTCACAGCCTGCTTTAGCCACAGCCTCGTTCACCTGCTCCGTGTTTCTTTCATACCACAGATATTCTGGGAAAGTTCTTAGGGATCCTCTCCAGAGGAATTTTGGGTGCATTCTGCTTTTGTGTTTGCTCTTAGTGGTGGAATGCTGAGCTGCACAGTAAACAGTGGGCAGCTGAGGTGGGGTTTCCAGGGATAGTTTGTATCTCCAGGTAAACAGACACACATAGCAGGGGCAAACCAGATTAGTTGTTGAAATGAAGCTATCACCAAGCTCCCTGGAGCACTGCCTGGCACAGTGAGCCTGAGGGAGGGGGAGACTCTTTCCCATCCCTGGTGGGTTCAAGCTCATGTGCACTCATGGGGCCCATCTCATGTATACCCTCCTGCCCGGTCCAGGACTCAGGCTGAGCTCCAAGCCAACCACCTCTCCATTTCACAAGCCCTGAAACCCCTCCAGGGCACAGACTCGGGACTCCAATACAGTTGTTTCAAATCTCATCCACTCAGCCATGCTGCTTTTCTTCTGGTGATGGTTTGTTTAGCCTGTCCCTAGCAAGTGACCCATGAGGAGCCTGGCAGTGTTTATGCTACTGCTGATTAGCAAACAGCCCTGCGACCCGCTGGGAAAATCCCAGCCAAGTCCTTGTCTGGCTGCTGACCCATGTAAACACCAAGAATTACTCCTGTGGCTGCAGTGATGCAGGTCTGGGGTCAGGGGATTAAGCTACAGGGAGCAAGTGCTGCTTTGCTGCTCAGTGACAGCATCTGCACAGAGGTTTGGTGCCTCACACTGACAGGCACCACCCTCCCTGCTCTGCCTAACTCAGCTCTCCCAACGCTTGGGAGACAAGCCCAGAGCACCCATCTGTTTGATCTGCTCTCCTCATGGGTCTGGGAAACCAGCAAGGGGTGCAAAGAAAACAAAAAGAGGTCAGAGAAGAAGCAGAGAAAGAAAACACACACAAAGGAACGAGGGTCTCTAGATGCCAGGTGTGGGACATCACTGCTTTGGGCATTTCCCACCCTCAGTGCCTGTCCTTCAGCAGCTCCAGTCACTAGATCAGGGGTGAGCATGGTGGGGTCACTGGGACAGAGAGAGCAAAAGCAGCACGAGGTGGTGTGATGGACTCTATGTGACAATCCTGCCATCCCCGCACAGCTGAGGCCACAAATGCTGACTCCACTCAGGATTTCTCCTCAGGTCTCTTGAACACTTACTTCCAACAAGTTTCCAGCCGTGCCTCTGGCTGTGCCTTCCATCCTTTGCATGCTTGGAAGCAATTATTCCAGCCAAGTGGCATTTGTGGTTATGCACAGAGCCTGGGCAAAAACCAGAGCTGCACATGTGAACTGACAGCTCTCAGAGGGGATGCTGCACCAGGGACACAAAAAGAAACAGTCTCTGCTCCTCCTGTGCCTGCTCCAGTTATTCCACATGAGAGGCTCTCCTTCCAGGAAGAAGGAGAGCAGTTCCTCTGATGTTTGCCAGCAGAAGGGTGAATGGGCACGTGAAGGGCCAGGGTGACCCAAACTCTGTGGATACAGACCAGGAGGAAAGGGAGAGTAGGTAAAGCCCTGGGCCATGTCTGATGGTAGGGGCACGCTCTCCAGGATCCATTGGATCTTTGTTGGATCCAGTGGGGCTGTGGTGTCCCTGCTGAGCTCCATCCCTTTGTCCTGAGTGTGATGGTGTCTGGTGCTTCATCCAGAGACAGTTTGGTAACAATGAACTTGAACCTACCCAGGAGAGGTGACAACGTGGTTTATGCTCATCTGGATTTCTGTGGTTATATCAAATGGGAGAAAGGAACACAAAACATGGGCTTATCAGCTGAAATTCATGTTTGCTGGAGGAATTTCCTCACTTCCACCGTACCAGGAATTGCAGGGGGAGCCAGCTGCTGTGATACAGCTGCTCCTGGCATGATGCCTCAGACAAAGTGGATGGATTACTGGGACCTGGGGGACATTAATAAAAGATAGTTGTCCTGAAAAAGTTTTGTCTATCTCCAGGCTCCATACAAAGAGAACTCTCCCTTCCGAGGCAGTGTGTAACCACATGTGTCTGTAGCAGGGCTGGGAACAGCACACACTGTCCTTGCACCAGCCCCAGGCTCTGCTCGTGGTGGCTCTGCCACACACACGTTGTGCTGCCCTTGGTCCTTTGCCTTCTCACTTGAACTTCCAACCCCTCCCCATATCCAGGGGATAATTAATAACACATGTTTTCCTTCATCTTCATTGTAAACTGATAACCCACCAGTGTCTCTTACAGTGGAAACCATCCTTCACCTGCCCCAAGGGCTTATCTGATACCTGCTGCTCACCTCGGCTCAGCACAGGACCTGCCAGCAGGACTATTCAAGGAGATGGTTTCCTGTTTTTTGCTGATCTGGGTCACTCATACATTTAAATTCGAGTTAAAAGCTGTCAGCTGTTTTTCCTGATAAATACATGCACATGGGATTTGCTTCAGTTCAAGAGAAAGTAGCAATTTCTTTGACTAAAAGTTGCTTGGAAAAACTGTGGCTTACAGAAATTAAGTCTTCCAACACTCCCAGCTTGGAGACCTGCTTTCCGCCCTGGTATCGCGTCGCTTTGTTATTCACCTCGGCACTCCGGAGTTAATTGCAGAGCTCACACTTTCTCTTGGCTCGTTCGCTTCCTGCTGTTTCATGATTCATTACTTGTAAATGAGTCCCTGCGGTTCCCACAAAGCTGATTCCCAGCCTCACAAAACCCTCAGATCTGTCCTTTGGCTGAGCTTTCGCTGTTCACGCCTGTGCCTGCTACTGGGGAAACTGTCGCCGAGTTACAGGTATAGCTGCCATTTGAAGAATAGTTTAATCGTTTTGAAAAAAAGATTTTTTTTTTGGAGGTCCCAAAGTTTCTGTTGACTTCGGGGCTGTGAAGTGAGCTCCCTGCTGGGCAACAGCTCCAGGGCAGAGCCTCGAGTCAGCTCCAGACTGGGAGATGGGAATAAGAAATAAAGAGTGCAATTGCACCTCACCATGACCCCGTATCAGTCCACTCGTGTCCAGTGTGGATCCTGGCCCACAACTGTTCCCCCTAACCAAAACAGCACCAGTGCCCAGGGACAACCCGATCCTGTCTCTGGGAAGAGAAATTTAAGCATCACCTCTGAACTAGAACAGTGATTGTGTTCACCTGAGATGGACAGACAATAACCAACCCAGACCAGAAAAATTGATTTTGTTGCAGGTTGCAACAAACCCCTCAAATTTCAGGGTGTTTCTCCTGGAACAGATGAAGCACCTGCTCCAGTGCATGTGGTGAGTTCCTGTCACCCAGGGCAGCAGAGCAGGCTGGGATGGATAGGCCACTAAGAACTGGCTTCTTCTGACCAGTCACCATGCTCTGAGTGGGAGAAGCCTCACCAGGATTTGTGTGACTTATCCACAGCAGGACAGGCACAGCCTCCTCCATGTGCCTCAATCGAACTCCTGTCTTGGAGACCCCTGTGGGTGTGGGCAGGTCCCTGAACACTGCAGCTCCTGGTCTCTAGGGCTCAATCAATCCCTTGATCCAGTCCAGGACAACAGTGCAGGGTAGGAGTGACCTTTCCTGGCTGAGGGGTTAGGACTGCTCCCGACTAATCAACAGTAATGGGGGAAGGTTAAGGATCAGTGAGAAGCTTGCAACACAACCTGGCAGTTTTTGGGGCATCTTCCCTTTTCCTGGGGGGACATTTTAAAATAACCTGCCAAACAGAGGGGTATGCACAGCTTTGACAGTGAGTACCATGGGACATTGAATCCCTTCTCCTGGACTGATGGGTGATGCACTCACAGCCATGTCCTGTTCACGGACAACTATTTCCCCCTCTGGAATGAGTCCCAGGCAGCAGGCTGGCATGACAGGAATCTTCATCTCTGGACCCCTTCTCCTTTGTAGTCAGACAATGACAATGATTTCATTTTTGTTTCACTTTCTTCCTTGTCACCAACATTTCTTTTGTCCCTTTCTTTCTTTACAAATGTTAATTTCCGTCTTTGTCTCTCCACTGTAGCTGTTTCAATGCATTGTCTTTTGCCAACTGAAATGAAATCCTCCTCGACAGACAGATCTGAGAAAATTAACATCATGCTGCAATTTGGAACAAGCACAGCTGCAGCAGCTGCTCAGCTGAAGAGAAAGAGGCACAAGAAAAACAGGAGTGAAAAGCACCTCCGACCCAGAAGAGCTCTGTGGCCATACTCTGCCTGTGTTCATCAGAGGGGCATTCCTTTATCATTTGAAGCCAGTAAAAATGCCTAGGTACAACACTGGGCAGGGCTTTACATTCCTGCTGAATTTGCATCAGCTGGGGCAAGAAGCGGACTGGGAACTCTGGGACAGTCACCTGTCTATGCAAAGATAGGCCATGGAGCACGTCCTCTTGGAGTTCTTACCAAATGTGTGCAGGAGGGGGAAGTGACCACAAAGAGCTAGAACTGGTTTACTGAGGGCAAAGTGGGGCTTACAGAAAGGCTGGAGAGAGACTTTGGACAAGAACCTGGAGGGACAGGACAAGGGGAAGTGGCTTCACACTGCCAGAGGGAAGGGTTAGATGGGATATTAAGAAGGAATTGTTCCCTGTGAGGGTTGTGAAGCCCTAGCACAGGGTGCCCAGAGAAGCTGTGGCTGCCTCATCCCTGGAAGTGTCCAAGAGCAGGCTGGATGGGGCTCAGAGCAACCTGGGACAGTGGAAGGTGTCCATGGAATGAGATAAACTTTGAGGTCCCTTTCAACCCAGCTGTTCTGTGATTCTATGAAAACGCAGAGCTGCCTCTGCCTCCTTGTCCCATGACTATCCCATTAGCTTATTCCCATTCACACCAATTTGAATAAGACCAGAATGGGCCCCAAAGGGTTAATCATGTTAAGTTTTTGGTTTAAAATGTTATAGTTCAGGAACTCAAATTTAACAAAGTGCTGTTATTACCTTCCAGATGCATTACATCTTACATCTCCAATGTACACAAACACACAGAGGTGGAAATCTCTCTGGGCATTGTATGATTTTGAGAACAAAAGCTGAATATCTTCCTAGACCACCAAGACAAATGCCAGAATCAGAGCTAATGAACAGCACAACCAGCTGCAGCTGCAGAACCAGGACATGAAGGAAAAAAGACTTTTCAGCACTTCTGCTTCCAAAGTGAACTTTCTTCCTTGAGCTGAGCAAAACAGCCCTCACATAAAGGCTGGCAAAAAGGATACTGATCCCTCAAGTTTCCAGCAGTCACCACTCCAGGGATTTTGGAGGAGGTTAATGGTATTTAGTTATTTACAGGACTGAGTCCAAACGAACTGGAAAGCTCAAACTCTGGGAAGCTGACTGATAATGTTGTGGTAACCAGCAGAATGCCTCAATTAATTCCTCAATTAAATCCTCAATTAACTTATCAGATGCAGGACAGGCTGAGCTGGACAAGGCAGTTGATGCCTCAGCAGAATCCTTTGCCAGGCTGGAAGGAATGTGGAAATCATTCAGGATTAAAATTCCTCTGGCCCATCCAGTTGCCCCTGTGCAAGCACAGCAGGACCACAGCCCCAGGGTAATGGCAGGGACAAAAGCTTCCCTGATCTGCCCTCATGGCACATCCCCTCCTTGCTGCTGGACTCTTGAGGACATGCTCGGCCTTCTGCTAGAGAGATCAAGAAGGAGAGAACAAATAAAAATGGCAAGTGCTTCCCCGTGGGGTGGGTATTGCTGAGTTTACGCTCCCAGGGCTGTTCACTGCTCCTTCTCTCAAACACAGGCAATGGATGGCACCTGTTATACCTGCAAACAACCCAGCTGTGCTCGTGCAGAGCTTCCTTCTCTTCCTGCCCAGCTTCTCCCACTCCTGACTGAAAGAAATAAATAAATCCTGTTACCCCCCACACTCAGCTCTGTCAGGGCTGTGTAACTTGCACTGTCCCTGCCCTGTGTGGGAGCCCAGCATGCAGCACTGCCTCTCTCTTCACACCTTCAGCCCCTTTGAGCTCTTCATGCTTTTGAGCCTTTCACAATGTTGGCCTCTTCTCGGCAAAGATTTGGGTTTACAACCCGCTCACACCTCGCAAGCTCCCGTCACTGTGTGCAGGAATGTTCAACAAAACGAGCTGGAAGCTTTAGTTTGGCTGCAGCACAGCAGGAGAGAGCACTCAACCCCTTTGACTTGAGGGTTTCTTCTGTACTTGAGTGTTTCTTCTGTAATGACTCTCTTTGTGCAAGGAAATGTTATAAATTGAGGCAGGAATTTGTACCACAAGTGTGTGAGTATTTCTTTATTGTCAGCTAAGCAAAAACAGTATAAAAATTAGCTGTGAAGTGGCCTCTAAGTGAAAAACTCATCACATCTCCATCAGCCCAGCAGAAGTAGAGTGCAAATGGGTTTGTGTCAAGAATACAAATGGTTTTATTTCAGGAGTTTTGATTGAATTAAATGGAAGTTGAAATTATCCTGCAATTGAATTAACTGAATGTCACTGTATTTCTCACACATTTCATAAAGATTTTAAAGAGCACTTAGAGCAGGGTTTTGTGTCCTTTGGGCTGCATGAACAATGAGTGATTTGTCCTTTTCCATGAAGTGCCTTTTGAGACATCTCACACCGGTTGTGTGACACTCTCACTACCAACCAACAAAGCATGCGTTGCGTGCACTCAGAAAAGGGTTGAAATCCCTCAAGTTTTTGCCCTTTCAAAATTAGAAACTAAATGACACAGCAGGAGGAAGAGGCCACCTGCAGAATCATGTTCAAAGTGCAGGAGTCCAACAAAATCAGTGGAAGGGAGTAAAAGACCTTTCGGACTGTTGTGAATCCCAGTGCATGTCCCTGCACTGTGGAGCTGTTGTGTCCCTTCAGGGTGGATTCAGGGATGTCACTGATGGTGACAGGCTGTTCTCAGGGGCTGTGCTGCTCAGTCATCCCATGTGTTGTACTACACCTACAGTGCACACACCCAAATGTTTTACTCAGGGTTTATGTGTTTGATCTGGGGGCTCAAAGCCCATCCAGCTCCTGAAACAACCACCCCAGTTCTGCTGGTACCCTGTTCCTGTTACCTGCTGCAGCCAGAGGCTGCTTGTTAGAGGCAAAGCTTTTTGTTGGATTTCTTTGACATGGACACTGACAAAAACACCCCACTGGATGCTGGTCCCATGGTGTGCCTGTGGAACTGCCATCTCTCCTGGGGCACAGTGGATCTGCACGTGCTTGGGGCAGAGCATGAGCTCAGCTGCTGGATGAGGTTTCCTTGCCAGCTTAGCTTCACCTCTGTAGGAGTCCATCCAGGAACCCTCAGGGCATTCTTCCTCTCTCAGGGCTTTGTGTCAACCTGTATTTCCTTCATCCTCTCTCTGGAGCCTTTGTGTCTTTCCTTCTCTCACCCAGCTTTCCAGGAAGAGACTCACAGGAGTGACACTGTGGGACCTCATCTTTCTCAGCCAGCAATGCTGGCCTGGAAGCTCTTTTGCCTGCATTTTTGCTCCATACTTCTCCAACCCTCTGCTCATGCTGCTTTCCTCACACCAGTTCCTCTGTTTGCTTAGCACTTTGTCAGTGGAGCTCCTTCTGCCTGTGCTGAGCTGTGCTTTGCTGCTCTCAGGCCAAGGCCAGGTCCCACAGCTCCCACACATCACTGTGCTGGTGGCACACTCTCTCCTGCTGGTGATCACATATGGTCTGCTCCTAAAATGGAAGGGTTCCACCTTTTTTACAAACAAAAAAAAAACCCAAAAACAAGGAAAGGGGACATTGGGTGTGAGTCTGTGTCAGCTGTTCTGTGCATGAGAATGATCTTGTCAGATTTGTGTTGCAGAGTGAAACATGGAGATCTGTTCTCACCCCTTAACTCTGCCACAAATCCTATGGGACCTCCAGCAAAACACTGAGTGCCTTCATCCCTAGAGCAGAGAATTACAGAACCATGGAATAGTTTGCATAGAAAGGGACCTGAAAGCTCATCCTGCTCCACCCTCTGCCATGGCAGGGACACCTTCCACTGTCCCACATTTCTTCAAGCCCCATCCAAACTGGCCTTGGACACTTCCAGAGAAGGGGCAGCCACAGCTTCTCTGGGTACCATGTGCCAGGGCCTCTCCACCCTCACAGGGAAGAATTTATTCCTGATATCTCATCTAATCTTTCCCTCTGACAACTTAAAACCATTTCCCCTTTTTTTTGTTACTATCTGCCTGTATAAAAAAATCACCCTCCCTCTTTTTTCAGAGGCATCTACAAACTTATGGGAGAACCTAATATTTTCACAGAGCTTCCTGGCTGATCCTAGTCCCTAAAATCTACTTCTTGCACCCTGGTACCTGTTTGCAGCTCCAAACCTTCCCATGTAGTATTGGGAAAAAAGCAGCTCCCTTATGCCTTGAGTAGAGCTGAGTCCCACACTGAGGTGAGACTATTCCCAGAAGAATGGGAAGACTCAGATGTTCTCTGGTTATGCAGAATTCACCTTTGCTACCAGGCAAATGTTGAGGTGAAAGCAGAGTTCAATCATTACAATGCAAATATTGTCAGCACAGGTTTAAAGACAGAAAAATGAAGCATTTGAGCACAGCTTTAAATGAACTCCAGCTGAGCTGTTTTGTGTGGTCAGTGAGCTGATGGGACACTCACACTCGTGGCAGAGAAACAGTATTTAAAAAAATTCCAGTCTTTGACACATCCACAAAAGCATCCTGAATTAGGGACAGGTATAATTTGACATCCCCAAAGTTCCTCTGGGATTCTGGTGCTCCCTCATAGTGGTTTGCTGTGACACACAGGTGTCCTATGGATGGTCCCACCTGATTTTCTAGCTGTGGTGGCCTCTGTGTGTGATAACCTGGACTTGACCAGATGGTTCACAGTCCCTGTGTTTGGAGAGGGCTCAGCTCTCTCCTGGACTTTGTCATACGGTACCTGAAAATGTCCCTGAGATTTGTGCTGAGATCCAAAAAGGTGCTTGGGGAACAGTGGCCCTGGTAAGTATTTTAATTAAAAGAAAAATGTTATAGAGAATCCCATTTATTCTTTTCCCTGAGTTTTCTGTTGGGGATATGAACTCTGGGAGAGATAAGATCCCTCCCCATGTGTTTGTGCAGTGCCTCACCTCCTGCCCTGGGCCTGGCACAGCTGGCTGGCATTAATGTAAACCTTGGCCACACTCTGTTTATGTATGGTACGTGGCAAATAATGAGGCCAAAACCTGTTTTACCTCTCGGCACCTCAGTGCTTTGCTGAGTGTTCCTGCCTTGTAGAGCTCTTCAGGTTTGCTGAACCTGACTCTCCCTGGGTGACTGCATTATTTTTCTAAGCTCTGAGACCCTGTTCTATGCCTGGCAGTGACATTCCTGCCCCCATGCAGGTCCCACCACATCAATCCTGCCCATTTACCAAATGCCCAGACAGGCAACCTGTCCTGCACTCTATCACAACAGCAAAACACGTATGACTGACAAGGTCACAAGTAGCAGGGATGGCTTGGGTTTGTTTGTAGAACCTACAGGCACACCCTGACATCCCAGGGTGAAGTCATCTCAACAAATGTTCCTACAGATCTCTCACCTGGTCCTTTCAGCTCTCTGGACCAAGCCTTTTCTTGAGCACTTGGTTCATTACCATGACCATGACTGAAGAGCAGCTCTGTGAGATAATTTTGTGATGGCTCCTTGTTGCTGCTAGACAGAAAGGGAACAATTAGTCTCCTTGGCCAATAAGAGCAGAAGGTGTTACTTGACAGCAGATAAAATTTAAGACTTGAAAATACAAACACAACAGTCAGTGGATGAAGATTTGGGCACCAGAGAAAACCCACAGACAGTCAAGCTCACAGCATCAAAGAAGCAGGTAAAAATGGACCTGTGGAAATATGACAGGCTAAAAACATTAAAGGCAAATGACTGAATGGAAAAGCCAACCAGCATGCTTCCTGTGGGAAGCAGGTCTCTTTTCCCTACACCTTCTTTTTCTTGGATGACTCACTACAGCATCCTTGTCCCAGCTTTCCCTGGTCTCTGCCAGAGGCACCTTCCAGGCTGCAGGGCTCACAGACCTGTCGCAGCACTGCAAATTGTTAGAAACCTAAATCTCATGGTTCATGTACAAGGGCCAGGCAGCTCTCCTGAGAGCAGAGGTAATTAAATTTTGCTCAGTCATGCAGGTAGAGAGAAGCAGCTCTTGATAATCCTGCCTCTTGTCCTTGCATGTCTTTGTAACACACTCTGTGGCAGCTGGCTTGGCCTCTCCAGAATGCACGAGCTGGAAATGCACTCCTGCAGGGCACTTGGGGAGCTGAGGATTCTCCTTAGGCTTCAGATGGTCTGTGTGCTTTCTGTCCTCAGAAATAAGGTGTCACAGAATCACAGAATGGTTTGGGTTGGAAGGTACTTTCAAGGACATCTCATTCCAACCCTTCTGGGCAGGGACACTTCCCCCAGATCAGGTTATCTCCTGGTAAAACCACCACCAGCACAGTCCCCTCAGGGAAGGAAACTTCATTTGTTAAAGGAAAACATCTCATTCTGTTTCTACAGCTTCTCCACTTTTCAAATCTGCAGGAATCTTTTTGCAGACATGAAGGCCTGCAGCCTACACCCTCACCAGGCTGGCCAAAAAGTGACAGCAGCTCAAACAGCACCCGTCACCCCTTCAGCAGAGCTGGCTCTGGCAGATCTCCCTTTGCTGTGAGCAGGACTTGCAGCTCTAATTGAAATGAGGGAACCAGGACAGTGCAGGCTCAGCCCCCTGCTCTGGACAGTGCCATGAGTGGAGCTAAAGCCTCACCTCCCTGTGACTCCAGGTACAGAGGACACAATCCCACAAGTCACCAGCAGAGTCAGTAATGAAAACAGAGAGCTCTGAGTTCATTGTAGATAACAAAAGACTGTCCCCAAAAGGTCAGACTCCTTGACTCCATCTTGCACAGGAGAAACTGAGGCACAGAACTGTGACTTGACCTCTTAGGGCTGAGGACTGAGAGCTGGTCTCAGTTCAGCACTGTCCAAGGCCAGCACTGGCTCCATCACACAGACTTGAGAGCTTTAATCCCCATCACACACATCTTCTGCACCTGCAGAACTTTTTCTCCCCAACCCCCCCTCTTTGGTGGCCTGCTGTCCCATTGTTATTCACAGTCCTCCAGCCAAAACATTCCCTTCCTAGCATGGATGAGCTCTGTGGCACACCAGTGGGTTCACTCTCTGCCCCCTAGAAAAAAGGCTGCACTTCTCCATGGAGAGAAGGAAGTAGAGAGGAAGAGGCCTGAAGGCGGAACCCCCCTGCCTGAAAGAATCAAGACCTGTGGAAGGATCTCAGTTCTTCAGTCCCAGCGGGTTTGGGATGGCACCGCAGAGACTGATGCAGAGGGAAGCTGCCAAATGCCCCCTAACACGCAGGGCACGTGTGGTGCTCCAGGATCTGGTCCGGAGAGCAGCTCTGAGATCCCCAGGGTGTCACCACAGCCTGATCGTGTCCCTTTGTTACTGCACAAACTCTTTTACTGGTCCATTCCACCACCTAGTGGAGATCTCTGAGAGGACAGAGTGCAGCGAGGTGAGGGCAAGAGCTGCCACAGGACACAGAACCAGAGAACAATTGAAAATAGAAACGACCTCCAAGATCATTAAGTGCAACCTCTGCCTGAATCCCACCCTGTTCCCAAACCATGAAGTGGCACGGTTACTCATTTTTTTAACACTTCCAAGGGACGGTGTCTCCGCCACTGCCCTGGGCATCCTGTGCCAATGCCTGGGCACTGTTTCAGTAAGAAATTTTCCCTAATATCCAACCTGAACCTCCTCTGGCACAACTTGAGGCCATTTCCCCTTGTTCTGTCACTAGTCCCCTCAGCTGCTCCTCATCAGATTTGTGCTCCAGAGCACTGTACATGTAGTAACAGCTCTTGTTCCTACATCATTTTCTATCTTATTCAAGATCTGCCCAGATCCTTTGGTTGCTCAGGGTAACAGATGTGTTTACTTTGCACTTAGATGAAAACTTGATCTAGTTCAGAGCACAAGTGTAGACTAGTAAAAGGATTTGAACATTTTACACAAACCATGATTAATGCTGCAAATGGAGACCTCAAGGAGCCATACAGAAGGCTCAAGGAGCATCCTGCTGTGTGGAAGTGGGACTGGACAGTGCTTGACACTAGCCAGTGACTCCACATCAACCCTGTGAAGTTTATATTAATCACGAGGAGAAAACCCAGTGATCAGCACACAGTGGAAACCAAACACAGAACAGCTTCCCCAGTGTGTTCAAGGCCTGGCTGGCACTGGATGCTGGCATTGAACCATGATGATGGGAGTTGGTTAGGAGAACCTGAAAATGGGGATTTTTACAGTCAGGAGTCCAGCATCCTACCTCAGACATTACAGACCTGCATTACTAAGAAAGAACTTCCACTCCCAACCACTAAAGAAACCTTTCAGAAGACATTTGGATTACAGCAGGAGCTATTTCATCACCACTTCAGCAGTCACAGGGTAAGAACTGAGGGTGAATCTGGAGTAGGGCAGCTGACAATCACCCTCATGCCTTGATTTTTAGCTGTCTGCAATATTCTGTACTTAAAAATCAGCCAAGATGCTTTTCACAGGTACTCAGATGCAGAAATGCCCAGGGCACTTCAGCAGCACATGAGATGCTCTTCCTGGAGGTGTTCAAGCCCAGGTTGGACAGAGCTTGGATCAACACAGGATTCCTGTCACCATTCCCATCCACCCTGACCCCATCCCTTGTTAGCAGCAGAGGGCTTTGCAGGAGAACTCTGGTATCACCAAGGACAGACAGGACACTTGGAATCACAGAATCCCAGAATGGTCCTTCCCCATGGCAGGGGAGTGGAACAGAATGAGCTTTAAGGTCCCTTCCCACCCAAACCATTCTGGGATTCTGTGATTCCAAGTGTCCTGTCTGTCCTTGGTGATACCAGAGTTCTCCTGCAAAGCCCTCTGTGCTAACAAGGGACGGGGTCAGGGTGGTCAGGGATGGTGACAGGGACATCCTCAGCCACACTGCTGCCGCCTGGGGCATGTGCAGGGCATTTGGAGTAGGCATCAGTCAGAAGAGCATGAGCTGACAGCCACCCAACATGATATGGGTGAGACAGGTGCTAAATGTACATATCAGACACGTGTGGTAATAAGCAGCACTGGTAACAATAAAGACAAAGTGTTTTCTCTGCAGTGCTGCCCAGGGTGGGGTGGCAGTCAGCCCACACAGCTGCCAGACCCCTTGGGGTCTGCAAGCTCCTGAATATTCTGTCAGGAACATTCCAGTGCAGGGGCATCCTTAGCCACTTTTACTGGTCACAGAGAAAAGAGTCACTGCCTGAAAATGGTATCTCAGTCTCAAAATCTTGTTGCGACAGGTAATCCTGTCACCTTCGTGTCAGAGGAGGCTGTGAATGTCCTGACTGGAATAACTGCATGTATCTATCATACATATTATATAATTTATTATTATCACTGTCATTAATGTTATATACATGTAACATCACAGTAAGCCTTTCCCTGTACAAATTGGCCCCTAAACTGCAAGGAAGTTTGTGAGTGTTTGAGGATTCCAGTCTATTCATTCCTTGCATAATCCCAGTAACACATTAACATTCCCCAGAGCTATGCCAGTCCTCCCAGCAATGTTTTCCAGTGAAATTGTTTTGTTGTGAATCAAATCCTGTTAAATAAACAGAGCAGATCCATTTCATCTCATTTCACATTTCTGAAAAGAAAATATTCAGTCTGTATTTTACTGAGAGCTGAGAACAAGGCACTGCAAGGGTAAAACTTACTGAGGGCAAAATTAAGGGTGAAACACACCTTCACCCACTTCTTGCAAAAAGCTGATGTAATTTTTCATAACTTGAGATATTTGTGATCTGACTTTTCTGGGTCACTGTTATTCCACACCATTTAATGTTCACAAGAGCTCCCACTGAGTACAGTTCTCTCCTGAGCACCACAGGATGTCCAACCCCTGAGGCCTTTAATGAGGCACTGAGAAAAGGATTTGTGTGTGCTGAAGTCAATGCTCCCATCGAGGTTACACACATCTCCACAAGAATGGACTTCCCTTCAGCTACAAGACACGTGTCTGGTAGCTGAAGTGTAGTGTCTTGTGCCCCACTCATGAAATGGGAAGAGCTGGGATGTCTAAAGGCAGTCCTGGGAGAGCTCAGGCTCCCTGTGCCTTATCAGGATGTGCCACCAGGCAGTGACAGTGACAGCCCTTGCCTGCTGTCACCCATCTCACAGCCACCAGACTCATGGCCACCATTCTGCAGAAAAGGTGCTGGAATTTTTTTTTTTTTTTTTTTTTTTTCCCCACTTAGGAGGTACTCGTAGGACAGCAGAAAACAAGAAGAGTCTTTCATGGAGGAACAAATCAACATGGCCAGGTAATTCTGAAAGCAGATGCTTCCTCCAAGGGAGCAGCAGGTGCTGCACTCCTGTGCCGGGTCACCATGTGCCAGCAGCGAGGGGACAGCCCCAGCCCCGGGAAGGCAAAGGGACATCTCTGCCACAGAGCCATCAACAGCCAGGGGCCACGTCCATGGGGAAACGTGCTGGCAGGACACACGGACAGTGGGAAAGGAGACCAACAGTGACAGAATCCACCTCGGGTGCAGCTGAGGGAGCTGGGAAGGGGCTCAGGCTGGAGAAAAGGAGGCTCAGGGGGACCTTGTGGCTCTGCACAGCTCCTGATAGGAGGGGACAGCCCGGGGGGGTCGGGCTCTGCTCCCAGGGAACAGGGACAGGAGGAGAGGGAACGGCCTCAGGCTGGGCCAGGGGAGGCTCAGGTTTAATACTGGGAATTTCTTCACTGGAAGATTGTCCCGGCCTAGACTGCTCAGGGCAGTGGCGGAGCCTCCATCCCTGGAAGTGTTCAAGAAAGGTGTGGATGTGGCACTTGGGGACATGATGAGGAGGTGTTAGCTCCTAGGCTGGCTGATCTTAAAGGTCTGTCCCCCTTAGCTCATCCCGCGATCCAAAGAGCGCTCCCGCACTCCGTGAGGCGCTGAGGGGGCCGGGGCGGGGCTGAGGGCGGGGCTACCCGCTACGACCACGCCCCCTCCTACTGGCGCTGGGCCCGCCCCGCGCAGGCGCAGAGGCGCGGCTGGGCCTCATGCGGTTNGCGCCCGCGGCGCGTCCCCCTCACGGAGCCCGCGCTGAGGCGCTGCCGGTGTCTGTCGCGTCCAGGCGCGGGGCAGATGAAGTACATCCTGGTCACGGGCGGGGTGATCTCGGGCATCGGCAAGGGCATCATCGCCAGCAGCATCGGCACCATCCTCAAGTCATGCGGGCTGCATGTCACCTCCATCAAGATCGACCC
Source organism: Peucedramus taeniatus (assembly GCA_013400575.1). Taxonomy (NCBI): domain Eukaryota; kingdom Metazoa; phylum Chordata; class Aves; order Passeriformes; family Fringillidae; genus Peucedramus; species Peucedramus taeniatus. The sequence continues at coordinate 591,745 of WBNO01004121.1, forward strand.
CTACATCAACATCGACGCCGGCACCTTCTCCCCGTACGAGCACGGTGAGTGCCCCTCGGGGTCTGCCGGGTGCCGCCGGGGCTCTCTTGGCTTGCCGTGAATCGCCTCCTTTGTCCGAGCCTTTGTGCCTGCCCCTGGGCCTGCCAGCGCTGCGGGCTGGCTGGTGGGGCTGCTGTGCCCCAGCACAGCTGTGCTCTGTTTTGATGCTGCCTTAAGGAGTTCGGTCCCCGGTGCGCTGGTCCTCTCGGTTATAGAAGGCATTTAGTTCTGTTCGCCGCTCCTAAACTGGCTGTGGCAATCAGAAAAGGAGTTCCCTGATGTTGAATTCTTCCACTTGCCTGACACGTGCTCTTGTGCCCGTTTCTTTGCCTGCAGGGGAGGTGTTTGTGCTGGATGATGGAGGGGAAGTAGACCTGGACCTCGGGAACTACGAGCGCTTCCTCGATATCCGACTCACCAAAGACAACAACCTGACCACGGGCAAGATCTACCAGTATGTCATTAACAAGGAGAGGAAGGGAGATTATCTTGGCAAAACGGTCCAAGGTGATGCAAAACTTCTTTCCTGGTGCTTAGAAGTGCATTCTGTATTTCAGTCCTGGCTGGATGCTTTTGCCTTTCATTTTCACTTGAGGCTCTGCACCATCCTGCTTGTGTTTGGACTGTGCTGGACTTGGGTCCAGCTGTCTAATGTATCCAGTGATAAATGTGAACAGACTTCAGACCAATACACTTTTGGGTTGTTTGTTAGCTGGTTAGAATGGTAAATGCTTTTGTTAACTCATGTCATTAGAAAACCCAAAGGATTTGTGAGTATCAGGTCAGTTCCTTCCCTTTTTAACCACTCTCCGCAGCTGGTTGACATTAAGACTTTTACAGACAGTTAAAAACAGAGCAACTTTCTGTGCTTAGAGCAAAGAACAGCTTGTGCTTGAATCTTTCAGCTTAAAGGAAACATTGTTTACATGTGTTTAAATTAAGGCAAGGTTCAATTTCCTGCCAAGGCACTTGAAAATCACAGCCAAGAATAATCACTTCAAAAATGCATAGTTCTTTAAAGACAAAAATTCCTGCTCAAGCCCTATGGGAAGCACTGGCTGGTGATTGTCAGTAATTTGCTCTGTAATGAGTTAAGAGGGAGAAACAAGTGTGGGGGCTTTAACCCTTGCCTGGGTTTCTTTTCCAGTTGTTCCCCACATCACAGATGCCATTCAGGAATGGGTAATGAGGCAGGCACGGATTCCTGTGGATGAAGATGGCATTGAACCCCAAGTTTGTGTGATTGAGGTTTGTAACTTTTAAAAAGTAGGTAGTTTTGTTTCTTGTATGCAGTAAACTGGTCTGTATGCATATTTTGCATTTTTCTTTACAGAAATATTCAACTTTGCACGTTATTGAATGGGTTAAAAATTCCCCTTGTTAACTTCACTTTAATCTTTTGAATTGCAGCCTGCAGCTGCCTCATGAGGGGCAGCCCCACAGGACACCAGGGAGCAGCTGGGGCTGTGTCAGGGAAGATTTGGGCTGGAGAGCAGGGAAAGGTTCTTCCCCCAGAGGTGCTGGCACTGCCCAGACTCCCCAGGGAATGGGCGCTGCCCGAGGATGCTAGAGCTCCAGGAGCATTGCCCAGGGATGCCCAGGGTGGGATTGTTGAGGTGTCTGGGCAGGGCTTGGGGCTGGACTCAGTGGGTCCCTTCCAGCTCAGGATGTTCTATGAATTAACCTGCAGAATGAATTTTTTGTCTCTTGTAACTCAATATGCCAGTCTGAGTTAATTGTGCTGTGTCCTGTTCTTCCTTGGTGCGTGGAGGGAGGGGAGGTAAATCCCCCTCTGGGAATAGTTGTCTTTCCTCCTGGAAGTGACCAGTTCAAGCACAGACATGTGACAGGGAGTGGTACAAGTTAGTGGTGGCAGTTCTCAGTGTGTTTATGGAACATTCTGCTGCCAAAAGGAGATGGAGCAGGGCGAAGGCTCTGACACTGCTGAGCTGGCTGCTGGGATATGCTAACACAGGAGAGGGAGCTTGTCACAGAGCCCAGGTCATGGTGACTTGGACTCTGCCTGCAGCTTGGGTGCCAATTTCTGTGCCAGCATCACAAGCCCAGATGCCAAGTACCAAGGAGGCACTGTCTGAAAGGGCCTGGGAGGCTCCAAGTATAGTCTTGCATCTGTTCCTGCATGTGTCCACTCTGTGTAGTTCCTAAAACTTAACAGAAATTTTGCTTCTCAGTGCCACCTAATGTTCATAAATCATAATTTTCACATCTAAGTCTTTTCTCTGAAGAGAAAATAGAGTTCAGGCTGATGTCTCTGGAGAGGTGCTGCCCATAGGGGAAGCTGTTTTTCTTGTGGCTTTTGGATTTGTGGGGAAATGATGAAGGTAGAATAGTACCTGGAGTATACTGTTATGTATGTTTTCATGTCTTTAGTGTACACCTTCACCAGGTGCTGGTTTGGCATTCTGTGATTGTAATTGTAACTGTAATTGCCACTGTGTGTGTGTTGCCAGCTCGGGGGCACCGTGGGTGACATTGAGAGCATGCCTTTCATCGAGGCCTTCCGCCAGTTCCAGTTCAAAGCCAAAAGAGAGAATTTCTGTAACATCCATGTCAGTCTGGTTCCCCAGGTAAGGACCCAAAACATCTTGCTGTTCAGAGCTTCCTCAGTCCAAAATTTCCTAAATAGGTGTTTCTGAAATGCTCTATTTCCAAGTGCTGTTACTTTTGTATTTCTGTGTATATATAAGCTTCTGGCAGAAATGCAGAGATTATATGCTTATGTATTTAAAAAATCTTAGAGGAGTTGAACAGGTACTTTTCAAAGGGTGTAAACATGTAATAAAGTCTTGGGAGTTGCAGAAATGCAGCAATCCTTGTGTCAGACTGAACTGGTTTTGACAGAGCAAATTGATAATTATGGAGTGCAGATCAGTCTTTGTTCTCTTCTCCCCTTCCCCCTTCTGCTCAGGCCAGGTGATTTATAGAGAAAAACCAGAAATACAAAACATTAGGTATTTGGAGGGAGCAGTGGATAAACCTTAGGCTCTCTGTCTCTCTCCTTCCTGCACTCCAATGGGCAGATTGGAACTTGGGTTCCTCCTGTTGCTTTCAGTCCTGGGGATTAAAATGGGCTACATGAGGTTCATGTGAATTGTCCAGAAACTGAGTCAAAGCTTTTGTGAGATGTCTGACAGTCCTGATTACCTGCTGAATCATTGCTGCTTATCACAATCTGATGCACCCACTGCTCTTCTCTGACCAGCCAAGCTCGACAGGGGAGCAGAAGACCAAACCCACCCAGAACAGTGTTCGTGAGCTCAGAGGTCTCGGGCTCTCTCCAGATCTGGTAAGGTTTGTGTTGCACAGCTTTAAATGTAAAATTCTGGCATGTTGCAACAGCAGTCTTGCCTAAGCAATGCTTAATTTGAGAGCTCTTTTGTATAGTGGTGATAAATAAGGAAAAGAAGCGGAGTTGTGGGGTTTTTTTCTCAAATCACAGAAGCTGCACAAAGACAGCTCTTTTTAGAGGTTTGTTTTATGAATGCCTGAGTGTTTCTGTTTGTGTCACAGCCCTGATGTTGCTGCTCTGTTAGATTGTTTGCAGGTGCTCCACTCCACTGGATACCTCAGTAAAAGAAAAGATTTCCATGTTCTGTCATGTTGAACCAGAACAGGTGAGGATTGCTGTCTGTGCTTCCTTGCAGTAAATACTGGAGCTGTTTGTCAGATGCTGAGGGGAGTTTTGTTGAGTGCAGCAGTTCTAGCTCTGTTTTGGTAGCTGCATAATTCATTTGCTGCTTTGTCTTACCTCCCTTCCTGATGCATGTTGCTAAACCAATTCTTTTTGTGCCAGCACCCAGGTTTTCTTGCAAGGTGATTGGTGTAAGCTTAGAGAAACCTATGGAATCCAAGGTGATTTCTGAATCACTGTTTTGACCTTAATTATAGTTCCACATTCCTTCTGTGAACATGGAAGAATGAGATTTTCCAGTATTTAGAGGTGAAAAGATTACCCAAAATGAGTTTTAAAGGATATATGACTGTACTTCATACTCTACTCTTTTCACAATAATATTCTTCTGCCCAAGAATTCTTGTGGGGAGATTTCACAGAGAGGTTGAAGTGGTGGTTGGGAGAAGCATTGCTTCACTTGAAGGTTGTGATATGCACAAATTCCATGTTTGCATGATTCTTCCTATACTGAGACATGTAACACATTTTAAGGTGGACCTTGGAAAATAGTCAAAACTATGTAGGCTGAATATTAGCACTTTCCACTCCAGCTGGAGCTCGAAAAATGTTGTCTTCTTGTAAAAGACTGAGTATAACTTCACAATCCCAGGTTCTATCAAGTAATTTTTGTTAATCTGCCCTACAGCAAGACCAAACTTGAGTCCTGCAATTTCAAGCACTGCACTGCTGGCAATAATGTTGATGTGTCATCAGTAAAATATCTACCTTTTTGGCCAGGAATTCAAAATAAGTTGGCTCTTGTCCCTTTCCAGGAAGTTTAATGCAGTTTTATGTAGTTGTTGCTTTGACTGCTGTTGCACTTGGATTGAGGAGTGAACAGCACTGAGGGTAAAAGGGGAAGATGTGCAGCCAAGGAGGTTTGACTGGTGCAATAATGAACTCTGCTTTCATTTGAGTTAGTAGAAATGAGGATTTCAAAAAGTTTTGCCAGCGTGTTTTGGATCCTTAAAGTACAGGTTCATTATTAATGGACAGGTGACAGTTGTCCTGAGCCATCTTTTCACATTTCAGTGAACTAGAACAGTTGATGTAGATCTTCCTCATTGACCTAAGAATTCTTTGCTCATAATTTGATGAGGGGCACCCTGCAAACTGTATTGCTGTATTGGATCATAGATTTCCCTGGGTTTCAATCAGACTGGGAGCCCTGGTTAGGCAGGACAGTGGTGGGAAGGGGGAAGCTGTGCCTGTGGCAGTTTGACTGGAGCTTCACTTGGGATTCTGTATCACAGGAGTCTCTCTGGATTGTTCTTTGAACTTTGCTGAGTGCTGCTCACATAATGTGCTGGGCAGCTGACTCTCCTGCTGCTGGGTTGCTGTGTTGCAGCCCTTCCCAAGGGGCTCCAGGGAAGCAGTAGTGCCTTGGTGCTGAAGAATGGCTTTTTCAAGCTTAAGGAGACCACTATTAAGCTATTGATATGTTATTCAACATGTTATTGCCTGGAAGTTTAGGTGGTCATATGGTTTTCTGCTAGAGACAGGAACACTGAATATCAGAGTAAAAATGTACAGGCACTGGATGCCTGTGTTTTAATGATATCCTTATTGTATGAACAGGTCATTTGTGTTCATGATGTCTCCTCTATCTACCGGGTTCCTCTGCTGTTAGAGGAGCAGGGAGTTGTGGACTACTTCAGGCACAGGCTGGACCTTCCCATCGAGAGGCAGCCCAGGAGGATGCTCATGAAGTGGAAGGAGATGGCTGACAGGTGAGCTGCACTGCTGGGCACACTGCAGGACCCTTCAGGGTTGGTTTCTGTTCTTGGGTGTTGGCTGTTTGACATGAGGAGTGTTATTTCCTGTTCCTCAAGTGTTCTTACATGCTCACATTGTTTTTGTCCTTTTGCTCAGAGCCCCATCCAAACTTTGAATGTTTCCTAGGGTGGGGAATCCACAGCTGCTGTAGACAACCTGTGCCAGTGCCTCACCACTCTCAATGTACAAAATTTCATCCTTATATTTAGCCTAAATCTCCCCTCTTTTAGATTAAAACCATCACCATTTGTCCTGACACAATGGACCCTACTAAAAAGTCTGTCTCCATGTTTCTCATAAATCCTCTTACTGGAAGGCTGCCATAAAGTCTCCCTGGAACTTTTTCTTCTTCAGGCTGAACCACCCCAATTGCCTCAGCTTTTTTTCCATAAAACCCTGTGAGATAAACTTAGTGAGATCCTTATCTTATGTTGAAAGTGTACTGTCTGACTCAAACCCAGCTTGAAGTTATTAAAAGCTGGACAGCTCTGCCCTCCCTTTCTATAAAAAAACCTCTCAGTAACATTAAAAAGTGTTGAAATCCTTTTGTAGCTATATGGAGATGGCAGGAGTGTCAAAGAATACCTTTGAGAGTGCTTTCAGGCAAGGGAGACAAGTGTTTGGTACCTGTTCTGAGACTCAGTGGACACTGGGATTTTTTCTTGTGAGGAATAGAACCAATGTTAATGGAGAAATAGTGAATAGTCTTTTCAGAAAGGGCTTGAATGTCAGCTGAAGCCTTAAATATGTTTGTTCTTATAAGAAATTAATTTTCAAGATCTAGATGCTTTCTGTCAATAACATTTCCTTTTGATGGGGAAAGCCCTTGATCACCAGCTGGGCTGAAGGTATTTAGCAATTCTGAGAGAAACTTCGAACAAACTCTTGGCTGTGGCCAGAAATGCAGTGTGAATCCTGTGCTGCCAGGTGCTGGGGATTGAAAGTGTAGGCAGCACAGCCTTAGGACTGCAGAAATGCTTTCTGTGTTTGTAGCTGCTGATATGAGCTCAGCAGCAGCGTGGGAAGATGCTGTGCAGTACAAACGTTTGCCAAGCTGTGCTTTGATCCTCTCCTAGGAGTTCACTGCAGCCTTTGAGTCTAATACAGCTTCCTGAAAAGGCAGTTTAGATCTGCTCAAAATGGCTTTTCATCCTCAGGAGAGATGAGTTAATTTATATGTGGCTTTTTGCAACTGTTTTCCTCAGTCATTGTTCTGGTTTTGATCTTGCTTTGATGTTTCTAAATCATAATTATTATAAAAGGTCACTCTTCCAGAGATGTCAGGTCTGTTGGACACACTTAGGAGAACACAGCTGTTTGTTCCTTGGAAAGCTGAACAGAATGGAAGTGATTCCCTCCCTCTCCTGTTACTGCTGGAATAACCTGTGTGTTCTGGTGTTCTGTAGGTACGACCGTCTGCTTGAGACGTGTTCCATTGCACTGGTGGGCAAATACACCAAATTTTCTGACTCCTATGCATCTGTCATCAAAGCCCTGGAGCACTCTGCCCTGGCCATCAACCACAAACTTGACATTAAGGTAGGGATGGTTCTCTGTGTGGGGAAAAAACTCCACCTGTCCTACTTCCACCTACAGTGCTGCCCATTCTAATCCAGATTTTCACAAACCCATAGACAGAAAGGGAGAAATTATTTAGCCAATGAACTTCCAAATTATCCTTGCATCAAAACAGTGGTTTTGATTATAACAGCATTAAAACAGCTGTTAAATCAGGCCTAAATCAGCTTCAGAACAAACCGGCCTCTCCTCCTGTGAGCTGGAATGTCTGGAGTGGATGGAACCTCCGCAGTGCTCAGCATTGTGTGCTGAGCTGTGACAGTGGTGGATGGATTGGAGGGGGTGCTCTGCTTTAATTTCTCTGACACTTGCTGCAAGTGATTCTTTTTGGGGGTTGTTGTTGTCAACCTTGTTGGTTAACAACAACAATAACCTTGTGGTTACTCAGGTTTTACGATGCTCCTTCCTCAGGCTTTATTAATGTTTTTATGCTGTTTTGGATGATCTGATGCCTTTAGGGGTCTTGGTCATAGCTGGATGCTCTGAAGAGGTGAAATGTGTACCTGTTGCCAGAAATTTTATTTTTATTTCAGTAGACTTCTAAATGTCCAGCAGTTACATGATGTCACTGAGTCATGGAAATAGGTGGTCGCTTTTTAACAGTATTGATCTAGGTCGGGGTTTTCTTTCAACTTCCAAAATCGGTAGAGATGAAAATAAGCAAAACAAGCCTGGTAAAGTTTTAAAACAAACCCTCACGTGCATCTGTGGGTGTTCCCTGGCACAGCTGTGTCTGAGTGGCTCAGAAGTGAGGGGAGCTCTGTGAGCCTTGTGCAGGGAGATCTCGTGCTGAAGAACTGGGTGGCCATAGTTAGTTAAAGAACTGATGGGTAGTTCTGCAACTTCCTAAAAACAAACAAAAAAAGGACAAAATGGTTCTTTAAAAGGGTTAGCAGCCTGCCAGAACATCCAGAAGTTCAGAGGTACTGGAATGCTGGAGATGAGAAAATGGAAAAATTGCAGGGTTTTTTCCATTGTTGTAAGACCCTTTAATTACAGCAGCCTGTGTTTCACCATCTCCTATTTCTTCTGCAGTGCCTCTTGAAGGAGATGTTTATTTGATGAGAGAGGGATAGTTTTTTTCCTCTCTGTGTGGTGGTTTGTGTCTGCACAGCCCCATGTTCCCACCTTGCTGTGCTGCATTAACACCTCACAGTGAACATTTCAGGCTGGGGCTCAGGGCCTTGGTGTAAGGCACAGCAGAGCTGCAGAGAGGGGAGGACACAGAAATCATGGGTTCTGTTTGTGCACCAAGAGCAGGGTGGTGAGGAAAGGAGTTTTGTTGGCTAATAGATGGGAAATCAGCCCAGAAAAAAATTAAGTATCCATTAGGAAACAAATCCAGAGCTGTCCAGGAGGAATGATGCTGTCTTAATTTAATGAGAATTCAGGAGATCCTGTACACTCTTGTGGCAATATCTCATCATCCTGTTTTTGGATTTCTTCCCAGTACATTGACTCTGCTGACTTGGAGCCAGACACTCTGCAGGAGGAGCCTGTGAGGTACCACGAGGCGTGGCAGAAGCTCTGTGGTGCTGAGTAAGTTCTGCTCTGGCCCTTTCCTTGGAGAATATCTGATAAACCTGTTTTCAGCACGCTCTGACAAGGCCCCAGACACCTCTCAGGGGCATTTAGGATAAGGTGTTAAATGGAGAATTGTTAGATAAGTGAGGGAGGTGGTGGAAGGCAGCAGTGGGGGAAATGATCATGGTGATGAGGATATGCACACCTGCATGATCAGGTGGAAACAGAGGAAATCAGGAGGAAGGAAAGGTACTGGCGAAGGCTGTTAAAGCCAGAGTGAAAATGGAAGGTGTAAATGGGGTAACAAGTTCTTCAGAAATAAAGTGTGAGAGGAGGAAAAGCATTAGTATGCAGAGAAGTGCCAAGAGTTAGCACAAAAACAAGTGAGACCTGTTACTCCTCAGCAGGATTTGAGTGAGAGCAGAAGAAAGAACCTCCTGCAGATTTGGTGTTAGAACAACCTGACACTGTAGCCAAGGGTTCCTCAGCATGGGCGTGGCTGGGTGATGTGTTTGCAAACATGTTTGGTGCAGGGTTTGTGAGTCCCACAGCATGAGCCATTTCAGCATGGTAACCTGTGGTATATTTGGGATCTCTCTTTGGGAAGGTAAAATTGGCATTTATAAAATATTTCCCCTGCTTTATGTGACAGCTCATGTGAAGTCATGTGGGAACTGCTGCAGCCAGGCCTTGCCACGTGGCTACTTCAGAGCCCTTTTCAGGGGAGAGGTCTTGCAAGGCCAAGATTTTATGAGAGGGAGGTGATTTGTGGGTGTGTGGTTTGGGGCAGCCATGCTGAATGGAATCTTTTCATCATGCAGTGGAGTTCTGGTTCCTGGAGGATTTGGTGTTCGAGGGACGGAAGGCAAAATTCAAGCTATTTCCTGGGCAAGGAAACAGAAAAAACCCTTTTTAGGTGAGAATCATGTTTCGTCCATAAGAAGAAATAAAGCGAAAGAAAGGAAGTTGAACAACAGCCTAAATGGTCTGCAGGAGAAGCTCCCCTGATCTTCCCTGGTGTCTGGGATGAGCAGTTTTGCAGGCAGTTGTCTGAGGAAGGCAGTGATCTGTGCTCAGCTGAGCAGGGAATGCAGCCTCATCCCTGGTTGGCTCTGCAGTGGTCAGAGTTGGCTGGGATGTGCTGACAGGGAGCCTGTAATGAGGGGATAGCAGTCTGGGGATGTTTCAGATCAGGCTGTGGTGATCTTGACACCAAGAAATACGTGATTGCATTTCATTGAAGTGTCTGTGATGAGAGACTGAACTGGTGTGTGAGCAGAGGGGATGGGAAAGGGAGGGAAGTAAAACCTGTCAGGACTACAGACCCCTAAATCCCAGTCAAAGATCTGACTCACCCAGGCTTTCCTCTGACTCAGGATACTCTGTGAGGGTGTGTGTGCTTTGCAGCATGGGCTCAGAGGTCCTTGTCCTGACCTGATCCATGTCCTGCCTTTCCTTCCACAGGAGTCTGTTTGGGAATGCAGTTGGCAGTGGTGGAGTTTGCTCGCAGTGTCCTTGGTTGGCAAGGTAATGGCACAAAACCCTTCCTGCCTTTTATCATTTATTGGGTTGCTTGAGTAATACCTGTGATTTTTTTAGGTACCTTTGATTTTAAATTTTTCATAGGTAGGTTTAATTTTTTACCCACACCTGTAAAAATCCTTATCTCTTTTGCCAATTCAAAGTAAAAAGAACAATTTCCTTGCCCTGTTTAAATAAAAATCAATGGAATAAGTCATGCTTATAATGGCAGAAAGCTTCCTATTGCTCAACATGAGGGTCCTAGCTCCTGAATGAAACACCTTGGCAGCCAAATTCCCACTGCAGCCAGTGGGAATGAAGCCCAAAAAGCAATTCAGCCAGCCAGCAGTTGCAGCTCCTTCAGTGAGTGGAGTTACCTTCTGAGCCCCACTGCTTGAACTGAGCAGGTCCCTGTTAACAGAACTCCCTTCAGAGAATGCTAAATTGAGTTCTCAGCCTGACTCTTTGATTCTCTCCAGTAATGAGGGTGGAGAAAAAGGAGTTTCTCAGACCATTCAGCTCCTTTCCTCCTCCTTTCCTCCTGCCTTTATTTCTGTATTTGAAGCTGTTGAACGTGTGTTTTTCCTGAATGAGGGTGGGTTATCCTCTGACTGCAGCTTTGGAATTGATACTGAGCAGTGCTGACAGCCCTGTTTCTGCTGCCTGGGGTGTTCTGTGCCTGAGGGGGGCTCAGCACAGCTGGGGGTGAGGAGCAGCTGTCCCTGGGGCAGGTCCTGGGGGTGCTGCCATGCTGTGAGCCACTCTGTGTTCCTGACTGCTGAACGTCACATTGCAGATGCGAACTCAACAGAGTTTGACCCCAAAACTTCTCATCCAGTGGTGAGTTTATGGTGATTTACTTGTGACATCCTTGCTTGACTTTCCTCATATCCCTGGGCACGATTGCCAGGAGAAGCTGTGGCTGTTTGTGGATCCCTGGCAGTGTCCAAGGCCAGATTGGACAGGGCTTGGAGCACCCTGGGACAGTGGGAGGTCCCTGCCCATGGCAGAGGTGGCACTGGATGAGCTTTAAAGTCCTTTCCAACTCGAACTCTTGTATGATGGCTCCAGACAGACCTGAATTCTTGGGAACATTTGTGGAAGGCTCTGTGTTTCTGGTCCAGGATCCACCATAATGATTGCCTTCTGCTGTAATTTAAAATGCCACTCAAAGTGAGGAAGTTAGCAAAAAACAGCTTATGATGTTATTTATCAAAGAGTGAGCAACTCTGATTTGGGGGTTTTGTTTCCATAAATTTGCTTATTTGTTTAACATGCAATTCAAATTCAGTAAACAGCACAGAATTGGTGTGTGCCCAGCGTGTAAACTCTGAGGCCATTTCCTGTGTGAAAGTTCCCTGAATATCCACAAACCTCCCATATGCACTGTGCAGCCTGTATTGAACAACTCGGCTGACTAACCTAGTTCTGTTGGTCTGCCTTGTCAAGACAATATTCCTTGGGCTGGTTTCCTTCGTTTTTTGCATGAATGTTGGTGGGATTTTTTTTCCTTTTATGTATCAGTCTGCCTGTTACTGTTATTCCTTCTTGATTCTCACGTCTCTTTCCACAGGTCATAGACATGCCAGAACATAATCCTGGGCAAATGGGTGGGACAATGAGGCTTGGCAAGAGAAGGACACTCTTCCAAACCAAGAATTCAATCATGAGTAAGGCCCTTCTTCCCTTTTCTGGAAATGTTTCCTGGGAATGGCTTGCATGTGTGGTGGGATGGGGAAGTGAGAGCTGGGGATGTTGAAGCATCCTTGAATGGCAGGTGTTCTGAGACTGTTCTGGTGGGGAATAGGGATTAGGGAATTTGATCCCCTCCAGAAGTGGCCGATTCTGAAGGATGCTGATAACTGAATGTGTTAAAAGCTGTTATCACTGCTCTAAGGAACATCTTCTGCTGCAGGGAAGCTGTATGGAGATCACGATTTCTTGGAAGAGAGACACAGACACAGATTTGAGGTAAAAATGCTCATGTAGGTATTGAGCTTTCCTGTGTAATCCAGACACAAGAGATCATGGCTTGTCTTGCTTCTGGTTTTCTAGGTCAATCCAGAACTGAAAAAGTGTTTTGAAGAGCAAGGTCTGAAGTTTGTGGGGCAGGATGAGGAGGGAGAGAGGATGGAAGTGGTTGAGCTGGAAGGTAAGTCCTTAAGTGGTTTGTGGGTGTGGGATGGACAAGGGAAAGTGTTTGGAGAGTAATGGAGCAGGTTTTCCTGTGGGGCCCATTCAGACTATCTCAGAATGATTCCATCCATAAAATGATGGTAAAATAAAATCCCATGTCCCTCTCCATTTATAGACAAAAATGGAAATACTTCCCCATCATCTGGACTTCAGCATAATAAGGATTTTACCTGCAGCTCAGCCACAAGCTTGAGAGACTTGACATGAGTGTTTTGTTTGTTCCTCTCAGAGCATCCTTTCTTCGTTGGTGTTCAGTATCACCCCGAGTTCCTCTCCAGGCCCATCAAGCCATCACCCCCATACTTTGGGCTCCTCCTGGCATCTGCAGGGAGACTCACCCACTACCTGCAGAAAGGCTGCAGGCTCTCCCCCAGGTGGGTTTAAGACAGACTCCAGTCAGAGGTGTCACAGGACAGTGCTGCTTCCTGCAGGATAACCCAGAGCATCCTCTTGGCACAGAGTTCCTGGGGATAACTTGGTATTGAACCCCCCCTTCTTTCCACTCTTCTTTTGAAAGCTCATGTCTGGTGTGCTGGGGCTGATTGTGGGGCCACAGAGCTGTCCTGCAGAGAGGCCCTGCCTTCAGGGAGAGGAGATCTGCAGCCTTGTGCTGTCAGTCAGGGTCTTTGGGGAAACTGAGGTTGGGCCTGCTCTTTTACAACTGGAGACCTCATGGGCTTTCCCCTGCATTCCTCAGACGAGCCCCACGTACAGGCTGGTCCATAAGAAACTTTCTCCTGTTGCTGGTTTAAAGAACAGGCCCTGGTGGTTGCAGCCTTTTATTTTCTTTCTGCTGACTTCGGCTTTCTTTGTTTCAGTTTGCAAAGCAGTTGGTATTTTGGGTGGATTTAATTGTGCAGTTACTTGGTGCTGCTGTTCCCCAGTGCCTGCAATTCCCTTTGGCACTTGGGACTGTGCAACAAACAACAACCATTTGGTACTGACCTGTTCTCCTCCTCACAGAGGACATCAAGGGGTTGCTGACAGGCACTAAACAAAAACCAGACCAAATGCAGAGGAGAATTAGCAGTGCCTGTATCAAACCCAGGCAAATACAATGCCAAAAGGAAAGTGCTGGCTTTGTGGGCTGAGCTGCAGTGCAGCTGCACCACGGGGTTCTTGTGTTGGTGTCAACACCACAGTGGTCAGGTGTGGTCCAGAAGAGTTTCATGTGTGAGGCACTCTCATTTCAGTGCCTCCAAGGGTGGAGGGGTATTTTAATTCTCTGCTTTTGCACATTTGAGTTTGAAATGGCTCCTCGCAGCAGAGGAGCTGAAGTTTTCCCTGTGCTGCAGCATCCCACATTAATTATCTGTCCCTAAAGCACTTGTGCTCCCTAACCCAAAATCTTTTACTCCTGCAGGGACACCTACAGCGACCGGAGTGGCAGCAGCTCTCCTGACCTAGAGATTACAGAGCTGAAGTTCCCTTCAGCAAATCACGACTGATTTCTGGTAATGTTTAATGATCTCAGCCTCTTCCTTTTGGAAAAAAGGTCTTGGCCAGTTTTGCTCCTGGTAACTGACTTCCACATTATTTGGTAGAAAGCTGGGGCACCATGAGATGTGCTGGTGCTCACACAGGTGTTCCAGCTGTGCTGAGGGCTGGGTGCTGCCTCTGTGTAACAGGGGAGCACACACTCCTGAAAATGAGGGCAGAGCTGCACAAGGGGTTCCTAGGTTTAGGAAATTCAGTATTCTGCAGTCCCTCACCATGGTAAAAGAACATCTTGGAAGTATCCATTGTGTCCATCTCGTGGGACAGCAGTTCCTGTCAGACCTAGGGCTCAAGCTCTGCTCTGTAAGGGCTGCAGGTATTACAGTGAAAACTGGATCTATGCAGTCCTGGGAAGGAGAAGACACTAAAACCTGGCACTCAGACTGCACCAGCAAAACAGGCAGACTTTACATTTGCTATCTCCCTCTGTGCAGTGGGTGGTCATGGATGTGACACCTGCCCCTGCTCTGGCAGGTTTGTGTGGGGGTTTTGCAGCAGCTGAGCAGCATCTGCACACACCTGTGGGGTGACAGCAGGGCTCCACTTCTGAGTGCCAGGGCACTGAAAAGGTCCAGCCCCTCCCTCCTCCCCCTTCCCTTTGTGTAACTGACACTTCAGAGTGACCTGCAGGGGGAAAGCAGGGTCAGGCCCAGTCTGTCACAGGAGTGCTGCCATCCCTGGGCACAGGATTGGGACCAGATGTGATTGCTGGTGTTGGGCTGTTCCACAACACCAAGAGCTGAAGAATTCTCCCTGTAAATTTTTATCCTAAAGATACTCTGAACCTTGGTCTCGCTGACAGTATGTCCTGTTCCCTAAGGTGGCAGGTCTGGTGGCTTGGAGGTTGTCCCCACGTGAGGAAGCTGTGGGGAGGGTGGCAGTGTCCCTGGGACTTGTGTCAGCCCAACTCTCTTAGGGCTGCAGCACAATGAAAATGTTGCTTTGGTGCTGGCCATGGGCAGGGCAGGGGTTCAGTCCTGGCTGAGCTGTGCTCACTGCCTGTGCTCTGTGTGGAAGGAGCCTGTGTCCAGGGGAGCAGGTCACTGCCTTTGGTGGTGCCACAGTGCCCCTGTGAAGCTGACAGACACCCCTGAGCTGGGCACGGGGCTCTGGCCAGGGCCCACGTGTCACACTCTGCTTCCAGTGCTGTGCAGTTCCAGCTGTGGCTCTTCCCTGTCAGTAATTCCTGCTCCTTTTCTCTCTCCCTCTCCAGGTGTGTCCTTGCTGCACAGAGGAGTCTCCATTAGGTTTTCCAGGTGTTCTTACAGCAGTAGCTTCAACACCCTCAGCTTTGGGCTTTCCTAACTTATGGGTTTATAATTTTTTTCTGAGATCCTGTCCCTTATTTCCTCAGCTCTTCTGTCCTTTCTTTATTTTCTCTGTAGATCTTGGTTATTTGTGGAGGAGAGTTCACTCCAGACTTCCTTCAGTTGCACCAGCTTGGAGGTCAAAGCAAACTGGGCTGTGGGCTTTGTGTGGTGAGGGGAATCCCATGGCACACGTCCTTCCCAGTGCAGGGAGTGCTTGGCATCAGGGTGCCTTGGACACTGACAGTGGAGTTGCTTTCTCCAGTTTTTCTGCTCCCTCCTCAGTCTTTACTTACTGGTGAAATTATGGATGGCACAAGATTTTGGGGGCTGGCTTAGTGTCTGAGCTGGGCTGTGCTACAGAGGGCTCTGGGCAGCTTCATGCAGCCTTTTTTGTTTGGTTTGTTTATCTTTTTTTTTTTTTTTCCAGGGGAAAGGGGATAATTTTTGGTTGGGTTTTTTTTTTTTTTTTTTTTTTTTTTTTCAGTAGCATTTGCAAATCTTTGGCACTGGTGCTCTTGGTGCATTTGTTCATTGTCACTATGAATTTGTAACCAGGAAGATCTTCCTGGAATATTGTTACTCTGGAACATGCTCAGCTCTGGCTGACGTGTCACTGCAGGGATGTGATTAACTGGGAGCAGGCTGTGGGGGCAGGAGGACAAAGCTGCCAGGGGAGCCCTGACCCCAGGGGTCCCTGTGAGCCCTCCCTGTGCTCCTGGAGCTGCTCCTGGGGCTGGGAAACTCCTACCCCTTGCATCAAGGGGGAGCTGAGAACAGAGCTGAACCACTGAACCACTTCCACTGCTGCCTTGAACTGTGTCCTGGCCTGGGACACAGCAGCTCCTGGTGCTTTTTCATGGATTTGAAGCGGAGACTTTTCTTGCCTTTTTGTCCTCGTTGGAGTCCTGTCCTGGGCTCCTGCAGTGGGAGCCCTTCCTCCTCCAAGGGCTGTTCCTGAGGGAGGGGCTCACCTCCCTCGGTGTTACCTGCCTTGGGTGGTGGGTGTTGCTGAGGGGGCTGAACTGCCTCGCTTCCCTGCCTGCTGCTGCCTTGGCACACCCTGTGTGGCCTTGGAGGGGAAAGGAAGAAGGAAGGAAGGAAAGCGTCTCCTTGTCTGATGTCGCACACTCCGACTTCAGCAGCTCCCTGGAGTTTGGGAGAGCTGCATGGTCAGACCTGGCTGAGCCACGATACCGACCCCTGTCCTGTCCCTCCCCAGTGATCTCCCCAGCCCGCCCTGCTTTAGTCCTCAGTTGTTTAAAATATTCCCTGTAAAGCTGCTGTGAGCCTGGAGAGCTTTGAGCATTCCTTGTGTGCCAGTTCCAGCTGCTGTGCAGGAATGATCAAGTTGCAGTGCTCTGCTACTGCCCAGTCCTGCCCTGGCCTGGCTGTCCTGGGGCACGGTGAGATCCTCTCTCAGCTGCAGCACAACTGTGTTTTTTTCTCCTGAAATGTTTGTTTTGGCCAAAACCGTGCAACTGACTCAGTCATTAAATGCTCATTTGTAACAAGCTGAGGAGCCCTGAGCCTGCTCTGTTCCTGTCTGCTCGGAGGGAGGGAAGGACTGAAGCACAAAACTGCCCAATCTTGAATTAATCCCCTCGAGCTAGCAAAACTTGAGCTGTATTCACAGTGGGTTTAGACATGGAACTCCAAAGTCTAAAGGTAGGGAGCTTCCTTCCAGCCCTGGTGAAAGCTGGGGGGCCTGGCCTGAGCCTGCAGCCTTTGCAGGGCAGAAAAGGGTTTCCAGTGGCTTTGAGCTGCCCCAGGAGGGTTTGTCCCACCCCGCTACTCCACAGCTGGGGGTGTTTCTTGCCCGGGGCAGGACATGCAGGACCAGGCCCGGGGGCAGAGCTGTGTCCCTGGGCCATGGGGTGATGTGGGGCTGTCACTGCCAGCGCTCTGCTCTCCCCAGAGCAGCCTCAGCCCTGCCTCTGGGGTCAGGAACAGCTCTGCTGGGACAACCCTGGGAGCACCCTCACCCAAGGGCACCCTGTGGTTCCTGTCCCCACTCCCTGTGAGCAGGGGCAAGTGCTGTCCCCTTTGACCCCTCACCCTCAGCACTGGGACTGGGCTGTCTCCCTGCTGGGCCCTGGCTGCTCCCAGTTTCAGGGTCCTCATGGGAGAGCTCTGTTGAGCCCCAAGTATGGGGCCTGGCCAGATCCCCTTGGCCTCTGGCCCCTCCATGTTGCCCATCCCGTGCCCCAGTGGGACAGAGCAGCCCCTGGCAGCCCTCAGGGGCTGGTGTGTGTCTGTGCTCATGGCAGTGGTCTGTATTGGGAAGCAGTGTGAGGGACTCGGGGCTCATCCTCCACCCGTCTGGCTGCAGGGGCTCTTTGCCCATCTCCCTCACCGGCTCCAGGGCCCCAGGAAGGGTTCTGAGGGGTGTAGGCAGCAGTGGGTTCAGGGGCTCAGCTGGGGGCTGCCCCTGCCCCGACATCCCCCTCAAACTCCAGACTGGAACACGGAGTTGCAAAAGCCTCTGTCAGCACTAGGCAGCACACGAAGGACAGGCGGGGGTGTCAGCCTGGGGGTGCCTCAGGGGCTGCTGGCCTCAGGGAGGACGCGATGTGCCTCGCCGGGTGAGAATCAACCCCCTGGGCTCAGTCCCGGGCCAGCACCCTCTGCCCTCCCTGTGCTCCCCCCACGGCCGGGGCTCAGCCCGGCGCTGCCATCAGAGCACAAACCGCGGGAAGGAACTTGGTATCCTTTTATTTATAAACAAATCAACGTAAAATGAGTGCAGAGGAAAGCACTGGCTGCCCCCGCCGGGGCCTGGCTGCAGCAGGGCCGGGGCCGGGTCACACCGAGGGGCCCCGGCCGTGCCGTGAGGGAGGAGCCCCGTGAGCAGCCGGAGCTCCCAGCCCCGGATGGCAGCACAGGACAAAAAGCCATTTTGCCTTTTTATTACTTTGGGGTTTGGGGTATTTTTCTTTTTTTTTTTTTTTTTTTTTTGCAACTTTGCCCCTTAGGGGTAAACCTGACTCAGTGCAAGAGCCTGGAGGGTTGCTCACCACAGGGGCCCGTCCTGCTGCTGGCCAGGCCCTCGAGGCTGCAGGGGAGGGTGTGAGCTGCGGCTCCGGATGCAGAAAGGGAGCTGAGGACAGGAGAAGGAAGTGCTTGGAGTGGAGATTCCGTCCCAGCCCTTTGGTCACTGCAGAGGAAGCATGCTGAGGTGTGTGGGCACACACTGGGGACAGCCTGTGCTGGCCCCATCAGCTCTGTCTTGTCAGCCCAGCCCTGTCAGCCCTGTCCCAGCTCAGGCCAGGCTGGTGCCAGTGATGCTCCGGGGTCCGGGCAGCCCCGAGCTGGCAGCTGCTGCCCAGGGGACACTGGTGGCACAGCTAGGTGGCTCCACACCAACATTCCTAGTGCAGCTGCAGAAACATATCTGGGACCACGGGAAGCAATCAAGTGCCATCAAAAATAAATACATTAAACTGCCTGAGACCAACAGGTGCCTCGGGAAGGCAAAGCCCTCACAGGAAGAGCGAAGCCGGGACAGGTCACCACCCCGGGATGCTCTGGCCAGACCCAAAACCCTCACACACGCTGAGCTGGGACAGACCGAAACTCTAGAGGAGCAGGAGTGCCCCTGGGAAGACAAACCTTAGCAGCTCTGGCTAAAAACCACCAAGAGCTGAGAGTTCAACGCAGGTAGAAAAATCATCTCATCGTTTGAAACAGACAACTCCTTAGTTAAAAAAAAATTCCAAATTAAAAAAAAAATTAAAAAAAGGCGAGAAGGATCAGCTGAGTCCTGCAGCATCCGGGCAGCCTCCAACACCAGCCAGGCCCATCTGTGCCAGGGCCACGCCAGGCCCAGCCCCACTCCTCAGCTCTTCCAGCTCTCTCCAAGCTCCCACAAGGCCTCCCCAGTCTGGAATAAATATGAAGGCCTCCACCCCCAGCCCAGTGTGCCCAGGTGGAGCCAGGTCAGGAGCTGGAGCAGGCAGAGCCGAGTGGACGGGCTCCCCTCGTTTGGAGCCAGGGCTGGGTGGTCAAGGCCCTGAGCTCGCCATGGTGCCACAGGGCTGAGGGCAGGCTGGGGGCACTGAGCCCCTTGAGGCTGGGCAGGCTCAGTGCCCAGGGGCTGCCCCACCAGGAGCAGAGCTCCTGAGCCACAGCGAGAGCAGGAGGAGCTGAGACAAACACCCAGTCCCCAGGGGCACTGCCTGGAGCTGCTCCATCCCAGGGAAGCAGGGCTGTGAGCTCATGGAGAAGTGCTGGCTGGGCAGCAGGGAAGGGACCCTCCGCTTTCAACGCCCACAGCTCGAGTCTGGTGCAAAGCCCAGCTGTGCCGGGCTCCTCCTGAGTGCTGTCGGGGCCTGGGCGGGGGCGGGCGGGGCCCCGGCCGGCGTCGGGAGTGTCCGTCTGTCGGGAGTGTCCGTCTGCGGCGGCGGAAGGGGGTGTGTGCATGCGAACCTGTCGGCAGGTGAGCGCGGGTGGGGACGGCCGGGAGCGGAGCTTCCAGGATCCATCCTGCCAGGAGTCCTCTCAGAACTTGCCTTGCTTTAGCTTGTCGATGTGGTAAGTGAGCTTCAGGGCCGGCCCCAGCTTCAGCCCCATGTACTTCATCATCATGTCGCTCCGCAGCAAGAGCAGGGCTTTGCCATCGATCTCCTGCAAGGATCAACCACAGTGCTTGGGATGGCACCTGGGAGCCCCAGCCCTGCCTCAGCCAGGCTGGGCCCAAAATGCAACAGCAGGGCTGGGTGAGAGAGCCCTGCTCAGCAGCATCCCAGTAGGGACATCCCAGTATGCACACCCTAGTATGGACATCCCAGCAGGGACACCCCAGCATGGAGACCCCAGCATGGAGACCCCAGTATGGAGACCCCAGTATGGAGACCCCAGTAGGGACAGCACAGGTAGCCCCACATCCACCCTGCTGCAGCCCCGGACCCGTGTGTGTGGTGGGAATTCTGCTGGGTGATGAACACCCAGGAGCCGTTTTCAGAGGGCTAGCACATCCTGAAGGGAGGAGGGAAGGAAGGAAAAGGGAGGTTTCTCTGACAGGGGAATGACAGAGGCAGTGGCAATGCAGGGGAGCAATGGCTCACTCCAGGGCATTGTCATGCCAGCGCAGGAGAAATCTGGCAGAGGATGTGTTGATGGTGACAGCCCTGCTGTGACACACAGAGCCCTGAAGTCACGGCTGAAGATGGAGGTGAGGGAACAGATCTTGAAACCCAGAGAGCCTGTGCTCTGTCCTCTGACTGGATATTAGGAAAAATTTCTTCCCTCAAAGAGTGGTTAGGCCCTGGCATGGGCTGAAATCACCATCCCTGAAGTGCTCAAAAAAACATGTGGATGTGGCACTTGGAAAAATGCTTTAGTGGTGGCCTTGGCAGTGCTGGGAGAATGTTGGACTGTATACCCTCAGAGGGCTTTTCCAACCTGAATGATTCTGTGGTTCTATTTCTCCAGCTTCACAGCACATTCCCAGCCACTGGCAGAGAGTGGTGGAGCTCCTCATCCCCATTGGGGCTGATTCCAACACAGCAGCTTTCAAAGCATCTGATGCTTTACAGCAGAGCCAGATGTGTCCCTCCTGAGACTAAGGAGGGGATGGATCATGAAGCTTAGAATAATCAGAAAACAGCTTTGTACTTGGCATTTGCAAGTGGAAGTCTCCCAGTCCCTTGCAGCACTCCTGTCCATGACCCAGTCCAGGCTGGGTCCAGAGCTTTGCACTGGATAGTTTTCCATCAAGAAAATGTTAATTGGCTTTTAAGTGAAATAAAAGAAGAACAAAAAAATCTGTCCCATGTCAATGCTCAGTTGCTTTCAGGTTGGTGAGATCTCCAGGGATCTCCAGTACCAGGTTTGATCTGTTTTTCCCCTCCACAGACAAAAGCAAGGTTCTCCTCAGGACCGATAATCCAGGGCACTTCCGTCCCTTGGTAGCTTTTCATAATTAAAACAAACATTTCTCAATTACTGGTATTTCTAAAATAGAACAAATTTAAAAAAGAAGTGTTGGGTCAGCCCTGCCCAGAGCAGGACACAGTGCTGGGTGTTTGCTCTTCATGAGCACCACCAGAACAAGGACTTTATCATAAGGCAGAGGGAAGACAGCTCTTGCAGGGCTCAGGACAAGCAGCTGCCAAACCTCTCTTGTAGCTGGAATGCTACAAACTCCACGCTGTGTCTGCAGCTGTTTTACACTTACAGATGTGCACAGGGACCAGAGCCTTAGGAGACTCCCTGTTACAGGAGCTGAGCAGGAACACGCTCTGAATCCCACTTGGAATGTGTTTCTTGCCATGAGAAATTTGCCATGAGGTGAATATTAGACTCCAGGAGGAGCAGAGTTTGTGCTTTCAGCACTGGGACTCACTGCAGAGGCTCATGTATGCACTCAGGCTGCCCCTGAGGGGTTCAGATGAGGATCCAAGCCTGGACAGGGCATGGGCAGGATTTATGAGGATCTTTTTATTAAGCACAAAACTCCATCTGGTCTGAAGTGTTGCCGTGTTCTGACTCTCCTGGATTTTGTTTGTGTGATTTGCCCCCTCCCAGATGTAACACACCCCCAAACACACACACACACACACACACACACACACACACACACACGTGTGTACATGAACCGTGGCACTCACGTGTTTTCGGAAGAGGTCGGCGTGGGGGCCCAGCTGTGGGTCTGACTCTCTGATGAACTGCATCACCTCCTCCACTGTCCAGGACGAGGGGTCACGGCTGCTGAGCCGGGAGCTGTCCCGGGAGCTGAGGTACCTGTCCGACCCTGGGGATGCCAGACAGCTCCGTTACTGGGGGTCCCTGGCACCGCCCCACGGCCACTCCCCCTCTGTCCCCCACTCAGCTCCTCTCCCACAGCAGGGCAGAGACACAGCAAGGGGCACGACCTAGGCATGCCCCAGATTCCTGTGGTGCAGGTCTGGCACCCAAGCTTTATTCCCTCTCCTTAGGCCTGACTTTTCAGGGCAGCCTTCTATACGGAGCCCTTGTCCCCTCTCTCAAGTCCCACTCCTCCCTGTCCAAGGGCTGACACTTCCCACCTCAGCAGAACACCCCCCTGCCATTCCCAGGTCTCTCCCCATGCGCGGTTCCTCCTCCTCTCCCAACACCTTTAGCACATTTAACACGGCAAAGCTGGTTTATGTTTTCACTGGCTGCATCTTCTGATGGACTGAACCCACAGGTGACCTCCCCTTGTCCAAAAGCACAGCCTGAGCTGGCACAGGTCCTGCTCCCAGAGTGCACAGCCCCTTGTCTCAGCTCTGTCTGGAAACATCTGGGGGAGGCACCAGCAGCCTGAGCTTTTCAGAGGCTTTTACTGATGCCATGCACCTAAAATGACACTATTTGCAAACCCACATGCTGCAATGAGCAGTTCAGCTCTCCTGCCCCTCTTCCCCCATACAGACAGGTGCCACTCATGCATCTACCCATCCTCCCAGCCCTACGAGGCAACTTTTGACTCCTCAGCCATTCCCAGTCCATCCCTGTGGACTCAGACACCCATTTATCACTTGCACACAGCTCCTGCCTGTTCCTTTCTCCCCACTGACCTCCAGGTCCACCCAGTCACCAGCCAAAGGAGAAATGTCACCTGTCCACACTGCCACCTGCCAGGTGCCATCATACCTAACAGACTGGGTTGGCTGTGCAGAGCCCAGCC
The DNA here is from genome assembly GCA_013400575.1 of Peucedramus taeniatus. Lineage (NCBI taxonomy): Eukaryota > Metazoa > Chordata > Aves > Passeriformes > Fringillidae > Peucedramus > Peucedramus taeniatus. The sequence goes on from WBNO01004121.1 coordinate 614,527, forward strand.
TCTGGTACTTGCTGAAGTAAGAAAGGTGTGACTGGAGTTAGAATAGCCCTTTCATGCCCAATTGACAGCTGCAGGGCTGTTCTGAGCTCTTACCCCCAGAGCTAAGCCTGCGCAGGGCAGAGGTGCTGCCCTGGCTGAGGCTAGAGGGCTGGTGCAGGTGCCTGTATCCTGGCAGGCGAAAGTCTCTGGAGCTCCTGCTGTGGCTGGATGAATTGACAGAGTTCAAGGCAGAGTCCATGGGGTCCAGGCGAGGCTCTAAGGGCCCTGGGAGGCCATCTCCCAGGACAAAGGTTTCACCTGGAATGCACCAAGCTGCAGTTAGTGCACCCGAACGGCACGGCCCCACTGCGGGGAGGAGCCGCAGCAGCGGCAGCGCTCGCTGGGTCCGACCCCTGGCTGGTCTCTCCCAGCACAGGGATCAAACCAGGCACTGCCAGAGCCCTGGCATTCACCAGCTGCCAATCTGCAAATGGTGTCACCATCTGCCAGTGCCAGTCCAACCAGTGTAGTGACAATGGTCCCGGACTGGAGCAGCAGCTCCTTTTTTCAGCTATTCTGTTCATGCCACCACCAGCCCTGAGGCCTGACTGCCCTGGGCCTCTCTGTGGCCAAGGGGCACCATGGGGTAGGGCAGGGCTGTTCCCTCTGGATGCCAATGGACACAGGACTCACAGACAGGCCTGAACAGGAAGGGGAGAAGATGCTCCCCAAGGATCACACACTGCACAGCCTCAGTATCAGCGTGCAAGGGAACGGCCCTGCTGTTTGGCACTGGGGTGTCAGACACATGCAGAGCAGGAGAGAGCTGTGCCATCAGGGCCAGGCAATGCTCCCACACTGTGCTGCTCCTCTGGCCCCAAAAGCAACATGCTGGTGATGAGCTGCTCATCCCTCCTGACCTCCTGCTGGGCCCTTTTCCAGCCTAACTACATCAGAGGCCAACTCCCTGTACTGGAACATGCACAGGAGGGCCTGGGTCTCTAATACCCTCCCCAGGCATGGTATTAGAGCAACAGTGGCTTCCTCACTTTCTTCAGAAATGCACTGAATTTGCAGCTGTCCGTGGCACTATTGGGATGGAGGGGCTGAGGAGACTGTCCAGGGTGACAGGTTGCATTGGCTGAGCCAGCAAGATCTGCCTCTGCTGTTACACTGTGACAGCTCCATTGCAGGGCCACCTTTGCAGGTTTTACTATGGCACAACTGAGTCTCAGCCCAGGTGGTCCTTGTGCCTCATGAGCCACCCTCAAATACCTGTGTCCTTTAAGATGAAACACCTGCCAAGGAGGGAAGCAGCTCCACAGCAAGGGGCATTGCCTGTTCTCTGCCAGCACACACGGCTGGGAGCCACAGCTCCTCCACCAGAATCTGAGGGGCCCTGAGGGCAGCTCACAGTCCTGAGCTGCTGCCACTCGACTACCATGGCAGCTGACAAGGCTACAGAAGCCTGAGCACTGGCCAGGCCCTGGGGTTTCTTCCCTGGGACTTCTCAGACTCCAGGAGCAGCAGGTGAAAGCCAGCAGAGCACTGCTGTGCTGAACTGGGATCATGGTGAGGGTGCAGGATCTGCAGCCTGTGAGACCCAGAAACTGTTGAGATTTTCCCAAATTCCCTGCTGAGCTGATGCTGCCGTGCTCCAATGAAGGGAATGCAGCTTGCCAGAGCCTGAAGTGGTTCCCAAGTGCTGCAGACATTGGGTACCATTGACTGGGGCAGCCTCTCCGGGCTACACCTCATTTGCTCTGGTTTCTGTGAACTGTGGCACTATTGTGAGAGCTGGGATCTTCTGGTCTCATGTCCTGTGTTTGAGCAGAGATCCAGAGGCCAGTTCAGCTGGTCCAGCCCTGACCTTCCAGGGCTTCACACTGTAAGGATATGAAATGGGAACACCCTTGCCTGGCTGTTGGCCAGCCTGGTGTGGGGTTATCACTGGGTAATTGCTGTTCCCACCCCAGGCCTTTGCCACTTTGCACTTGAGGCACTGCTGCCTTTGTTTGCTTTTAGGTCTCTGGGATGTGCCCAGAAACAGTAGCACAGCATTAAAATCTCATGTACAAACTGCTGGTGTGAAGACTGTTACCCCTGGTGACCTGTGCTGTGCTGGCCCTCTTGTCACTCACTTCCTGCATGGACAGGTGTGTTCTCACCTGCTCTGGATGCATAAAAAATTGTTTGCTGACTCATGGCTATTCCTGAATAACTTCAAACCCCTTCTGCACTCCCACCATTGCATTTCAGCCCCAGAATGGATGCAAACCAGAGCTGGATGCAAACCTAACCCTAACCCTAACCCTGGCTGCCCTGGCCTGGGTGGAGATCCCCTGCCCAGCTAGACCCACTTGTGGGTGTCACACCAATGGGTTTCCACTGTAGCTGCTTCCAAAGCAACTACATTTGGTCTCCTGTTCAACAGGACAGTTCTGTTTAAACCCCCAAACAATTCCCATTAAACATCTGGGGCAGGGTGCTGACTGTCAGGGAAGGATAGAGGCAGGAGAGAGGTCAGTGGGCACAGCCCTCTGAGCTGTCACAGGACAGTGGCTGTGGGCATGGGAACAAGTCCAACCTGTGCATCTCAGCCCTCCAAAGAAATCCAGCACCTTCTGAGGTGACAGAGAGCTTCAGCTTGCCAGGAAGTCCCGAGAGACTCACCCAGATATGCTGGGTCATGCAAACACACGTGTCTGAGTGCTCCCAAAAACCCCAGAGCTCTCACAGCAGGGACTGGTGTCAGCAGAAGGAATCTGGGAGGCTGGGAGAGCACATGCACAGGTTCCTGTCGATGCAAGGCTGAGGATCCAGAACTCACCCTCAGAAATGACTTCACTCAACAATGATCACTGTCATGACAGGAATGTGCTGTGATGCATTCTGCAAAGAAGTGATCCTGTTCTCACATGCTGGTGCTCACACACCCGAGGGCCATGGCTGAAGCCCTGGGGGCACGATGTGCTTTTGCCCAGGAGGTAAAATTGAAGGCACACAGTGATCCCCAGGTTCCCTATCCCTGCAGAGAGGAGTGCCTGTTTGGGTTGTAACTCTGCAGCAGAGCTGGGGGCTTTGTGGCAGGGTCACTGCAAAAGGGAGTGAGGGTTTTCCTAAAAATACAAGTACACAGGGAACTGCTCAATGAATGATACCTCCAGGGAAGGGAGAAGGAGATGAGGCAGGGAGGGGATGATTACTACCCTGGGAATCATCTGTAGACAAGATACTCCTGCAAGTGGTAGGTCACAACTGCACTCAGGCGAGATTCTGGATCCTTCACCCTTGATAACCAGAGTCAGAGGAGGGGCTGGCTGATCCTTAGGCAGATTTCCTTACACTGTTAGATTTAACTAAAGGCTGGTAGTTGGCACATTGTAGGGAAACATGCCACAATTAGTGGCAGAGAGGCAGGAAGCAGATAATTAAAGTTTAATTAAACAAATAGTGCTATAGACTCAACAGTGTCATTTTACTGCTAAAACACGGGAGTTTGGCCACAAGCAGAAATGTGATTTGCACTACTCCTGAACACCCACTGCTTCCAGCAAGTGATGGGCTGTGAAGGCAGGTCCCCACTGTGCTGGGACTGCAGTGTTTCAGCAAAAAGCCACACAAACACCACTGGATGCAAGAGGAAAAGCAATGTAATATGTGAGATCCCTTCCTCATGTCTCTGCTTCTTGCCAAATGCAGAGTGAATGGAGATGTCCCACTGCTGCTCACAGCCTTCCATATGGCAAACTGGGATGTGTTCAGGAGCTGCTGTCTGAGACAGAGTTCATTCCCATGAGAAGATGCACCTTGCTCAAGAAATACTCAATATCTGAATATTTCAGGTATGTATTCTTAAAATATATCCTCTGAAATGCAAATATTACTGCCTGAACCTCAATTTCATGGTGGAGGAGGATGTATCCATTACAGCTTTTAGCTGTGGGATAAGAATGAATTTCTAGATGGAATTTGAAATTGCACCTCATTGCTCCCTGCTTGGATGAAGAACAGAATCAGACCAAGCTGCTGCAGGAAGGATCACCCCTCACATGCAGACACACCTCCTGCCCACTTGCCTGTGTTTTTCTGCAAGAGGCTGGAGAATTCTGGCATCCAGATGGCACAACCCATTTGAAGGCCAAGGGATAACCAAATAGACCTTGAAGCAGATTAAGAATCAATCTCATAGGAACCTAATGAAGACTCCTCCTTGGAATTACCCATTATGGAAGCCTTCTCTCTTCACTGACAATACAGAGTGTGCAATATTCACCACCCAACCAAGGCGTCTGAACCTTTGGAGCAATCCAGTTCTTCAAGAACAGGCTGAACACTGCATGTCCCACCTGCTGGGGGAGGAGGAGGGGCTGGTCTGTGCCAACAGTTATCCAAATGCAGTGGCTGATGCATCAGAGGGGAATCAAGGAGACCAGCACCCATTTGGAGGTGAGAAACAGAAGGGGCCTCTGGGAACCGCTTTTGACTTGTCAATATGCTGGAATAGATGAGTGCCACACACCACCTCTAACAAACATACAGTTTTAATTACTGCAGATAATGAGGGCACTAGAAACTGTCCATCAGAGAATCATGGAATGGTTTGGGTTGGGAAGGACCTTAAAGCCCATCCAGTCCCACCCCCTGCCATGGGCAGTGACACCTCCACCACCCCAGGCTGCTCCAAGCCCCGTCCATCTGGCCTTGGACACTGCCAGAAATGGGGCAGCCACAGCTGCTCTGGGCAAGCTCAGAGCAGCTGTGCTTAGAGCCAGGGTCAGTGTTCTGCAGAGCACAGGACACAGTGATGGACACAGACCAAAATCACCCACAGGGGAGCCAGGCTGGGCACTCACACCTGGGATCAGCAACCCCAGCAAAATGGGGATTCTAAAGGGACAGTAACAGAACATGAAGCCACTGAACTGTGAGCCCTCCCACGAGTCTCCAGCAAACTTTCAGGGATTTCAGTCACAAAGAATTGTGATTAACACGTTGGCAGATTTCACCATCCATTAATTAAAAGCCTCAGTAAGATTAGATCTTCATTATGAAGGGTTTGCAGCTCAGAACAAAAGTGGGAGTGTATTTGTTGAAGATTACTCAGTTCAGGGAGTCCTCCAGCTACCTGGATCTTCTGGAAATCTCCCACCTGTGCATGCAAGGGACACCTATGGATCCCACACCAAAGAGGACACTCCTGCAGCTGCTGTTGGGAACATGGCCCAGCACACCTGCACCAGTGGTATTCTGAGGGAGTCTGGGAAGGAGCAGCAGTGTGGGATGGGAATGGGGTGGCTGAGCTGGTGGAGCCAGTGACACCCCCCAGCTGTTTTAGGGAGGCCTGTGAGGAACAAGATGAGATCCTGGGAAAGGGCAGCAACTTCTGGCTGTACAGCTGCACATCAGGCTGTAGCAAACCCTCAGGGAAAAAATCCAAAAATCCAGGGGCAGATTGAGCGAGGCAGCTGGGCAGACTGAGTACTGCTAATCCCATGCACAGCGAGGGAAGCTAAACCAGATTATTCAGTGTGAGATGATGACTGTCAGGGTTAGAAGGAATTTCTGCTGCATTCCACATGCCTGACACATCTGTGTGGGGAACCTGGCTCACCACAGAACAGCTCATCCACTCCCCTCTGGAATACCAAGCACAACCCATGCCAGGGATAAGCAAAGCAGCTCTCTGAAGCCATGGCTCGTTTGGCATGGCAGATCTGACCCTGCAGCAGCCAGGACAGGGCGCTGGGAACAGCCAGCTTTGGGAAGAGACACGCTGTGCTCACCTTCCAAAGGGTGACGGTCATTCTTTGGTAACTTGGGGGAGAGAGGAGCACTGTATGGAGGGGGATCTTGGGAAAAGCGCTTTGTACCCCGGCCTGGTCCCTGCAGAGAGCCGTCTAACGAGCTGCTTCTGTCTAGGAAAAGAGAACAAGCCCTCTTTAGGAGTGGAGACGTCCTGGGAAATGCAGTCTTGACAGAGTCCCCTGAGCCTTGCGTGCATCGCCAGCCTGGGCACCCACCACCTGTTCAAGCTGCAATCCAGCACATCTGGCAGGGCTCAACAGAGCAGTTTGCAGGTTTTATCAGAGAAAAAGGGTGGTGAGAAAACTAACAAAGAATCTTAGCCATGTTTTGCCATATTTCACCCAAATAGCACCTCTAATTTACTTAATTCCATTTCTCCTCATGGCTCATCCCACACAATTCCTGCTGATCCCACTGTCACCTTTCAGATGCACGTAACCCTCGGACAACCAGCAAACAAGCCTTGGATGATTTGCAACCCCTCTGTGCCATACCCAGTGCTGGATTAAACCCTACTCCCATTTTCAATCTCCCCCCTCTGTGCAGCCCCCAGGCGCTGTCACTGCTGCTCCCCTCCAAGCACATCCCAAGGATGGGACTCTCCACATCCTGGGCAGTACACGGGACACTGGGATGGGCTGGGACATCTCTGCACACACGGCTTCAGTGGGTGGATGGACAAGGAATGGAAGCACTGACACTGATGGGGACAGCAGCCAGGTAAGTGACACAAGGGTGGCAGACCCTGTCCCAGCTGAGGTGCCCCTCCTGCTGCCCCCTGCCCACACAGGCCAGCAGATGCCAGCTGGGCCCTTGCAGACACCCTGAGCACGGGTGACACGTGAGAGCTCGCAGTGACAGAGGGGCCAAATGCTCCTGCACAAACGCCAGGAGCCACCAGCAGCCCGGAGCAGCCCTGACAGCTGGCACAGGGCAGGAACAGGTGCAGGAGGGGCAACAGGTACGGCGGGGAGCAACGGGACTGACACCAAGGGAGATGCAGAATGCCCAACAAACTGAGGTACAGGTGGGGGAAGCACCAGATGGGCACAATTGAGTTGATTAAGGAGAAATACAAAGGTAGAGAAGGTACCTGTTCAACCAATATCCTTCAGGAAAATGAAAGAGCTGCTTGCACTGAGGCCCTGGGACTCCATAGGAGTATGACCAAAAATCACCGTGACATTGCCAGAAAAACAAATTCCATCCTCAGGACAAGTCCCTGTAAGAAACACTCACTGCCCAGAGAGGGGAACACATGCTCCTGGTAATGTCTCTGGACAGCCCTGTGTCAAACTGCACGACCTTCCTCACCCAACAGCCACAGAACCACAACACAAGGTGTTGCTTTACAAAGGTTTCATCAGGTTTTGGTTTGGGCTTTTTTTTTAAAGTGGTTGATGTTAAAAGTAATGCAAACACAGCAGGTCATGTTATAGAAGTTAATCCTAGGAATCAGAAGTGAGGTCGGTGTAAATTAATGAGAGGATAAACCACAAACAGAATTCTGTTTTTAAAGGACAAGTTTTAAGAAAATAAAGAAATGGAGCAACAGACAGAGCTGTACTCAGATTATCAGGAATAAAAGGAAAATAGACCAAATATATAAACCTCATGAATGTGTATCATCAAAGAGGAAATAATCTGAGAGGGAAGGACCCCAAATCTCAGTGGATAAATGCTCACTTTGAGAAGGATGCTGAGAACAAGCAGATCATTTCCTTGGATAAAAAGGCCCTGCTCAGCATGGAGCTGTGCACCTGAGGATGGGCAGTGCAGGGATGAAGGGAGGTTTTTAACTCATTCTGTGTTCTGAGACAGTGCAAAGGCAAAGGCTGGCTCATGTTTCACTACGGAAGGAGCAGAGCAAGGGGACACTGTGCAGAAAGGTGAGGATTGAGAGAAAAGGAAAAAGGGTTGTCCTTGCCTCCAAATGACAGAACAGCTGGGAGGGATATTTCATGTCCCCTGCCTTGGGAGGCTGGTGGGGGGAAGAGCAGCTCACCTGCTGTACCTGGATGGTGCTGTGGGCCATCCCAAGGCCATCAGCATGGACACCTTTACAAGCAGTGACAGTCACTCACCTCATCTTGTCAGCCCACTCAGGGCTTCTGATTTAGGACAATGTACCTTGCACTGACTGCACTGGCACCTCCTCCCTGGCTGCAGAGCACACCTACACACTTGGCTCAGGTGTTGATGCATCTGTGACATCCACCTGCACTCAGTGCACTTGTATGCTAAAAGATGGTAGATTTAGACTGGATTTATGAAACAAAAGTCTTCCCTGAGGGTGGGGAGGCCCTGCCACAGCTGCCAAGAGAAGCTGTGGCTGCCCCTGGATCCCTGGAAGCGTCCAAGGCCAGGCTGGATGGGGCTTGGAGCCACCTGGGATAGTGGAAGGTGTCCCTGTCCATGGCAGGGGGTGGAACGAGCAGAGCTTTAGGTTCTCTTCCAACCCAAACCATTCTGGGATTCACTTCCAGCTACAGCCATGCTGAGCACTGGGGGCAAGGCTCTAAGGATAAAAGAAACAGGACAGGAACCAAAGTCAGACAACTGAATGTCCTCAAACTGGAGACTTAAGGGTGCAGAGGAAGCCAAGAACGACACTGCACCTGAAACTCTGGGTCTGCTGCAGTAAATTCTAACAGAACTCAGCACTGCGTTACTGAGAGTCACTTGAAATGTGGTGTCAATAGTTGAAAAAAAAGGTGGAAAAAAGGATTTTTACAATAAAATGTCTATGTGTGACCTCAGTAGCACCACAAGGCTTATGGCAGGCTCTGAAGGAAAGGGCAGGAAATACACATGGCACATTCTATGGCAGGTGTTCATCAGAGGAGGCCAACCCAATGGCCTGCCTGCGATGGGAATTCCTGATCTGTCACATGAGGGAAGAGAAATCAACCTCATATACCTGGAATTCAGCAAGATGTTACACAGAGAGCCACCAGCTGAGACAGAACATGAATTACCAGGAGCCTTGTTCTATGCACAGAAATCTGAGAGGTAAAGCTGTTGGCAGCACACTGAGAAGGAACATGAGACTGGCAGCAACTGCCAGTGAATCTGCCTGAGGATCATCCTTGAGCCCAGGGTCATTTAATAACTGCAATAACTTTGGCAGAAATTTTAGAGATTTACCAATGAAATCTGCTGATGTCTTCCCATGTCAGGTCAGACAAAGCAGCATTTAAAATCAGGCAGGAAAGGTATATATATAGAATCAAAACTGGCCAGGAGGAAAATCCAGCAGCTAAATCCAGATGTGCAGTTGAAGCATTGTCCCATGAGCTGGTGACTGCAGGTGACAACAGTGGATGAGAAGAACGGTGTATGTGACCAGGACAGGCTGATCACCCCCTGTTACAAGGACACAGTGACTCAAAGTGACTGCAGAGACATTTCCTGTGACTATGGTGGTGCCAGTGCTGTGGCACCAGGTCCCATGAGCTCCTCCCCAGAGTGCTGGGTGGCACTCTGGCCACCCCATGAAGTTTAGGTCAAACCAACACTGTCTGAGGAGAACAAAAAGCAGTCAAAAGATGAACTCCTCTGAGGGCTGCAATTGCTCTGCAACTACTTCCAGAAGAAAGAGAACCAAGTTAAGCTAAAAGACAATATTAAGACCAGGAGACGCAGGCACCAAGTTGCCCAAGAATAAATTAGGGCTGAAAATTACAACAATTACATAGTTTCTAAAAATCTCACATAAAATCCTGGAGCAGTCTCCAGTGGAAGAGCAAAATTCACAAGTTCAGAGTTAATCCAAGACATTCCATGTGCTGTGGTGTTGTAGCAGCAGGAGCGAGGGCTCCATGGTTCAGAAGGTCCCTCCAGTCCTGTGTTTTCAGACAGCTCCAGGTCACACCATGTTCATGGTGCTAGGAACAGCAATCAGCTGCCCAGTTCCCTGCAAAGGGCTGTTCCTGACGCACAACTCAGTCTGTTCCTCCTTACTTCCATTTACTCAGTAAGGCAGAATGGCAGGACACTGCTGACCTAAGGGTTGCTGCAGACTTTCCCCATGCCCCAAGCACACACACCAGTTCTCCATGGCACCCAAAGGGGTGCTCCTGCAAAGCCAATTTGTTCTGGGAACTCAGACCAGCTCCCAGTCCTAACCAGTGGCTGTTTACTGGAAGAACCAGCCCCATACAACACATTCCTGTACTGCAAAGGAAACAAGGCAGGACATGCAGAGCTGAAGGTGAGACCACAGCAGCCTTCACATCTGGTGTGATTTAAGGATGTACAACTCCACCCTCATTCCTCCATGACCAGCTCAAACTTTCCCAAAATCACCAGCACTGTTTCCCTCACCAGAAGCCATTGTAATGTGTAGATTACCACCTTCTTCCAGGTGCCCAAGAAAGGTGTTACATGAGCAGATGCCCAACAAGCTCAGACATCAGGATGAACTGCAGGACCAGGTGCTGTCACACCTCTGACTGTGGTTAATTTTTCTTTAAGTGCTGCAAACACTCTGAATCAGAGTTCAGGATGGGCAGATCACAGCATTGTGTCAGATCTGCTGCTCTGCCTGAGTTTCCCTGAATTCTGATCTATACTTTTCCACTCTGCCCAGCAGCCCACCTTTTGGCACTGACATCTCATGGAGGGTGGAAACTGTGTGTGAGCTCATTCATGCCCAGAGCTGGATGCTTTCCCTCCCACTCAGGTTTTGCTCTCTCTCGTGACAGGGTACCTCCACACTGAAACATGGGGATTTCTTCTACTTGAGGGTTCCTCATGGGAAAGCCTCCAGTCCCAGTAACTAGTTATGCTGCTCCTGTCCTTGCATATCCTATAGCTCCTCTGCTCCTGGCCCTGCTGGATCCAGCCAGGAGGACGCAGAGGATGGGAGATCCTCCTGCTCTCTAGACTCTGCCTAAGGTGCTTTGTGATGTACAATGAATGGAAGCAGTGTGGCATTTGGCTGTTGCTCCTACACCTCATGCTTAGTAACTTCTCCTTAAACAGTTCTTCCTAAGTGCCCATTCTTTTACATTCATACAACTTTTGCTTTTCTTGCCAGAACCATAATTATGCAAAGGATTAACTTTGGAAAGACCTCAAACAACACAATAGCTATTTGCTGACTAGAGGGGAAAGAAAGCAAGACAGGAGAGGAGATCAGCACTTGGCCACCACCTAAGAGGGTGCAGACAGCTTTGATCCTCTCCACGACTGACCTTCCTGGAGCAGGAGCTGCCCCAGAATCCCCAGCCAGCCAGTGGGGCAGCCATCACCCCAGGCCTGCTGCCACTGCCCAGCACTGTGGGGAACTACTGGGCTTGTTTTCCACTGCTTCTACTTCAGAGCAGTTTTGCAGCCTGACAATCTGCACCGTGGCATGAACTGTCTTGCTGGGGTGAGCTGCTTCAATGCCATGCCAAGGAAAACTAAACCACCTCTGCCTCAGATTGCTGCATGAGCATCACCCCTGAACAGGCCACACTGTTACCAGGGGTGGATGCCCTGGCTGCTGCCAGCAGATCCATGGCCAGCATGGAAACCACTCTGCTTTTATTCATTTCTAATTACAGTTTACCTGCTGCATGTTATCACTGTCCCTTCTCATGCAGTCTTTCACCTGAATTCCTAGCTGTATGAAGTCACCATAACCAGATCACAGGAAGCAGGAAGGACTGGGGGACGAGAGGAGGAGGGAAGACAAGGAGACAGCACGGATGAGCGGAAACCTACAGCGGAGATGGAAACCAAACTGACAGGCAGAAAATGCAACTGGAATCCTACACAACAAGAGCCCTGTGGGCATGTGCACGACACTGGGTGTGATGTAATGAACCCTGTGAGAGGGCTCTGGAACAGGCGCCTGCCTTGAGATAGAGATAAAACCTGGGTTAAGACAGGAGCACCTGGGTCCCTAGAGTGCCGCCCCCGCCCCAGCTCCTACCTGGTAGATACCTGTCGTGGTCGTACTCGTGTGAGCGCTGCATGTGGCTGTTCTGAGTGAAAGGCTGGTTCCCAAAGAGGTTGTCACTGCGCAGATTGTGGCACAGCTTCTCCAGGAAGCGGAGGACGTAGGTGATACTGTTTACTGCTGGCAGGTTCAGAGTGTGCTGTTCCCGATCAAACACAGCTGGAGACAGAAACAAACAGAGCCCAACACGTGAACCCCCCGCCAAGGCGGGAGGCTACGCCCAGGGCCGCACAGCCAGCTCGGGGATCTCAGCATCGCTGGGCTGTCGAGAGCCAACAAAGCCACTGCCTTCCGCTGCCGGGGCAGGCCAGGACCAGCCTGCTGCACCCAGCACGGGGCCGGGGCGGCAGCGCCGCGGGAGCCGCGTCCGAGGGAACGGAAAAGATTCCAGGAGGGGCCTGCGCTCGCAGATCCAGCTACGCACGGGCTTAAAGGAGAAACAAAACCCGGGGTATTTCTTGTCTTTCCGTGAGGAGTTGTGGAATCCCCCCTGTTGTGGCTCTTCCCAGGGCTGGGGCAGTGCGGGGGGCCGGTCGGTGGGGCAGGATTGCTGCCCAGGCTGGTGCCAGGACCGAGCACTGCCTGCTCCGGCAGCTGTGCCCGTGGGCCATGGGAACTACTCCGCTCTGAGTCAGATGCCAGCTGTTGCTTCACTGACACTGATGTGTGGCAAGAAAGAGAAGACAGAACTCTTCTGTCTGCCCCTGGCCTGTGGCTGCAGCGAGCTTCAGGACAGACATCTTCCAATGAGAGAATTCTTGCAACAACCTTTCTGAAGGCAAAGTGCTGCGGGCCCGTTCTCACCTGAGATGACCTCTCCCCCGTGGCCTTGTTTTAAGAAGGAGAAGACTGTTTTCTGATGATAAGCGCAGTCAATGCAGGCCTGTACTGCTTGCTGCAGGACAACAGAAGCTCGAGCTGGTCCAAAATGGTCTGGCAGCTGCTGAACTTTCTTCTTGTCTAGGTGGGGCCCAGTACTGCCATTCTTGTTCAAGTAAATGCAAACTGCCAAGATGAGAAATGTGTTTGCTGTTAACCCACTCAAGAAAGCAAGAAACAGATGCCTAAAATCCAGCCTGAGAGATGCTGAGATTCTAAGACTACTGTCCAATCACTCACAAAGTGCAATCCACCACGACATCCACCACTGTGAGGATGCCTGACTGCATCCTCACAGTGGAGCCACTTCTAGAGAGGAATCACCTCCAAAATCTTCCTGCCTCATGCTCACCTTCCAAACTGCTGCTGTTTCTCCCATGCTCTCCCCTGCAGTCAGGCTGTAAAGTGGTTTCCATGCCAGCCAGGTAAGGTGGCTGTGATGTTCAGAGGGGAAGAAGGAAGGCAGCTCCCACTTTCTAGGGGTTCCCACAGTGTGTCCATTTTAGGGAAACTGGCTTCTTTAGGTTCCTCTGAAAACTGGCCAATTACATTCTGGGGAACAAAGGGCTCAGCCCATATCCAGTGCTTGACTCAACATGTCAAAAGCAGCTTCACATTAGACTTCCCTGGCCAGATTCATCCTCAGCTGTAGCAGTGCATACACTCTTCACTGCTGCTCCTCCTCCTCCCCTATTCCCTCCTGTCCCTGTGTGCTTTGATATCCTGGCTGGAGCTGGGCAGATCACAGTCCTTGAGCACCTCCTCTGCCCTCGTGCAGTTCCATCAGCTGTGCCTTGCATGGTGTGGGAGAGCTCATGCTCAGGGTTCACAAGAGGTGCTGCACACCTGACTACCCTGGGGCACAATGGATGGCAAATGTATCTGGAGAGCTGTGGAGTCACCATCATGCAGGGGAAAGGGGTCCTTCCACTCAACAGGTGGGCTTGCAATCTTCCTACTTCGTTATTTCCAATAGAAAGATAAATGAACAGCTGCTCTGGACTCACAGGCCTCTCTCTCAGGCCAGTGTAAGTATTGCTAGTTTACAGGCTTAGGAAGAAATGGGACTCTCTCAGGGTGTTGCTGTCTGCCTGCTGCAGTTCCTAACTGTGCAATCCTGTCAAGAATGTGGTCCAAGACCCTCCTTACCTGTGGGAGCCTGCATGGCAGAGCTGGGGATTGTAGCAGCGTCCTGGGGCACAGTGCTTGTGTCTGGCTCTGGGGTACTGGTTGTTGGAGAGGTGGGTGCTGGGTTCAGCAATGTCCTAGGTTTCCTCTGCAGAAAAAGAGGAGATATTTCTCCTTTTACCCCTGCTCTCCTTTACCGCCCATGATCACTACACTCTCTCCTCTGCATCCAACAGACAAGGCACTGTGGAACATGACACATTTCTGATGGTGATGACGGGGTGTCTCAAGAACCTAGTAGTCAGTATGTGTGTATTTTACAAACCACAACCCTGAAAAATAACAAGCCTGGGATCTGCCACCTCTGTTTGACTCAGACTAGCCACTAACAAAGGACGGGAGAGTTTATTCTACCCTTTGGCCATCCTGTCATGCTCCCAGCATCTGCCATGCTACTCCACAACCAATGCACTTCCAAAGACACAGATTCTTGATGGAAATGATCTTTAGGACACAGACATTCTCTACAGCTCCGGGGCTGGGCTCTGAGGACACTCCCAGCCCACATACCCCTCTGGTCTCCTACTTGCTGCAGTCACACAGCCAGAGGCTGAGACAAACGTGCACAAACACACGCATGCACCAACCCATGGCAGGACCTGCAGCACCTGCTGTTCACCCGCCTGCATCAGCATCAGCTTTTACCTTACTGCCAGGCTTGGGGCCTCTCTTTCTGGGGAATTTCAAAGGCTCCACTGACTTGGAGGGTGTAGGCATGGGGTGGTGGATTAGCGCTTTGGTCGTTCGACCACGCTTCTTCCCTGTTTTGCGACGCCTTTGCCCTTGTTGATGCCCCAAAACAGTCTTTGTGCTACTGTGCATGCTAGGTTTCTCCGAGTTTACTTCGGAGGCAGGTAAAGGGCTCTTTGGAATCACAACTGAAATAAAAAGAGAAAAAGCAAATGTAATTAAATCAGGTGAGAATCAAAACAAGAGCAGCCTCCATCTTTATACAGTGTCACATGGAAAAACCTGGAGTACTGCCCAGTTCTCCCCCTGGGCAGGGGGACTGCTCTCCATGCCAGAGGAAAAACCAAACACACAGATCCCCTGCTCAGAACTCAAGCTGGGGGACACTGGGGCTTAACCTGCATGGGCTGAACTCCAGAAGGATCATGCTTGCAGCCATGCCTTCCTTCCTGAAAATAACTGGCACCTACAGCTCTTCCTCCTGCGAGTGGTGACCTGCAATGGCCACGGAAAAGGCTCTGAGAGCATTCCTAGGGAGGGATCAGCCAAGACCTGTCTGACAGTCACAGAGCCAGTGCTGCAAACACTGGAAATCCCCTCTCTCAAGGCTGACTTCAAATCTGTCCTTAAATTTCCAGCAAACTGCAGTGGGACCAGCTCCATCCTCACTGCCTGCAAGGATTACTGTCCTGGTCCTGAGCAACAGCTCATCTCTGCTGGACCAGCTGCCCTGCTCCTCCACATACTACCAGAGGCAGGTCTGTTCCTTCTTATCTTCTCTTTCCATCACAAAACCAGGTTTCTGCTATACTTGCCCACACATCCTCTAAATCTGGTCAGTCATCTTTCTCATGTCTGCCAAAGGCCAGAGATATGCTGGCCCAGCCTAGCAGACCAGTATTTCCTTGTTTTCAATATCTGCTAAAAAGAAACAAAACAAAATCCTGCTGCATTTTGAAAACTGCAGAGTGATCTTTAGGATGTCTTATTTCTCACATCTGGAAACCTCAACATAGGGGCAATGAATTAGGAAAGGCAAACACTTTTCAAATCAGGAGCTTTGTAGTTAAGGAAAGAAGTCTTAGCTAAGGAAACGAAGTGCAATAAAAGACTGATACCAGGATGGCACAACTGTGGGCATATACAGAGATTTTTAAGGTTTCTGTAATGAGGTTTTAGGAGCAGTTACTGTGAGCAAGGATTTATTGCTCTGGCTCAATGAAACTGTGGCTGCCCCATGATCCCTGGAAGTGTCCAAGGCCAGGTTGGACAGGGCTTGGAGCAACCTGGGATAGTGAAAGGTGTCCCTGTCATGGTAGGGGGTTGGAATGAGATGAGCTTTAAGGTCCCTTCCAACCCAAATCACAGAGTGCATCCAGGATCCAGCCCCATTCTGCTTGTAATGTGGGCATGTTTGGTTTTAATTTTATTTCCTTGCTTTTGTGCATTAGCATTCTGTATCAGAAGCTGGGAAGAACCACACAGTCATCAGGATCTATCTGACTTCCTGAATAAAGACGTTTTTGTGTCAGGCAGACACAGGGAATGTGGCAGAAACAGGGTTTTACTACTTTTTGTCTGAGCTGTTAGTGTTAAAAGCAAGACTATTCTGCTGTTAAGAAAATGAATGTGATAGCTCAGGTGCTTCTTAGAGCTGATGGTACTCCAGAAGTGTCACCTGCTCCAGGTGACATCTGGCACTGAGCTGCAGGGAGGAATGGCACAGGTAAGGCAGGTGCTGATCATGGAATCGTGGGGCCTCTGGCTTCAGGTGTGCAATGACTGATCTCACAGAGAAATGTTTGTATCAAACCATTTGTTAGAATCCCACAAGTTGACAGAACAAAGATAAACACAGGTCAAATGGAACAGGGCAGCCACAGCCCAGAGCAGCTGTGGCTGCCCCTTGATCCCTGGCAGTGTCCAAGGCTGCTTGGAGCAGCCTGGGACAGTGGAAGGTGTCCCTGCCATGGCAGGGGTGGAATGGGATGGGCTTTATGGTCCCTTCCAGCCTACACCAGTCCACAATTCCATGATTCTGAAACTCCCCATACTTCAAAGAAACTGTTAAATATCAAAGGGATAGGGAGCATTTCATCTGAGATCTGCACAACGCTCAGTTCTAAACCAAGCTGTGCCACAATGAGGTTTCTCTAATGTGGAGGAAAAATTGAGAATTTTACAAACTGTGAGGCAAACCTGTGTTCTTAGTTTTACTAGTAACAAACCTAGAGAAATGGTGCATTTGGGAAGTTGGCATGCAGTAGGCAGAGCAGCTGGACTGCACCCTTTGTTCCCAGGCTGGGACCACATCACTGGGAACTCAGTGCCAGGAAAAATGAGATTGCTGTCGGATGAAGTCCTGGGGTGCAAGCTGTATAATCTTATGTATAATGTATAATCTTATGTTAATAAATGATTTCATATTTTGGTGAAATAAATATAAGAAAAATCTGTTGCCCACTTCAGCTGTAAAGACAGTACACATAATAGTAATTTGCCCAACTTGAAGAATTGGTTTTGGGATTTGGACAATAAAACCCTGTAACTGGGTGCATGCAGATCCCATGATGGGACACCTCATGTCATTGAGCCACCCAGAGGAGTTCCCACTGTGCCTGTGCCCCTAGCAGCACATCCCTGGTCCCTGCTACAGCCACGGCTCCTGCAGGGATGGAGGAGCTGCCACAGCAAGGGAGGCTGTTCACCAAAACAGGCTGAATTCCATCTAAATGTGCAGCCAGCTCAGGCCAGAGAGACACAGACTGTGACCTAGATTGGTACTGTGTGCCCAGCAGTGCTGCTGAGCACAGCCCTGAGCACAGCCCTGGACAGGCACTGATGTTTTCCCTGGGGCTGATTCCATCACACTGATGCAATGCACAGACATTTTTCTGACCCGCAGTGATTTAATTAAATGAGGTCTTATCCTCCCACAATCCAGCAGACTTGCCTGGCTTTTTGTTGGATTTGAACCAGAATCTGAGCAAACACCAGCCTGTGCTAATACATTTCTCTTGCCCTACCAGATGCACTGAGCTGTGTGAGGAGGAGACACCAGGAGCTCCAGAGCAGAGTCCTCCCACCAGCTGTACCTGCACATCAATGCTGCAGCCCCCAAAACACAGGGGTACAGCTGGCCACACTCTGCCTCATCCCCAAGGCACCAGTTCCAGTGACTGGATGCTTCCTAAAGGAGCCTGCAGTTTCTTTTCAGGTGCCTGTTTTTTTCCTGCAGGATTTCATCCTGTGCTGTCATGCAGATGTGGTCCAGAAACACAGGATTGCTATGCAGGGATCAGTGCCCAGCACTCAGCCCTGCCTGCACCCACCCCAGCACACACAGTGCTCCAGAGGTGGAAACAGCTGTGCCCAGCAAGCAGAATTATCTCACAGCTCCAACCACTGCCCAAGTCTCTTTTAACTGCCAAAAGCTTCAATTCACTGCATCTTATTCTTACCATTATTAAATCTTAACTATCAACAATCTCTAGCTATCAAAGAGTGTCCAAAGGGGGGCCACAAAGATGCTGAAGGCTCAGGAGGGGCCACCTGAGGAGCAGCTGAGAGCTCTTGGTGTGTGCAGCTGGAGCAGGGCTCACTGAGGGCAGAGCTCAGGGATCTGCAGCTCCTCCCGAGGGGCAGCTCTGATCTCTGCTCTGGGACAGGGACAGCACCCAGGGAATGGCTGGAGCTGGGCCAGGGCAGCTCAGGCTGGAGAGCAGGGAAAGGTTCTTCCCCCAGAGGGTGCTGGCACTGCCCAGGCTCCCCAGGGAATGGGCACGGCCCCGAGGCTGCCAGAGCTCCAGGAGCCTTTGGACAGCACTGCAGGGATGGACAGGGTGGGGCTGCTGGGGGGGCTGGGCAGGGCCTGGGTTGGACTGGATCATCCTTGGAGTCCCTTCCAGCTCAGGACATTCTGTGATTCTATGATTCAGCTGACAGAGCCAGCCCAACACTGAGCAGCTGCCAGAGACATCCTCACCTTCTTCTTCCTTGTACAAGCCACTAAGAGGAGCCACATTTTCAGAAACTCAAGTGAGGCCTCTCCTGCCTAAAAAATCAACAGTTTGCTGTTCCTGAGTAAAGCAGCATCTCTCTGTGCCAGAGCTTTGTTGCTCACCTGAGCTCTGAGCAATCTAACCATCCAAAGCTGGCCTTGCTTTGGAAGAGTTGAGCCACGCAACCCTGAGATCCCTTCTGACCTGAATCTGAACTCATGGTTATTTCAGCTCATTAAGGGACAGAAAACTAATCATTGGAAATTTTCTGCTGGCTGAACTGTCTTGTTTTGGGTCACACAGGCATCCAGGACAATGGCAGACATGGAGGAGGAGGCTGGCTCTCCTGGCTGGCACTGGATCCATTTGGCACAAACACCACCCTGAAGATGCAGTTCAAACATGGCTGAAGGGCCAAAGGGAAGTTGGGCACCACTGATGATGTTATTCACCACTGGAGGATTAGTTTAAACAAGAGTTTTGAGCTTTCTGCAGAAACAGAGACTTGACAGAGAATTCCTGATTTCAGGCTCTATTTCCTAATGCCAAAATATCCCGTCAGCTGCAGCAGCCCACCACAGTGTGACTGAAACTCTTACAGGAGACTCTCCACAGTTACCATCCACACTCTGAGGGTTAGTCAATGCTAGGAAGCAGCATTTGTCACCCATCAGCTTATCTGAGACTTGTCACAGCTTGAAGAAGACAAAGTTTGGTCCTTGGGACAAGGATTACAAAGTCAAAACGTAGAAAAATATGGAACAGAAAAGTTTGAAGTTGCAGAAAGATTTCCTGCTTTTCTCTCTTATTTACAAGGTTCATTTACCAAGAGATGCAGGAGTACAAATCCCAAATTCCCATTTTCTCTGCCAAGGGCTTTGTACTCTCAGATGCAGCTGTAGCTCATGTGCTTCTGCCTGGAGATCTCTGCAATGGCTCCTGCAGTGTCCTGAAGGGCGGGGGGAAGTTTCTGAGCACACCACTCATGCCCACTCCAAAGCCTCTCTGACAGATGTCCTGCAGGCCACCCCTCCAGTGTCCTTTGGCTGTCCCATCTTCAGCACTTCCCAGGCAGAAGCAGCACTCAAAGAAGTGGGTTAAACAGACCCATTTAAGATAAGCAAATATGCCAGAGAGCAGAAATCTTGTTGAGATCTGGCTGAATTCTTCCCTGCATGAGGCATTTCAGTCCCAGAGATCCTGAAGGTTGGAGCTGGACAGGAACTGGAGCTCACTGCCTGTCCCAGAGTAAAATGTGAAAGCTTCAAAGCCCTGTGATTCCTCCCAAAGCAGAGATCACCATCACTGGCCACCATGAGCACAACTGAGACAGAAATACAGGCCCTGGGAAGGCTCCAGACTTGGACTGTCCTGAACTCTGAGCAGACATGGCAGACACAACACAGGACAAAGGGCTGGAGCACAGGCTCCTTGCAAAGCCAGGGATTAAGAACAAGACTCCAAATCCTGGAATTTAAAGTGTGACCAAGCTCCTGTCACCAAGCCTGGGATATGGTGACAAGCAGAAACAAAGTGTGGAGCGTGAAATCCTTAAAGTGAAATTTGTAAAATCGAGAGTTTAAACCCCTTCATCCTGATGGGAAATTCTGCTCTCCCTGTGGTTGTCCTACACAAACTGTCACCCTGGGCATACTATAGCTGACTTCACTCTGCTTCCAAACCTCACACAGAGGATGGTTGGGCAGAGGCACCAGCCCTGCCTGCAATCAGCAGCTCAGTCAGGCAATTTTAGACCCCTATAAATAACAGCCCTGGAATACTCTTCTTCCTTGAGGTTGTCCAATTCCACCCTGAAAGCACTCAGACTTCCAGCCTGCACAGGCATAGCCTGCACCATGTCCCTGGGAACAGGAGTGTTGTTACTGGTCAGAGATCCTGCAGAAATTAGGTGATGACCCCAGTGCTGTACAGCCAAAGAGAAGGAGGTTCCAACAGCAGGGTCCTGCTGAAACCTCCTGCCAAGACTCAGTAACACCCTGAGATATTGAAACTCTGTTTTGGGCCAGGAAGCACGGTGGAAAAGGGAAGAAAACACCCTAAACAAAACCCAGATTCTCTGGGATATGAAACATTTCAAAATAAAACATGAGGAAAAGTCAAGTTGAGAAGAAGGTCGAAACACTGAGAGTAAGGACAGGCTGGAGACCAGAGGAAACTGCTTCTCCCAGGTCAGTTCCTCTTCTCAGAGGCTCCTGCCAGCCTCAGCACATCATTCAGTAACCTCAGCTCTCTGACATGCCATGGCTCCCACTGAGCCACAGATTCAGTGCTTGCTGAGCCACAGGCACTGTCAGCACCCCAGAGCCTCTTGCAGTGCTAGGATCCCTTATCCAAGCCCCCAAACCCCACACAAAGTCCAGGACACACATCCAAGCTGAGCCAGGGTCACTGTTAAGAGCCTTGGCTCGGTGCTCCAAGTAGCTCAAGAGATTTTTCTTGGGATCTTCCAACAGCAGCCTCAGAGGCAGCACCACCCAGGTTCCAGGGCTGCTTGTGTGTTACACTAATGGATAAAAACCTGAACTGCTCTGTGTACCCTCCTTCCTCCTGCTGTTGGTGTGTAAGCTCTACCTGTGTGGTCCCCAAACCAGCCATGCCAGTGCAAAGCAATGTCACCCAGCTTAATGTGTGAACTCCAAACCCCAACTCAGTCCTGAAGAGACAGTAATTAATATTTTCCCATCTCCTCCAAGTAGGAATGCACAGGAGCTCACCTCAGTGTTACCCTGCCAACTACTCCTGATGAAGCTCCTCTTCCCACCACTATGTTCTCACCCTGAAGAAGGAAGAGAAACCAGGCAATATCCAAAATAAAATAATAAAATGCACATTACCTTTGCCCCTGGGCAGGAAACCTAGCAGCTGATCACCATCTTCCTTTGAGGAGACAAAGCAGTTAAACAACAAATCACATGGCAGCAATGGTGGTGAGAAATGAAGAACTTCATGAGCTTTCTATCCGGGGTCAGCATCTTGTAACCCCCTGGAGTCACTGCAGCAGCCACAGCAGGCAGCTCTGGTCCCAGGGTAACACAGAGCTGTGAACCCAGGGTGGATGGAGTTCTCTGTCAGCCTATCCCCATGGTAACTACCTCAAACTATTCACATTTGCTTGCTCTGCAAGCAGAGGGAGCAGGGTGTGAGAGCCCACAGAGGGTCCTGTGCAGGCACTGAGCAGTGTCCCCAGCCCTGGCACGCTGGCAGAGGATGAGCTCTGTGTTAGCTCTGCCCTGCCTGGCTGGGCTAGGGGCTCTCTGCCAGCTGGGCTACTGCCAAGGCAGCAATTCCAGTCCTCCAAATTCCAGAGCTGGAGCAGCTTCCAGCTCTGCCCACCCAACCTTAACGCTTTCACCACTGCCCCTCTCCCACAGCACGGAGTCACCCCTCTCTCTGCCACAGAGCATCCAGGAGGGTGCAACAGGGGGTAGCAAACCCATCAGGAACTCCAGAGCCACTTGGCATCAGCCAGGGCACAGCCCAAATGGAGGAATAGCACAGGCACCTTCTGATGTACAGACATTGAGGGCTTTACCTGTGTCCCTGGGCAGGTGTGTCCCTGCTTCCCTGTGTTCACAGTGACAGTATTTCCCTGCCCTCCAGCAGTAACACATGAACCATGGGAGCAGACTTAAGGGACACTGGTGTCTGTATGTGTGTGTGTGGGCAAGGTCCTTTCACAGGCTGCTTTGATTGTGGCTGTCCTTGTGCTGGCCTTGATGATCCTTGTGGATCCCTTCCAGCTCAGGATGCTCTGAGCAGAGCTCCAGGCTCCCAGCCAGCACTCAGATGAACAGAAAGCCCACTTCACCTTATATTCCGAAAAGCTCAGATATGTATTTAAGGGTAAAAAAGTACATGTGTAAGAGGCATGAAAAGACATGTAAGGTGTTGTACACCACATATGAGGAGTGGAGTAGGGATTCCTGGCCAATGGACAACCCTGGGAGCACCCCAATGGTGTGGGTGGGATGCTGAGGGAAGTTTGCTGTACATGCACAGAGCTCCCCCTCCTTTGGGACAGCCACTAGGACCTGCCTTCCCCAGCAGCTGCCAGGCTGAGGTGAAGAAGCTGTGGGTGCACAGGATGAATTCTTCCACATTCTACCTTGCTCTGTGGCTCAGCAGAGCCAACATCCATCCCCAGCCTGTGGCCAACATAGAGAGAGGACCAGGACCCACCACAGGCACTTCCAGAGCTACATTTCCCCTGTGTGGTGTGTTGGTTTGGATCCCCCAGCTCCAAGGTGTGCAGCATCCAGACAGGAGCACCAGGAGATGCCCAGGAGCCCACAGCCATGTGACCACTGGCCACAAAGGTCTCTCAGCAGGCTGCTGCTCAGGCAGCAGGCAGCAGTGGAATTACCAAGCACGCATGCAGGCTGCTCCTCCTTACTGTTTGACCTCCCTTTCCCTCTTTAACACACACATGGCCTAATGAAAGCTCCCTGGACTGGCTGGCTGGGCCCCACCTCCACCAGCTCTCTGCCCAGCCACTCCAGTTAAGCAAACACTGCTGGGAGTGTGAGGCCCTGGAGATGGAGAAGGACCACGCCTGGGAGAAGCCCTGCACTCCTCCACCTCTGCTGGCAGCAGAGACAGATTAGAGCTGAATGGAGTTACCAGCATTAAATAAACATGCCTGCCCTCTTTGAAGTTCTGCTTCCCTTGAACATGAGCTCATTCCAAGAGGCCTCTTTTTGCTCAGCCCCAGGAAGCCACAGGGTTACTCATTCTCCATGGAGTTAACTCTTCACAGGATTCCTGAACTTCCTTAGTTAGCTCTTCACAGGACTCCCCAATTTCCACACGGGCCTCACACAGTCAGTCCAGTATATGAGCACAGACCAGTTTATCACAGCAGCACTTGACTGCCCACGTCTCTCCAGTTCTCTTTAAGAGGAATTCACACCAGGAAAGAGAAACTGCCCAACTCCAACACATGGTCCTGCAGGCTGGCATATGGAGAAGGTTTACTGCAGCTCAAGGAAAGGGCAATTCCTCTGTGGTGATGCATCCTCCAACCCTGCCAAGAGCAGCACTCTCAGGTCGGGGAGGACCATGCTCAATCCTCCACCACGGCAGGGCTGAGGAAACAAGGGAGGAATTTCATTAGAGAAAGTTCCCAGTACTTTGTTCTTTTGCTTTAATCCCACAAAGTGCAAGTCAGAAATTCTTGGTCAGGAGAGGGAGCAGACAGTCACAGAGGGAGAAGTAAAGGCCAAAGACAAGGCTGATCTCAACTCCCTGGCATTTTTGCATGGCTCATGCAACCCCTGCCGACCCCTGCTCTTGTCCCAGGAGTTGAAAAAAAGGACCAAGAGAGCAGAAATCTGCCTGAGGGTGAGGGCTGCCCCTGCCTGTGAGTGGGGAGATGTGACTTTTTGGGGGTCACTATTTTTGTACATGAGCAGGAAGTGCAGAGTCACTGCACATGGAGCTGATGGGAAAGGGAGAAGCCATCACAGCCACCTGCCAAGGGAGAAGCACAAGCTTCCAAGGATGGCACAATGGGTCTTGTTTCTGGATAGCTGACTGGGCTCTGCTCACTGTTCACTCACAGCTTCAGCCCCTGGCAGGAGGAGGCTGGGGAGGAACAGAGCTGCCTGTGCTGGGGGCTGAGGGTCAGACAGGTTCCCAATTCTCCTGAGAAGGCAGCTTCCACCATGCTTCTGACACCTTCCACCCCCAGGTTACTGCCAGGAAAGCTCCCACCAAACACAAACACGTCTTGATCCACTCATGCAGTACCTGAGAGGCACCCTGGAGATGCCTGGGGAGAGCCCCTGACTCTAGGGCACCACTGGAGGAGTCAGCCACTGGCTGAGAGGGCCCCAGGGCTCTGCAGAGCCTGCAGGGCAGCAGCAGGTGAGACACAACAACCAGCAAGAAGAGAGGGAGAGGCTGGGAACATCAAGGCAAAATGCAGAAATCCAAGATAAAGAGGAATCATCTTCAGCCAAGGGGAGCTCACAGCTTGGCTTGCACACAGGTCATGCAAGATCACCTCAGGCAATCCACTGAGACCAGCCCTGCAGCCCTGAGCACAGACCTGGCCCGTGCCAGGGACACAGGGCAGCACCAGCCTGACAGGGCAGCATGAGCTGACCCAGGACTTCCAAGAGGAAAAGTCTTGTCAGAGAAATGCCTTTCCTAAGCAACCCTTCAACTCTGGCAGAGAGGTTGTTCTCTTGCCCCTCATTTCATTGACAAGCCATGTGCAGGGCTTGCCAACCAGCAAATGCCAGAGGGATGTGCTTGGGGACAATGACAGCTCCCCTGGGCCCAAACACAACTGTGATGTGAGAAAGCTTGAGACATGTCTTGAGAATCAAACCAGCCATTGCTCAGGCCTTTGCAAGGCACCAAGTTCCCCAGCATTGCTCCTACCCAGCAAACACAGCCCTAGGAACAAGGCAGGTACAACCTGCTCCACACCTGCTTTGTCCACAGTCACAACAAAGGCAGACCAAGAAAACCGTCCAAAATACAAAGAGGCGCAGTCCTGCAGCTTCAGAGTTCTCATTATTCCAGGCCCCCTGAGAAGAACTGCACAGCAAAATGTGGTTCAAAGGCGCAGGAAAAACTTCAAGGAAATTCCTGGAGAGGAGCAGACCTCAGCAATGTGGTACAGCACCATCCCTCCCCAGAGCCATCATCCTGCCCATCTTTATGGACAGCCACTCCTCAGCACCTTGCTGCCAGGCTGTTTCAGTGCCATAGGTCTGATCACCTGTACCTTTACCACGCATGAAGCAGCACAAAAACCAGACAGGGCACCTGGTATCCTTGCTGCCAGTCTCTGCCTGCTTTGCTGCTCTTTGAGAGCTGAGTGGAGGAGCAAGACAGCTAAAAACCAACATGGGCCTTACCTTTTGTACCAGGGGGCTGCAGATTATCTCCAGTCAGCGAACACCAGCCTACGGGAAAGATGTCCCGGGAATCATATCGGCACCAGTAATCGAAGGCACCTCTCCAGCCATCAAATGTTATGAGGACCTCAGAACCTCTCACCTCCCCAATGGTGGCCGGGCAGATGAAGTGAGGGTTCTTCCTGTCCACTGCCTCCAGCTTCATACCTGTCTTGAAGAAGTTTTGGGAAGGAGATGGTGGTTCCTACAAGAAGAAGTGGAATATATGCTCAAAGGGGATATGGCAGTGCCTCCCCACACCAGGGCTGTGCCCTCACCAGCAAACTCACCTCCAGGAGCAGCTGAAGGGAGTTAGTGGGCTGGATTTGAACCCCAATAGGTGTGCACACATTGGCTGGGCTACACAGCCACTGCCCTTTAATCAAGAGGCAGCAAAGCCCACTACTCGCTGCTGGACTGAACCCAGGGAGTGGGACACTCCAGAGAGGTGCTGATGTTCCCACCTTGTGTTCCCCACTTTGAGCAGCACCTGCAACTCCAGTGAAAAACCAGCTCCTGCCTCAAGCCTGAGCATGAAGCCCAAGGCACTTCCCTGGCAGACCTCTGGCTACATCCTGACATTGCTATGACACAGCTGGAGAGGACACAGGTCTGTCCTAGAGCAGCCCTAAGGCAGAGCTGAGCACTGTCACCTCCTACGGGACCAGCACGTCTCTCATGAGACACCAGCTCTGAGTCTGGTGCTCTGCAGCCAAGGGGCCACTGCCAGAAGGATCTGCACAAACAGTGAAATACCTTGTGAAAGATCCGGACAGGAGCCATCTCTGCTCCATTCAGAGTCTTCAGAAGGAACATGGGCCAGGAGGAGGCATTCAGCCGGAAGCCTGAGGGGAGAGAAGTGGAGATGGAGACTCTAAGACTGTGGGGCTTGATGGATCTGGCAGCACATGCCTGATCTGATGGGAACTCACACAACTGTGATCCCATACCACCCTCCTCCTGTGCTGGAGTCAGGTGGGACTTTATCCAGATATTCTGAATGCAAAGTATTTGTGTTATTGAAAAGAAACATCTGGAAACAGCTGTCTGAGTGCAATATTCAAAACAATCCCATTGACCATCCAGAGCACTTTGTGCAGCATCAATGCTGCCAGCTCCAGTGATCCTGCTGCAGGGGAGACATGAATCAGCAAGTGCACACTGAGGCTATGGAATTTCCTCCTCAACAGGGAATCACAGCTTCTGGGTGGCCTCCTCCACCTCTAGTGTGAGCTGCAGGCAAGCTAAAGTGAAGAAATAGAGGCTGTGATTTGGCTGGAAAACATTATAGGGAAGGATGTCAGGTTTTGGCTCAACACCTGCTGTGAAAAAAGTGGAGAAGTAACAAGAGGGGACTTACGGGAAGAAAAAAGCAATTTCACATGCTCTGAGGTATGTGGTACTGACTATGACTATACAACCAACAGAAGGCTCTGGATATCACAGAACATCTTCTTTGCTAATCGTGCATCTTCCTGCACAGGCAATTTCTGCAGCTCAGCTGTGTTTGGGCTGTGTTTGAGGGGTTTTGAAAGTAATCCTGGCATTGGACCTGGACCAAGAACATGGCAAAACTTTGCCAAGGTTACAGTGCTCAGCACAGGTCACCCTGCCAGCCCTGAGTTCTGTCAGATCAGCTTGGAAACTAAACCAAGTAGCCACATGCACAGGGGACGGGAGAGCTCTGCTTCCAGAGCGGCAAAGAAAACATTTTATGTGAATCACAGAATAACCTGGGCTGGAAGGGACCACAAGGATCATCCAGCCCAGCCCCAGGCCCTGCCCAGCCCCGCCAACAGCCCCACCCTGTCCATCCCTGCAGCGCTGTCCAAAGGCTCCTGGAGCTCTGGCAGCCTCGGGGCCGTGCCCATTCCCTGGGGAGCCTGGGCAGTGCCAGCACCCTCTGGGGAAAGAACCTTTCCCTGCTCTCCAGCCTGAGCTGCCCTGGCCCAGCTCCAGCCATTCCTTGGGTGCTGTCACTGGAATTATCTGTGTAAAGAAAGAGCAGCAGCAGATGTGTGCACACGGTAAATAGTACAGGAAACAGAAAATCCTTACTGGGTTTTCTAGGCCCTTGAATTCTGCAGGCAGGAAGGACAACTGCAGCCCTAGCTCAGTTACCTGTCTTCATGCTGGGTGCAAAATCATCCAGTTCCACTCCCCAGCTATGGGCAGGGACACCTTCCCTAATCCCCAGAGCCTCACCGTGCTCACAGAGAAGAATTTTTTCCTAATATCTCACCTAACCGTGCCCTCTCCTCTGGCACAGGGTAAGTAGGTGACACAGAGCAGAGCTGGGCACAGGGGGCAGCACTCCCGGACCTGTTCCTGGGCACAGCCAGGGCTGTTTCACCTGCCCTTCGTGCCCTCTGCTGGCCACACTGGCCAGGCACAGGAGGGACCCAGTGGCACCGCGGCCAGGACAGGGCTTGGGAAGAGGGGCAGCAGAACCACTGAATGGCTTGGGTTGGAAGGGACCTTAAAGCTCATCTCATCCCATCCTCTGCCATGGCAGGGACATCTTCCACTAGATCAGGTTGTTCCAAGTCCTGTCCAGCCTGGCCTCGAAGATATTACTTGGGGATATGCTAACTGAGGGATTTATGAAGACACTAAAACTGCTGGGCAGCAGAATGCAAAAGCAGGTTAATTTTGCAGGAAAGAATCAGTAAATCATCTTGTCACTGGTCTAGCATCAAAGAAAAAGGAAAGTGTTGTGGGTTTAATGGAAGACTGGAAGAAATGTTAGACTGTTCAGGCTATTTATAACGTTGTAGCCAAGCAAAATTAAATAAATAAAAGTATAAACTATTTCAAGTGTCCTTCATATGAGACAGGACTTTAGTCACTGTGAACCTTTTCAGACATTATGTTTCCTGTCCAGGTAACCTGGAATTGAATCCTAGAATCACATGGTAGGTTGGGTTGAAAGGGACTCTAAAGATCAACCAGTTTCACGCCTCTGTCATGGGCAAGGACACCTTCCACTATCCCAGGTTATTCCAAGCCCCATCCAACCTGGTTTTGAACACTTCTAGGGATGGGGCAGCCACAGCTTCTCTGGGCAACAATCCAGATCTTGAGCTGCAACCATGGCAAGCAGCTCACCTTGGTGCAGAGAACTCTCTCATCTACACTCTAAAGGATCTCCCTGTCCATGTGCCTACGTGGAAATACAGGCCTGGTGTGGTTTATACACCTTGTGTGTATCCTGGAGCAGGCAGGGGCGGATCTGTCCCAAGCACAGATCTATAAAAACCCCCAAGCTTTCCCCACCGTCAATCTGACCCTCGCTGGACAGCTGAACTCCAGCTCACCCAGTGGAGGCTGCAGCATCCCTCCATTCTTCTCACAGTTGCCAATGGGCTGGATCTCAGCAGAGTCCACCAGCCTCCAGAAGTCGTTCTTGTTGTCGCTGCCGTCGAGGCGCAGGCGCAGGCGGGCGCCCGTCAGCCCCACCACGGTGGCGATGCACGTGGACGTGGTGTTCCGGGGGTCCTGGGCCTCCAGCTTCATGCTGATCTTGAACTCGTTTGCAGGTGGAGTGTAGGACTGAAAAGAGTGCAACAGGGGCCAGTCAGAGCCAGGATTGCCAATACATGCACCAGCTCAGCCACAAAGCTTTCAGCAGTAGGAGCATGTGGCAGCAGCTCTCTGACCACAGAGAGCAGGCACAGACTTTCCCAGGATTGTCCTGGGAAGCTGTGAGAAAGCTCAGAGAAAGAATTAAAACAATTCTTATCTCCACTTGCTGCACCTGTTGTGGTGCACATGTGGAATGTGTTATGGAGACTGTCTGCCAAAGGGTGGTTTCTTGATTGGACACTGGATGGTGTTTTGGTGGGTTGACCAATGAGGTCAAAGCTGTATCAGACTGTCAGGAAGGGGTTATGGGTTTTTTGAGAAGACAGTATAATATAGTATAGAAGAATAAAGCAATGGTTCAGCCTTCTGCATCAGGGAGTCAATGCTAATTATTACCCAGCTGGGGGCCTGTGACCACAGGAGCACCCAAATGGAGTCTGACAGCCCCTCCAGGCACAGCACAGAGGCACCACAGAGAACCCAGCAAGCCTTGGCACATCTGTAACAGACTCCCATCCTTCCATCCTGCATCATCTAGGCAACTAAAGCCTGTTCTCTTGGAATCACAGAATCATTAATGCTGCAAAACACCTCTAAGATCATCAGCTTCAGCTGTTCCCACAGTACTGCCTGACCCACCACTAACCCATTACCCCTAAGCACCACAACTACATGTTTTTTGAACACTTTCGGGGATGGGGACTCCACCAGTGCTCTGGACAGACATTTCCTTGGCCTGATCACCCTTTCAGTGAAGATATTTTCCTGATATACAATCTGATCCTCCCCTGGCACAAGCTGAAGCTGTTTCCTCTTATCCTGTCCCTTCTTCCCTGGGAGCAGAGCCCGACCCCCACCTGGCTCCATCCTCTTGTGAGGGAGTTGTGCAGAACCAGAAGGTCCCTGAGCCTCCTTTTCTCCAGCCTGAGCCCCTTTCCCAGCTCCCTCAGCCATTCCTGGGGCTCCAGCCCCTTCCCCAGCTTTGTCCCCTTCTCTGGAAATGCTCCAGACCCCTTGTTGTGAGTGGCCCAAAACCAATCCCAGGATCTGAGGTGCAGCCCCACCAGTGCCCAGCACAGGGGATTAACCCTCTCCTGGGAAGACTCACCCAGCCAACCCCAGACCCACACAGAGACTCACGCTCCCCTCTGCCCAGACCCAGGTGTCCCACACTGATTCACTCCTGCACCCTCTGCACTCAGCACAACCACCTCTGGGCTCAATACCTGCTGCCCAGGGGCTGCTATTCTGTCACAACAATTGGGTGAATTCTGCTGAAAATCTCCTGATTGAGCAGGATCCACCAAAAGCTGGATCCCAGCCTACTCAGGACACTGTCTCCAAGGGCCCGTGCTTGACAGAGTTAATAGCACACTTGTGTTCCCAACATGCACATCTGAGAGGAAAATCTTCTGTGCTACCCTAAATGCATCTTTTTAATCTTTGCTACAGCACTCAGATTTCTGTTAAGTCTCCAGTATCTTTAACTATCTTCTTTGCCAAACCAGGGGTCTATCCTAGGCACAGAACTCTGGGGCCCCTAGTGGACCATAGTCCTTGACCTTTCTTGTTTTCACCCTCTTACCTGCTTGAAACAATGGGCAGGAGCTGGGATGGCACATGTCTCTTTCAGGTACTTCTCCCAGGTGAAGTGACCTGAGAAGTAAAAACAAAAGGATTCAAATAGGAATGGATGAGCAAAATTCTCAGAAAAAGAACTGGCCAGACTCCTAAGCCAGCAGTTCTGCACTTCTCACAGAGGAGGTGCTCACAGGCAACACGTTTTCACCAAGAACCTCTGATGTTTGTGAGCACAGAAGATTTACAACTGCAACTGACAGGCAGAACAAAGCACAGTGCTGCCTTCGGCATCCTCCTGCCTGGTGCTGCCGAGAAGGGGCTGCACAGAGTCAGGATAACAACCTCCAACTTAATGGAAAACACCCAGCACAGATGGGAATCTGCTGAGTCTTCCAGACAACTGTCCCTTAAAAACCATTCATTAAACATATCATTCAGTCTGGGGATTGCAAGCAGTCACTGTGGGCTATGAGCAGCACAGCTTGGGGGATGGAACGAGATTATCCTTAAGGTCATTTCCAAGCCAAGCCATTCTGTGATCCCATGATTCTAAATCATGGATTTAGAACAGGAACCTGCTTTGTGGTGACTGGATGGTCCCCCTGGTCCAGCACAGACACAGCCCACCCCATGGGTCAGGGCTGATCCCATGGCTGGGCCAGGGCAGCTCACCCAGCAATAAGTGCACAGGTCAGCAATTAACTTCCTGAAGTGCCATGAAGTCCACAGGATGGGAGCAGGGATCCTCCAAACAGGGATTTGCTGAGCTCAATACCTCACACCCAACATCAAGCCCCCTTCCACTGAGTGCTGCTGCCAGGGGAAGTGCATTTCATCCTTGTCTGCACCTTCCTCATGTACAGCAGGAAAGGTAAAAGCAATATGCCACCCAGGGAAACCTGTTATTAAATGAGGAATTGAAAGCTCCTGTGATCCAAGCAAATCATGACTTTT
This sequence comes from Peucedramus taeniatus, assembly GCA_013400575.1. NCBI lineage: Eukaryota > Metazoa > Chordata > Aves > Passeriformes > Fringillidae > Peucedramus > Peucedramus taeniatus. The sequence continues at coordinate 646,071 of WBNO01004121.1, forward strand.
GCCATTTAAACTGAGCAGCTGGGAGAGGAACCTTCCAGCATGACATTCGCTTCTATTCATCCAAACAGCTCCCAGGAGACCACTGTTTTCAAGGCATTTGAAGAGCATTGGTGGCAGCACAATTAAAGTCAGCCATTGCTTCCCCGAGTCAGGCAAGTTCTTAATCAGTCTATTTTCAAAACAAAAGCTACATTAAGAGCCATTTTAGCTACTGCAGCACACACCACACCTCTGAAAATTGAGGCAGTAAGGTCAGCACACATTGCTTCAGTGCTGCCTCGTGCACAGAGGAGCCTTCATAATCTACAAGTTTCAAATAAATACAAGGAATGCTGTTTTCTCACCACCTCCCATGCAGATGACTAGTACACTGTTAAAAATGAGGAAAATGAACAGAAAAAATACAGTTTCACTGCCACACTGCCTGAATATTGCTGTTTCCAGACTGACAGCACTCTCCATGCCCCAGAGTACTCAGCTCCATCCACTAGCACATATTTTCCTTTCAGCCACAGTCTCACACTGGGTGAATGAAGAAATTCAGTGAGTTACTGCAACGATGCTCTCACAAAACCAAAATTCTTTTGCTTTAATTAAAGATATGATTTTATACTTGATTCTGTCAATGAAACTCTTTGTATGAATAATGTGCAGTAAACACCCAAGCAAAGCAAAGCCAGGCACTCCTGGCCTGGAAATGCCTTATGCATCCCACCCCTTAACTCTGGCAGCTGGTCTGGGCTCATCTCAGACTGGGGTGGCCCTTCTTGTCCCCAGAGCACACAGGATACTCAGGTGACAGTACTGGGTGAGCAGTATCAGTCTTAGCCCCAGGCCCTGAGCCAGCAGCCTGAGCAGGATCAGCTGTGCTTGAAAATTTTATTTAAAAAAAACCAAACTCCCTTCAGCTCATTTCAATCCATCACTATTAAAAGTTGTCATGGTTATAATCTTTCCACTTTTCACTCCCTCCACACCAAGCCAGGCTGTCCTGCTCCCTGCAGCAGCTCATCCCACAGCAGAGACCCATGCTGCACAACCCCAGTGGGAGCAGAGAGTTTCTGAAACAGCTGCAGGCCTCTAAAAATAGTGTTTGGACATGGAACTTATTTGAGATTAATTCTAAAGCCTGCTGGGATTCAACCACTGTATGAAGACACACACACAGCACTTGAACTGCAGCTTCTCTAGGACCTGAGGGAACAGCATGAAGCTGGGCCAGGGCAGCTCAGGCTGGAGATCAGGGAAAGGTTCTTCCCCCAGAGGGTGCTGGCACTGCCCAGGCTCCCCAGGGAATGGGCACGGCCCCGAGGCTGCCAGAGCTCCAGGAGCCTTTGGACAGCGCTGCAGGGATGGACAGGGTGGGGCTGTTGGGGGGGCTGGGCAGGGACAGGGTTGGACTGGATAATCCCTGTAGTACCTTCCAGCTCAGGATGTTCTGTGATTCTCTGATTCCTATACTAATGGTTCTGGTGATTTATTTTGCAAAGAAAAGCTGGAGCAGCAGAAAGACGTCTAAGAAAAGACAGAGCTGATACAGCAGTGTTCAGCCTTCCCTCCTTCTCTGTTCACTACCAGCCATCCCCTTACACACAGATGGCAGGGCAAGCACAGGTACAACCTGCACTTCTTTTTCAAGATTGCCTTCAGACCAAGGTAAAAACTGCAGACTGCAGTTGGAAGCTGCCACCACATCCTTAGCATGAGAGGAAACCCTGCACTTCAGGCCCTTGTCCTAAGTCCCTCTCTGCCTCTCTCCAGCACACTGGATCTTCTTAACAGGAAGAAATGAGAGAAAGACCCTTAAATGAGAAACACCCTATTTTTGCTACTCCATCTGTGAGCCAAACAAAAGCCAAGGACTGGGAACCCGTGTGACTCCCTGTGACTTGGCTGTGGAAATGCCACTGGGGTGACTGTCTGTCACTTGTGCTTGCCTTGGGAAAGCTCCTTGTCGTTGCTCATGCCAAAGTCAGATATTACTTCCAGGCAGAGAGTCAGATCTGGGCTCTGATGTCTTAACCTCCAAAAATATTTAGTCCAAACAAAACACTCCACAAACCCAAGGGGTCAAACTGCAGTAGTTGTGAACAATGCAGCTCCGGACCCTCATGTTTTGATTCTCTTCATGTTGCATTTAACATTGATCTTTTGCCCAGAATTTAAATGAAGATGGAGTTTCTGTTTCTATCTTTAACTGAAGTCTGGTTTGGGCTCCATTAGCATTTTGGCTCCCGAGGGGTCATCAATCCAATTGAAACAATGCATGTGTGTTTAGGTCACATCTGTGAAGGAGAACGTGCCCTACCCAGATCAAGGCATCCCATTAAAGTCTGCAGCCCATATGTGTGGCTGCTAAGGAGCACCAAGGCAGCACATGAAAGCAGCACAATCTGAGCCTGCTCGGTGTGAAAATGAGTAGAGCATGGTCTGGGCTGGCAGATCCCAGGTGACAGTGGCTGTCCCCAACGTCTGAGCACAGCCTCTGGAAGGGTCAGCTCTCCCACAGGCACAGCTCCTGCCTGTCCCACCCCACTCCATCCCAGGCACTTTGCTCAGCCATCAATCCAGCTGCACGTGCTCCATTGGTAATGTGAACCCCACTGCTCTCTCCTGCTCAGTAAAATGTGACAATGTGTGAGTCAAATCTAACAGCTCTGAAACACCAGGGTGCTGCCTGGTCTGTCCTGCTCTCCTCAGAGGTGTCCCAATGCAGCTTTGACCTGAAATCCTTCCAGCCTGGATTACAGGGTGTTCCATGCCAGAGAGATGCTGCAGTTTTATCCTCTCACTGTGCAGAATCACAGAATGGTTTGGGTTGGAAGGGACCTTAAAGCCCATTCCTTTCCACCTGCCATGGGCAGGGACACACTGTCCCAGGTTGCTCCAAACCCTGTCCAATCTGGCCTTGGACACTTCTAGGGATGGGGCAGCCACAGCTTCTCTGGGCACCCTGTGCCAGGGCCTCCCCACCCTAACAAGGAAGAATTTCTTCTCAATATTCCATCTAACCCTGCTCTCTGACAGTGTGATACCATTCCTGTTGTCCTGTCACTTCAGACCCTTGTACAAAGTCCCTCTTCAGCTCTCCTGGAGCACTGGAAGGGGTCTATTGTTTCCTCAGACCTTTCTCTTCTCCAGGCCCAAACCCTACAAGGATGTGCCCAAGCTTTGGGCAGTGATGTGCTGCTCAGAGTTTCTTGCAGGTGATCACCAATATTCACTGCTGCAGCATGCACTTGTCAAAAAAAAAATCTTCAGAAATTGCAAAAGGGAGAAGAGAGGGCAAAAAAAGGTGGGGAGGAAGAAGGGAGCTGTCTTACCTTGGTACTGGGAGGGAGACTCTGACGGGCGGCTGTACTTGTGCTTTTTACCATCTTTCCAGTCTATGGCTGAGACAAGAAACAGAGCATTTGTGTCAGGGAAAGGAGCCAGATAACTCACCCTTCTATACTGTCAGTGTTCCAGGCACTTCAGAGGAGAGCAGTGACCTTCCTATCATGACCCAGTAACATGGATGATTGGCCTCTATCTCTGGGGTGTGCTCCCTCCCTCTCCACAGCTCATGCAGGTACCTGACAGGAGGTATCTACATCTGCACCTCAGTCCCTGTTTAGTTCCCACCAGCCACTGTTCTCCTTCAGTGACAAGCAATACCAAAGAACAGCAAACTGCTGGAACTCCATCATTTTAGCTATGAGAAGAAGGGCTTGGGAGGAACTGATGCCTTGGGAAGGCTGACCTAGAACAGAGACTAGATGGAGCTAAAGAATAAAGCAGGGACTTATCAAGTGGTCTTAAATAGATCCACCTTGGGCAGCACAAACCAAAATGGCCAAAAAAATGGACAACAGGTGGCGGCGTCTCACACTTTTATAAGTTCTGCTCCATTTGCATATTGGAGTAAATTGTCCAATTACACCTTTAGCCCATGAAGTCTCATTCTTCCTGTTTTTTCTCTTCAGCACACGTTTCTGCTCTTGGGCCTGAGATCTGGATCTGCTGTCCTTGGGTCCCCAGCTAGAGAAGGAATTGTTTTGTCTCCCTACTCTGTGAAGAGAGCTCACTATCCCCTAATATGAAGACTAGACTTACACACTAAAGCAGAATAGAATCTGAAAAATGTAAAAGCTAAAACCTGAGGCATCAGAAAAAATGTAACAGCCAGTAAAAATGGCTTATGTGAATCTTTGGTGCAGAATGACTCCTTGTGTATCAACTCCAAGTTGTTCCACACAACCCTTTATGGTGACAGGGAGAGAGGACTTATCTGAAAATCTGCACAACTGCCCTCTCCACACACAATACCAGATTTTCTTGTGTGCCTTGCAGCTTGAAAGACAGCACAGCAAAGCAGCACCAGCTCTGCAGAGCAGCTCACCTGAGCTGTCTGTGCTCATGACAGCTTTGGGTCTCAGAGCTCCAAAAAAAATAAAGTTCTCAAGACAGCTCTGGAAAGTGACAGAGCAAGAAGTGAGGAATGCTCATCCTGGCCTCCAGCAGCCTCCAGCCCAAAGGAGGGATGAAGAATCCCTGTGCCATGGCAGAGTTCAGCCTGAGCCAGCTCCTCGACCTGCTGCTGCCAGGCTGGCACCCTGGGAATGCTGCTGCACTCCAGCTCCTTTATTTTACAGACCATTTTTAGGGCTATTGTAGACAGCAGCTTTGTAGCGCCCTATGAAATGTGCCTTGACCCCATGAAAAACAGTTCCTTGTGAAAGGAAAAGGTTTGAAATCTCCTGATCAGTAGCTGGAAGAGGCAGGCTAAGAGCTGCTTCTAATGTGGCCTGGGGTGTCCTAACGTGTCTGGAATTGCTTTGGGACAATTATTTTTACAATCTTCTCTTCTTGACGTGTTCTTTTCAGCAAAATGGACAGGCCAGCATGTAGGTTTTATTGCTCTGGAAAGTGATAGAGCAAGAAGTGGGGGATGCCCACCCTGCCTCCAACAGCCTCCAGCCCAACAGAGGGATGCCAGATCAGCATCCCTTAAATGAACACAAGGGACATATGGAGTGTGGCCACAGCGTCACTAGACATGGGCCAGACAAAGCCTCCTTGGAGAGACATAAATGAATGAAAAGGATTGAAGGACACCCTTCCTAATAAATGCATTACCATGAGGCACAGTATTGTGTCATGTCCCTAAGAAAGCAAGAATAAAGGACATAAAGTACTTAAGTCAGAAGCAAAAGAGCCCCCTGGGTGGGTAAGGCTCCCCTCAGTGCTGCAGGACAGCTCTAACAGCATCCATGCACTCAAAGGAGCTTCTCACCATACTCTGCAGGTGAAGGTACATTTTGTTCTTAACCTTTAACATGCAAAAATCCTCATTAAGCAGGATACAAAAGCAGCAGAAAGGGAACGAAACAAGAATTTCTGCAGACAAATAAAGAAACAGTGCAAGTTCAATGCATTATTAAAAAAGCAGGTAAGTAGGACAGAAACCTGCATGTGCACAGTGCAGGTGCTGCCTCTGCAACCTAGAGCCTGGCATTCTGAGCCCAGGTCACAGAGGCAGGCTGGCTAGAGGCTCCAGGAGCACAGAGAACAAGCTGTGAGTGAGGCTGAACCCAGCCAGCCTGGCCTCGGCCACGCTGCTGACTAATCAACCAGCCTCCTTTATTGCCAAGCCCTCCAGCTGCCTCACAGCAGGGTCTCCCCATTCCCTGCTTTCCTTCATTTATTTTCACTTCATTAAAGGACAAGCAGTGTTAGGAAGAGGATAATGCCGCTGTAAGATGAACCACGACAGAAGCAAAGGAGACATTTTAAAAAAATAAAGGGAGGAGAGAAATCGAGCATAGAAATCTCCTGCAATAAACCTTGGGAGTGTGGAGCAGATGTGAACAAAGAGCTGTGGAGGATGCTCCATCCTCTTGCTTCTCCCTTCCCCCTCCTCCCTGATGAGATCACTCCAGTCAAACGCACATGCATGGCACAGCACTAAAGGAAATCAATATTTTTGTTAAGCACAAGAAGCCAGAGCAGCTCAGCTGCAGGCAGCCTGCTTGGCTTCACCCTTTTTGTTGGGGATGCAGGACCCAGGAAGCACATGCTGCATGAGGGGCCAAGGGGCTCGGTGGCAGGGTAACCTCCAGGCAGATTTTCTCTCCACAAGGTAGGCTGGTTTCTGGTTTCATGCCTCATTAGAGGGGGGAGGCCTGTGCCAGCACAGGCAGTTTCCCTCATGCTGGGAGCTCTGCCAGATGGTGCCCTGGGTTCTGCAGGGCACCCTGGCTGCTGACACTGCCCCCCACGAGCTGCAGGGATGCCCCAAAAAGGACTCTCCTCTTCCTGTCACAGGGGTGGATTGGTGAACTGCTCTCTGCACACTGACTGAGAAACACACAACTCTGTTTTGGGCTTCCAAGCACATCCCCTCAGCTCCCACCCCACTGCCAGTCCCCTGAGGCACTCCAGGCCACAGCAGCTCACTGCAGGGCCCTTGGCTGTGCCAAGCATCACTGCTCACCTTTCTGAGGGCCTGGTTTCCGCATTCTACCACCTGCTGCTGTCCTTATCCTGGGACTGGGTTGCTCTTACAGAACTGAAGATGTCTAGGACAAAAGAAATAAAGATGAGAAAATTCCCCATTCTGGAGCACACAGTCATCTGCACCATTAACTCATCACACACTGGGGGGAAAAACATGGTCTGTCACCTGGCATAGCACAGAACACACACAACTCATTTCACTCCCTGAAACTACAAGACTTTCTCCAATTTGTGGACAACACCAAATTCATGGCAGCAGGACCAGCATAAATGAGCACAAGGAGCACATGCCTGTCTCTGAGCTAACCCAACAGTGGGTCCAGAGCATGTGTGTGGAAGGAGGGGCTGCTCCCACTCACTAACAAAGGGAGGCAGAGCTGGAATTTATGAAAGAAAACACATGGAAACATAACATTAACTCTGGCAAAGCAGCACAGCAATCCCCAGCTTGCCACTTACAATTCAAATTGCTCGCAGCAGTTCTGGGGAATAAGGATGAGAAATTGGACAATGACCCAGGAAATACTTTTGCTGTTAGTACTGCCACGAGTGTCCAAGTTGAGTTGCATTTTTTTTTTCCTGGTTGGAGGAAAACTGGCTGGACTGTGCCCAACAAGCAAAGGCATTTGCATTCTTGTTATAAAGAAATATTCCTGAAAAATCAGAGCTCTTGGGAGATGTGTGGTGGTCACTGGGACCCAGTGCTCCGGCACAACCACACTCACAGGGCAGGGCCTGCCACACCCATAAAGCCCTGCCAGAAAACATCCAAATGAATGGCTGAGCCACAAACAAGCCCTTGGGAAAGCCACGAATAGCATGTTTTGACACTCCACTAACTAATGAAAGATTAATTGTATCAATATAATTCCATTTTGTTCACAGTGGGGCAGTCAGGAGAAGCAGGAAGCTGTCTCAGGACGCAGCACTGAGTAGCTGCTTAAAGGGTTATTTACAGATCCAACTTGGCAAGAATCTGAGGTTTTGAAAACCAGGCTTTTTCTAAATGTAAGAGAAACAGAGTTTAATTTTCTATAACAGCTTTACAAACTACAGCCTCTTTACGTGCAACACTGAGCAATACTCTGAGAAGAAAAATACTGAAGGAATATTAAATACTAAAGGAAAAAAAATCCTGGTTGTTTTTTTAATCCAAATCAAAAGGTGCACAGTAGTCACTTGCTGCCTCTCTCCTAAATAGTGTGTGTGTCTGTACACACTTGTGAAAGGAGTAGGGTTGGTTCTCCTTTCAATAGCAGAAGGTAACCTACATGTGAAAGGTTATTTACAACTTTTAAAGCTTCTTTTCATAATTTTCTTCAGTCGTTTTTATTAAAGACTAGCAGTCCTGGCAGGAAAAGTCCTCTAGACATAAAAACCCAGGCTGAAAGGTGTTTATATATAAAGGCACCAGACAAGCATTCGCCGTCTCTGGCTCTGCCCCTCTGCTGTCTGTGGGACTTTCTCAGGTACCCACACACATAAATCTCATGTGTTTGGCACAGGAGTTCTGTGCCCCTCTGAGGGCTTCTGAAAAGCTGCTTCAGCCTGAGCACTTCAGAGCCCTGCTGGCAGGGATGTGTGACCCCTTCCCTTCAGAAGTATTGGAAGAAAAAAAATTGTGACTGTGTTTGAGCTGCTCAGACAGGGTTTGTGAAATGTTATGGCCCAATAACCCTAATGAGGCTCTGGGGGACCTTCTCACCCTCCACAACTCCCTAACAGGTGAGGGTCAATCTCTTCTTCGAGGAACAAGGGATGACAGTTCAAGAGGAAAGAGCCTCAAGATGTGCCAGGGGAAGTTCAAGTTGGACATCAGGAAGAATCTCTTCACAGAAAGGGCTGTGAAGAATGGAAATGGGCTGCCCAGGGAGGCACTACTGTACTGGGAGTACACTACTGTGTACTGAAGAAATGTCTGGATGCAGCACTAGTGCTTTGGTGTAGAGGACATGGTGGTGTTCGGTCTTGATGATCTTGGAGCTATTTTCCAACCTTAATGATTCTATAATTCTGTGATACTGATGAAGCACAGAGCTGACTGTTGGTATCCCTCAGCCAACACTGCAGCAGGCTCTCAGCAAGATCTTCTGTCGTGGAAGAGAATCAGATGTTGTAAATGTCCAATTTAAATAAATAAATAAACAAACGGTGACTCTTCCCTGACTTTGCTCTTCGGTGACTTTGCTGAGAGCCACCTGACTGCCAGCTCAAGGACACTGCACTNGAGGAGGAGACTTAAACTGCATGGGGAGTCCCACTTTGCTGAGAGCCACCGGACTGCCAGCTCAAGGACACTGCACTCTAAAATATGTTTTCAAGGAACTGCCCAAATGTGACAGCCCCAGCCTGACTCCTGCCAGCCTTCATGAGCCTCTGACACAGCTCTGCACCACCCAGATCCCCTGTACATCTCACATCACAGGACAGCAACATGTGGGTTAATCCTGCAAAATCATTACTCAAGGAAAAAAAGCAAAATAATTTGTGTGCTCAGAGTTATGTAATTAATGCCTGGAGAAGAGGCAGAGCCAAAATCCATGATGCTTCAGCCTGCCTGCCCCAGGGGCAGCTGGACCTACACAGCCAGATGGCAGCCACCAGCCTTACTGCATCCCAGGGACAGGGACAGTTCCTGCCCTAGGATACAGGGATGCCCTTCCTCAGCCATGGAGACAGACACTGTACAAACAAATTGGGAGGGATCCACAAGGGTCACCAAATCTAACTCCTGGCCTGTCACAGAAGCCCCAACAGTCCCACCCTGGGGGTTTCTAAGAGCGTTGTCCAAATGCTCCTGGAGTTCTGGCAGGCTGAGGGTCATGACCATTTTCTGGGGAAAGAACCTTTTCCTTGTATCCAGCCTGATCCTCCCCTGACACAGTTCCAGCCATTCCCATGGGTCCTGTCCCTGGTCACAGGAAGCACAGATAGGAGCTGTCCCTCTGCTGCCCCTGGGCTTTACTAACACAGGGCTTGGGAATTGATGATTTCCACTGACTGAAATTTATAGTTGCCCAGAGGACCTGTAAAATCTCCACCCTTAGAGATACTCCAAACATCACCAGCTCCCTCCCCTGCCAGCCTGATCCAACCTTGTAGCTGACTCTGACTTCAAAGTCAACCCATCTCTGCATGCAGCATTGGACCAGACAACCTCCAAAAGCTCCTTCCAACCTGAAGCACCCAGGGACTTTATCTCACTGACAACAGATTGGATGGCAAGAGGAATCACTCTGTAGGTTTTGACAAGGCTGAAATGCCCCAGTGAGGAGAATTCAGCGTAGAGAGAAGAAAGTCAAAGGCAGAACAGATAAGCCCACAGGCACCTGTGGACAGGAGCACCATGGTACCAATGGATGCGGCCTTTACTCCATTCAGGGACTGAAGATTGAAAAAATGTGAAAGTAATAAATAGCACAAGCTACAGTCTGGTATCCAAGGGACAAACCTGAGCTATCCACAGAGACAGATCTTCCAGAACCACCTCAGGCACAAACATGCCCCTGATGAGGACCTGTTGGCTGGATTCATGGCACAAAAGACACAATCTTACTGTTGCATCAAATAAAGCCTTTGAGATTTCCACAGCCCAGCACACGCTGCAATGCTCCATCTCCAGAGCCTGACACTTGCACAGAGCTGCACACCAGAATTAAAACTCCCCTTGTTTTCAAAAGCTGTGTTTCTCCTGCTTATGGAGATCAAGATAATCTCCCAAGCATGAACTACAGCATTACAGAGTGTTGGTTTCCAGAATCTATAACCTGAAAAGACAGATCAATGTGCAAATTCACTTCAGCAGGATGCTACCTTAAAAATGTAAAAAGACCAACTAATTTGCTGCCTTTAGTAGCAGATGAAGTGCCTCTCCCAGAGTTTCAAACAACTTTCACTCACCGAGATATCAAAAGTGCCAAGGGCTCCACTGAACTGTCATGGGCTCTAGTTCCCCATCACTCCTACAAGACAGCAGAGTCAGTACAAACACTGCGGCATAGCAAAACCTGAAAGCAGAGAGACAAAATGAAAAAGTTTGCATTTAATTGCAGAAAGGCTAAGTTACCAGCTGCATTATTCATGTTCATATTTAATTCATTTAAAACATCCAAATTTAAATTTAAAGACAGCTGTAACAAACATTCCCACTTGCACTCGCAAAGCAGCACAGAACTTGACACAATTTAAGTTCAGCTTGCAGTGAGTACACGGGACTGCGGCTGTTAAACACCTTTGATATGAGTAAGATCACATCAACTGAGCTGATAGAAACTAGTTCAGCTTTTGTAAAACGAAACTATCACACAAAGGAGGATTGAAAAGACTAGACCTGATTAGTAATGAAAAGGAGAGAGACCACAGGAGAGGCATATAAAATAATGAGTAGCATGAAGAGAGAGAACTGGGGACTCCAAATTATCCCTTCCCAGTGCAGCAGAGCAAACCTACAAAAGTAAAAAACTCCCAAGTATATACCAGGGAGAAGGAACAGCTCATTGGAAATTAACAGACATGCAACTTCCTTATGGAGGAAGTTATCAAGAGAAGTAAACGAGTAACCTTAGAAATGACAGAGACATTGAAAAGCAAACCAGCATTTGTAAGGGTATCAAAGTATGAGACCCATGAGCCATCAGTTCCCAGGCCTCAAGCAAGAGCTGAGTGAAGGTTGGGTGCCCAGCCAAACCCTGCCCACCACATCACTGCCTCAGCTGCTGTACTGTGGCAAAGAAAAGCCGAGCCCTTGCCCTCCTGCCAGGCTGCTGAGCCCGGCTCACGACCAGGGGCAGGACACCAGCTCAGGACACGGCTTGTTCACAGCCTGGTGAGCCCTGTGCTGGGTTACACTGAGATTCACACCTCTGATGCATTTTCCTTTTTCTCAGGCAGCAGAGGCAGGCAGGGCTGGCAGAGCATCCCAAGGCATCCCCAGCTCCGAGGTGCACTCTCCAGCACTGCACAGCCCGCAGCAACGCTGCAGAAATGCATCTTAATCTAATTAAGTTCTCCCCCCACTGCTCTTGCCAACAGGCTCTTCCAAAAGCTCATCCCTAAGGGTAGACAGATTCAGTTTACCTGTGCCAGATTGGAAGGGAACGGCAGGGTTAGAGGGGAGCCTGCTCTACAATATTCTTCCACAAAATGTGGCAACTGTAATATCAGTAAAACAAAAATGAGAAAATGTGGATGGAAGATGCTGTCCCATCTTTCCAGACCTCATGAGATGCATGTAATCCCTTTATCTCCAAAGCCTCCGCTCCTTCGGAGCGCATAATTATGAAAAGAGTTAGAGCTGAGGCTCTTAATGTCTCTTCTAGGCACTTCTTTATTCCACTCAAGGCACCAGTCACATCTGAATTATTTCCTGGGGTTGTTTGGACTTCCTATTATACAAGGATGATTATGGTGAACCTTGGGATGGAATCCAAGTCGGATCTCAGCACTACCATATTTGATTGAAAGGGAACCTGAAGGTTTGTTGACAGCGTGCCAAGCTCCAAACCTCGCTGGACAATGCCGTTGCCAGCAGGCCAGAGGCTTTCAGAGACAAGAGGAAGAAAACCACCAACAGTGAAGCTGGAAAATGGTTTTACTAGGTCAGATACATACCCACAGATTAGGATTGGGGGAAAAAAAAGGAAACTGCATATTGACAGAGGACTGTGAGAATGACGCTTCTTGGAAATCCCATGGGGCTGCCACAAGAGAATCCTGACAGTTTCTCATGATGCAAAGTGCCTGCAGTCATAGATTTGTTCCTCAAGAAGCACAGGTCTGGAGCACCATGACCACTGCAGCCACTAAAAATCCCTTCCATGTAACCTTTGCCTCAGTTGAGGTTTTCTTCACAGTGATGTTTCCATCAAACCCCATCAATGTTTCCAGCAATAAAGAGCTGTCTCTTAAAAATTCCCTCAGGAAATGTGAGGGCAGCACTGTAAGCTCCTGCCTGTCATGGGTGATGGCAGTGCTGCCATTCCAGCCTCCCTGCTGGAATGTTTCAGCTCTACTCTGGAAGCCCCTATATGACCATGGGTTACACAGGCACATCCACTGGCATCCCAACCCAAGCAGAAAATCAGGCATGTGATGAGCAGATCACATGAATGACAGAATATCCTGAGTTGGGAGGGATCCATAAGGATCACCAACTCCAATTCCTGACCACACACAGGACACCCCAACAATTCCATCCTGTCCCTGAGAGCATTTTCCAGATGTTCCTCAAGCTCTGGCAGCCTTGGAACCATGACCATTCCCTGGAAGCCTGTTCAGTGCCCCACCACCCTCTAGGGGAAGAACCTTCTCCAAACTCAGCCTGCTTGCTCATTAACACCTTTATTGTCATTTTTAATTTCTATGGTGCAGAAAGAAAAGCACTTTCAGCCTACCTGAGAAATCAGAGGACTGTCAGTGCACAATCTGACTCCTCTTACTGCTTTCAGTTTTCACACTGGACTTGGCTCCTCAGATTTCTGCCTGACCTGTGGACACCAGAACTTTTGTTGGTCTAAACCACAGTTCTTGCTCCCAAGGCACGCTCTGATGAGCCAGCTGACTGACCCCTTTCCTGGGCAGAAGCCAAACATCAGCTCCCAGGATTGAGCACCAGAGCCAGACATGCAGGCAAGGAGTCCTAAACCAAAATGCCAAATGAATGCTTACATGGGACCTGGAGTAAACTCTCAGGAGTGATCAGCTTCCCAGTTTGAAAAGGTGAGTCAGAATTTATCTTAAACAATGATTTTAGTTCCTTCCACCTCCCTGTTACCATCCTCCTGAGCAAGACTGGAGTTCTATTTCTCCTTCCTTGTCTGTGCAAAGTCATATTTTTGGCAGCTCCAAAGAAAGACTGATGAAGATACAGCACCTCTGGAAACATCTCCCCTCATCAGGTCTAGAGAGTCCTGACATTCAAACCAGGGAATATTTCTAAGTAACACTGTACAATGAATGCTGGTATTTCCATCTGCAGGGCTGATCTTCTGTGATCTGAAATACCTGATGGCTGCAAACCCACTACTCCTCTTTCTACCAGAAGGATTTTCTGTCATTTCCAACATCTCTCATTCTCTGGAATTAATTTTATCCTTCTGTCATGTAAGAAGTGGACTGATGAACTCCAGACTTCATGACAGGCTCCTCACAAACACATTCTTGTGCTAACACACTGAGGTGTCTCGAGGATGTGATCACAAGTAACACACTTCCTCAGCCCCTGAGCCAAGTCTCACAGGAGTACATATTTTAAAAGACAAAAACACGTGAAAAACTTGGATAGACCATGTTTCTACAATGAAAATATTGATTTTATGACTTCCTTTTGAACACCTTCAGGTTGGAGGGGAGAGGAGATAAGTCAGCCTCCCAGGAAATGGCATCTGGACCACCAGACACTGCTGAGTCAAGCTCAAGAGATCACCCTCAGGGTGAGTATGAAAACCAGGGACCAGTGAGAGGAACCAGCACTGTGAGCAAAGCTACAACAGTTATCACTGCTCATTATTGTGGAAGAAATTAAATAAAACCTTGCAGGTTTTCAATAATGATTTCTTTCCCTATCCAAAAATAACCCCAAAAAACCAATACACACAGAAACAAAAAAAAAAACCCAAAACCAAAACAAAAACCAAACAAAGAAAACAACAAAAAAACCCCCACCAAAAACCCACAAAAAAAAAAACCCCAAACCAAACCCAAAAAAAAACCCCCAAAAAAAAAACCAAAAAAAAAAAACAAAAACAAAAAAAAAAAACCAGCAAAACCAGCATGGCCCTTGGATCAAACCAAAAACATCCTGACATGTATCACTGTGAGCAGACCTTGCTCTCCACAAAGACTCAAGAGGCTGCAATAAAGACAACATATTTGGCACACTCCAGGAACAGGATACCCAGGCTGAGAGAAATGGAGAGATGAAAGGGTTCAAAATAAAAGACAAATAATATAATCTGACTTGAGTCTGCTAAAGGAAGCCCTTAACAGGATGAATTTTCTCAGTACAGACATGTTTACTGATGAGCTGGGAGTTACAGCTCTGTGGCTGCCATTTCTGCAGTGAGGGGGGTGAGCACTCCAGCCTTGCAAATCCTCCTTGGAAAGATGGGGCTCGACTGCTCTAAGAAGTCCACACACTGCTGAAAAATCAGAGCTGCTTTTAAGATTAGTATTGGTTTCCCACCCACTCAAATAGAAAGAAAACAGTGTAAAACCTAAAGCCTTCCCATGCAGGGAACATGGAATCATGGAATGGTTTGGGTCAGAAGGGACCTCAAAGATCCTCTTGTTCCAAGCCCCTTGAGATGAGCAAGGATTCACAGCACACAGAGGATCCTGTGCTGCTCCTCCCCAGACAGGACCATGTCCAAGGCTTGGAGCCAAGGCCTGGGCTGCCTCCCATTGCCATGGAGAGACAGTGGCCCACCATGAACGCGTGCTGATGTGGCACAGACCTTATCTAATCATTCAAATCCCCTGTGGTATCAGCTGAGGGTAAGGAAGCTTCACTGTGCTCCAGAATTATTTCAGCAAATCCTTCATGACTGGTCCTGCTGTTGAAGTCACTTTGAGGTTCTCCCTCTGAGCTGAGCAATGCCCATGTCTCACATCCCAGTGTGAAAGATGCTACCCAACACCACTGCTCTCCATGACTGTTCTGAAGGAGTTTTGGGACAAGCTGCAGATCTCTGTTTCTAGGTGTTAAGCAGAGACATTTCTGACTGTACCTCCATGGAGGTGCTCCAAATGCACTGTAACAAAACTCAACACAGAGACTGGCTTTTTGGGCAGGTAAGGTGCCCGTTACATATAGAAAAGCAAAGCACTGATGGGCTTCAGTGCCATATGGGAAGAACATGCCAAAGCAAGGAACTGAATCTGTGTGCCCAAGGCTGCTGTTTCTAACACTGAACCATCTGTGCTGCAGCTATTTTGTGTCAGCAGGACTCCCATAGCTAAAAGTTAAAGTCTCCTGACTTTAGAAGAGGAATGGCCTGGGTTATAGACTGGCACAGTAGTGTAACCAATCCACTGATGACAACTGGAAGTAGAGAAGATTTATCACACATGGGGCTCTGTAGCCTGATCCTGGCATATTCTGACCGTACCCTGCCACCCTGGTGACTGGGAACCAGACCACAGGCCAGGTTTACAGGTACCTGAGTTTCCTTCCATGGCAATCCCAGAACACTGAGAGGTGCAGGATATGGTGCATCCCACACTCCTGTGCTGGGTCATGCCCCCCTTGCCTGGAGACAAGCTGGAGGGTGAACCTCAAGGACAGGGCTGATGCAGGGCACCCCGAGGGTGCACCAGCCTGAGCAGGCATAGTGGGAAGCCCAAACTGATGCAGGCAGTAAAGAAAGTTTTGCAGCAATGTGGCTATTTCAGCCTGCATTGAGCCACATGCCAAAGCTAAGAGCTATTACTGAAAGCAGATGGCTTACAGGAGACCTTGAAATGGGATTCTGCCCAGGGCACTTACAAAGTCACTCCTCACAAAAGCATACAATAGGACACTTCAAAGTCTTTAAATAAGAATTTAAACAGGAGTACATTAAAAACCAGTGCATGGTTTCCATATCACCCCCAGACAGGCCAGTACAGCCCCCTTGCAGAGTCAGCTGTGGCTGCTTTCCCAGACAGCAGTTACACGGGTGATGGATGTGGCCCCAGAAGGGGCTCCAGTGTGTAAACTCTTCACGGGTCTCTGGTTGACACCCAGTAGATATATGTACATATAACATGTTTAATCAACCTTATACTTAATTGTCTACTGGACTCTATTAAAAAATAAACTTTTTATGGGATGGGAGATATGGGAGGACAATGTATTCCTATGTCCCTATGGAAATGGAAACAGGAGGCAAACCAGAAGGAAAGGACTGACTTCCAGTTGTGTCTCTATTGGAAGTGTCACGACAGACTGTGCAGTGAAGCTGCAAGCAGGATGTGAGAATTCCTCAAAGAAAATTTTGCATTAACTATTTCTAGTAATGTAAGTTTGATAAAGTTTCAGCAGAACAGTCCTCAGGAGACCATAAGCAGGAAAAGGCAGCTTGAGGGAAATAAAAAACCAAAGGGATGGTAATTAGGGGACACAACAGAAATGTAAATGAGGAAAACCTTGCAAAGAGAGGGGAAGGAGATGACCCAATCCCTTAAAGTACCCTGTATCTCACAAGCACAAGGGAGGAGGGTGATCCTCAGGGAGAGACACACGGGGCAAGGGTTTCCACTGAAATGGCAGGCAGGGAGGGAGATGAGAGCTCAGGGAGCAGAGAACAAACCAGCCCTGAAGAAAAGGTAAGGAACAAAATCACCACTCTCTAATGAGCTAAATACTGAGACATGGGGGATAATGATGATGATGATTACATACACCTACAATTGCATTTTCCTTCTCCTTTCCTTCTACAACCATCCCTAACGATTAAAGGAATGCTTAGCAATATCCCTTGGGAAAATACACGAGATGAAAACTCATCCTCAAGCCTCACATGGCATCAAAGCAATCATTGAGCATGTTACTGGAGAGCCTGAAGTGCTCTCTTTGCTCATCCAGCACAAAGAAATGACCTTCCATGGAGTTAAGCATTTCTTACCTTCCTGAGGTCCAGCACCAACACAAACATGTCCCTACTGACAAAAGGGAGGAGGAAGGGAGGCACAACTCCAGTCACACTCAAGGCTGAATCCTTCATAGATCCACACACAAATCCCTGTCTCTGACTCAACATCCATACAGCCAACCTTCCCAAACATTCCAAATGCAACTCCCTCTGCCCTCCTGAACCTGCTCTCTCAGGGAAGGCAAGGTAAAACGATCCCTTTAACGTCTGTGTGTATATATATATATAAAAATCTACCCTTAGAGGGACAGAACTCAGGGTCTCCCTGGCAGGAAGCACAGCCAGACTCCCCTCCAACCCTTCCAGCAGCTGATTCTTCTTATGCAAACAAAGGACAGATGAGAAATAGTTCCTACTGATCTGCCCCATCTGCTAAAGAAATGAGAAAGATAAAATCTCCAAACCCTCAGGGTATGGAGCAGAGCCACAAAACCTGGATTTACCCTTGTTGGAGCGGAAGAGGAGTCAGTCTCTGCTGCTTGGAGCACTGAGACAGAGATAATCCAGCCCTGATAGAGGGAAAGAAGGATGTCTGGGAGAGTGAAGGGAGCCATTCCCCCTGGTGCCTGCTCTGCTCCAGCCCAACCAAGACAAAGGGCTGCCCAGGAGAAGAGCTCCCACCAACTCAGTGCACCCCAAGGGAATGGTGTGCCAGGCCAGGAAACAAGCATCTTTGTTTTATTTTCTCACTCACGTAGAGAGATATTAATTCATCTATTTCTTAGGAAAAAGAAAGGAAATTGCTGCAGTGCAACATGTCAAGAGAAACCAGAAGAGCCAGGCTCACTGAGGATGGGTATTAATTACTACTTGCTATTTTTACCCTGTGTATAACTCCAGTCTCATCTGTGACTTAAGAAGATAAAATCCCCAGTATTCAAAACCATCTATCTACTCAAATAGAAATATCCTCTACTGGGTACAAAGTCTGGATACAGAAAAAGTATAACATGCCCATCAAAATTACACTCAATTTTAATAACAAAAGAAAGAACAATCTAGACGTAGACAGAAATATTAGCTCAGGAGAATTACTCCCAGAGAGGAAAAATCACTAGCCAGTTCCTGCAGGAAACCCTGAAAAGATTGCTGTTAATTATGTAAAGAAAAAGTTGTTTGGCTTCTTTACATTCCTGAAGGGCCAAGAGTTTGGACAACTAAAAATTATACTGTGAGGCCCTTCACTGTTTTCTGTGCAACACACGGTAGACGCCAATAAAAAGCCCCAAACCATGACCACAAGCAACCAAAAGTCCATCCTGCAGCTCTGCAAGTATGTTCAGTGTCTGCCAAGGAGCTAATGAAAACAAGGCACTCTTACAGACTGTATCTGCTCGACATTCAAGTACCTGCTGGACATTTTGTACAGCTTATAAAGCCATAAAATATCACAGGGCATTTACAGATTTTCCAGCTGACAACAATATGAAATAACTGAGCAGCCCCAGAACACAGCGAGTCCTCTGGTCAGGCATAAGATAACGCTGAACAGACACTACCACACACACACACACACACACACGTAACTGGAGGCTCTGCCAGCAGTGTGCAAGATGTGACCAAAGCTCATGGTGATGGAAAAGGAGCCAAGATTCAAAAGCCATCGCTCAACCCCACCATAATGCTGGAACTACAGTGAGACTGCCCAGATCTACAGTGCAGGGCTTGGATAATGCCCAAGGGAAACAAGTTCCTCCTGCCCTCTCCAGGAACAGCAATTCACCATCAAGTGAGCTGCTACCTCCTGCCATGCTGGAGGAGACGTGGCATTGTACAGCCACATAAAACCCGTCGGTGTGGGGCTGTGGCAATGACAAATGACCTCAGGAGTCATGTGACAAATCCAGGAGGTCAGCCAGCTGCCACGGTTTACTCCACTTGTGGTAAGAGTAAGGGCTCCAGGTGAGCAGCAAAGTGGTGGAACTGATACCTGCTGCCCATCAGTGGCAAATATCCTCTGGATAATGTCAACTGTATATAACAAGTGGTACAGCATTTTTATTCTCTTGGTAGTTTGCCAGAAGAGAAGATGTACTGTCAAAATGATAGGTTTAAAGTACAGCAATACCAGCCTGAAATAAAGCAAAGCTCCTTAATCTCAGAATAGGCAGGCACTGGAGTGAATTGCTGAGGAAGGTAGGAATCACCATCACTGGAAATCTTAGAACACCCTAGAGAAACCTCTAGGAAACATTATATATGGGTGATCCTTCAAGGTCACTTCTAGAAGCACTGAAACCACAAGACTTTCTCCATAGGTACCTCTCTGATCACACAGCCACTGCACAATTTTAATGGACTGCAGCATCTAATATTTGCTGTAAAAAGACCAAAAAAAAAAAAAAAAAGAGCAACCAGTCAGTGTACAGAGAGCAGCAGTCTCTGGGCTGTGTGAACAGCCACTCGACTTATTTTTAGAAAGCAGAATTGGTACAACTTCCTCCTTGGTCCACATCAGACTCCATCAGCTCTTCTGCCTGCTCTCTATTCCTTCACTTAACTAACGAGTATAGAGCAGAAATTTCTCCTACTTTATGTGTTACAGCTGGGTAGGAAAGGCAAAAGTAGGGAGCAAGGGGCCCTGCAGCAGCGACTGCAGGGAGAGAGCTCTGCTGGGAGATGCCCAGCATGCTGCAGAGTTCCCCAGCGCATTCAGCCTCAGCTCAGGTAGCCACCCTCACCCTGAGCCATCACCTTCGCATGGTTTCAGGAACATCCAACTGCACGGTGGGGACGTTTTGTGCCACCCAGAGCCAGAGCCAAGCCCGGGTTCCTGGACCAAAGTGCTGCTCGTCCGTGTCCCCCATGGCGTGCGCGGCCCCTGGCCCGGCCTGGCCTCCCTGCAGCTGCAGGGACACGGGGAGGGCAGGCAGCCCCTGGCAGCAGCCCAGGGAGGCTCCCACAGCCAGGAGGGAGCGAGGGGGAGCAGGGAACACAGGCTGCCCTCCCGCTCACCGCAGACACAGCTGGACACGCATCCCACTGCTGAGGGCTCAGCGTGGGGGAGGAGGCAGGGGCTGCTCCAAACGGGAAGGGAGGGAGGCCCAAGAGCAGGGACATCCTGCAGCAGTGGCACAGGGGAGGGCAGAGTGGATGGAAGCTGGTCAGGCACTGGCAGCAGGTGTTCCAGCATGAGGTGACTGCAAGCAGCAGCCGATGGGACCGTGGCTCACTCCGTGGAGCATAGATGGACTTCACCCTTTGCAGCCTCTGCCAGCACTGAACTCAAACACTGTAAGTGTCCCCCAGCTCCCCTCAGGCACAAACCCCATTTTTCCTGGCTGGACCTTTTCCTGGATTCAAACATCAGCAGCACCCTGAGGAATCAGAAGGGTGCACCTACTTCCCTCCACCCCCAAGCAAACTGCAGCAGATGTCACTCCAGAAATGGGTGAACCAAACTTGTTGCTTTGCCATGACATCTAGGAGAAAGGACCCGGACCGGTGTCCAGTGAAACCTGGAAGGGCCAGGAGAGGTGAGGAATTGCAGGAAACTCACTGGGCAAAGACTGAACTTTGCAAATTTCCACTGGCATCTACTCCTTCAGTTTCCGTTGTTGAAAACAAACCCGAGCCACAGGGAGGTTTCTGGGCTGTTCCCACTGTGGCAGTCTGGAAAATGTACAAGCTAATTGGAGCTGGGTAACTCTGAGCACATTGGCTGGGAGGACGCACCTCCAGCAGGAGTTTCTTTTCTGACTGGTGATAACATTATTCAATTTGTAATACAAACAGAAAAACTTCTGAGCAAGAAATGGAGAGCGGCAGAAGCACAAGCTTGTGCCAGGGTTAAAAACAGTCCTGCCCTGAACGCCCACGCCAGCTCCCTTGTGCTGGCAAAGACCACATGGACTCTGCTGTTTCCTTATCTCCAGTGACACATTATCAAGCAGGCCGTGGAGCTGCAGGGGTCACTTCCCTCTGCTGATCAAGTCAGCTCTCAGGAAGCCAAGTGCTTTAGACTCCTCTGCAGAGGCTCAGACATCACCTGTCCATCTGGCCCGTAGGACCAGGCTGCCACGCAAACAGCAGAGGCAGCAAAACAGACGTTCGTCTTTTCCTTCAGTTCTCAGCCAAATTCTTGATTTTTTTGCTCAGGATGAGTCTGCATAAAAGTGTGAGATTCAGCCCAGTAAGAGCAGAGGCACACACAAACTATGCTTAAATCCCTGCCAGAGACAGAAACATTTGGTAGGTGCCTGAGTGAACCCTGCAGACTGCAAACTGTGTATCACAGTGTCTAAATCTGCTGGAGGTGGTGTGTGTAAGAAACCTCGGTAAAAGAGCTAAGTATTACTCTGTTTTTTAAGGGAATTGAATTAATATACAGATCTCTGGGAATTGTGTTTTCAGCACCAGCCAGGCTGCAGTGATGTCCCTATACTGATCTCTCCATTTGCTCACAATTGAAAACACCTCTGAAATGTCCTGCTAAGGGAGACTGCCACCCAGGACAGAGCACAGCTTTGCAAAGAGGAGGTGCTGATCTCCAGTGCTCAGGAGTTCCCACCAGACACCATTCTGACACCACTAGTTCAGGTCACTGGATTTGTTCACTCCAAGCCCAGTGAGACCTGGTGATACACAGGGAAGATTTGTTGTGCTTCCTGCTGCTCTCAGACTTGCACTATCAGGTTAAACATAGTCCAAATGTTTTATAACAGCTTCCACTGGTAGATATTTAAGCTGGGTAAGAAAGGAATTTTTTACAACTGTATTAAACCCAGAAAAAGCATTTCCTTTAGGATTAGGCTGTGCTATCCTGCAAATAAAGTGGGATGAAGCATTTATGTCCCAGCTTGGAGTGCAGGTGCTACACCCGGATGTAGGGTTGGGGTGAAGGAGGGGTCAGAGTTGCAGTTCTGCTACACTGAGAGTTCAATTGTGGAGATAATTTTTATTTTGGCAGGTCTCTGAATTACATACATGCAGGAGATTAACCACCTCACAAGAGAAGCTGGCAGCCAAAGTTGCTGCTCTGTCCTCAGTGCATCTTCCCTCACTTCTCAGGGACCCCTCCTTGTCAGGAAACTTCTCAAACATAAATGGATGCATAAGCAACTCAAAATCTTTTGTTCTCAATGCAAAAACTGAATTGCAATAGCAGGCAAGGAAAAGAAAAGGAGAAAAGACAGGGTGCTAGATGCAAAGACTGCTAGATGCAAACATTACAGCTCAAACAAGAGCCCCAAACATGCCAAGGTTTAACTCAGCACAGCTCTGAGCTCACATTGCTAGCACGCTACTCCAGATTTGCAAACAGGAGCTCACCGAGCATGCCAAGTCCTCTGTCACAAACACACAGTTAAGAGCACAAACAGGCAAACACATGATCTGCATTCCTTGTCACATGCTGAGTGCTGAGATGTACCCAAAACGGGGTCATTTGGGCCCAGCTTATTACAACTGGTCTGCAGAAGCCCCACTGACACAGTCCTACCCTGACTGGCCATGGCACTTTAGGTGAAGTGTGAATGGGAGCAGAACCCAAGTCAGAGGTCAGCCAGGCTGACATGCCCACGTGAGAAGAACAGAGAAACTGATCTTGCTAAACTTAGGGAGAGGGGAAAAAAAAGTCTTCAAATGCTTCTAACTGAGCTGCAGACATGTAGGAAGCAGAGTGATGTGGGGAGTAGGGTGCTCTCCATGAGCTCTGGACATCAGAAAAAGAACAGGTTTAAAGTACAAGACAAAGATTTATATTAAACACCCTGAAAAATCTCTCTAATGATGAGGAGGCCTAAGTGTTGGCATACATCCCCTGCACAGGATATGGAATTGCCAGCATGAAAAGCTTAAAAGAAGAACTATTACTCAGGAAGGGTTTAGAAGCCTACCTGACCTTACCCAGGATTGGGAAACAACCAGGACATCTCTGGAGGTCCTTGATATCTGAGACTATGAAACAAAGTTTCAGACATTCCTTTAAATTAGACAGAGGGCACAGACACAGCTCCCAGAGCACTCCAGTCTAGACAGAAGCACAGCTACTTGATGAATAAGATCATCATTTAATACCCTAACAGCATCTTTTACTTATAGACACGATATTGTCCTGCAAAATTAATCAGGTTTCCACAGAGGTGCCTCAAGAAAAACAGATTATCAAGATGCAGAACTGTCGCTTGCTAAGATGTAAATACCAAACCAGGAGGACCAAAACTCTCTCCAGCATGTCTCTCACAAACAGAACACACTCAAACTTTTAATTAAATAAATACTTTAAATAGCACTTTATATACCTGCATTTCCCTCGTGCCCATTATAAGGGACTCCCTGATCTCCATCTGCATTTTCATACCATCTACTGGGCAGATCCTGAACTACCCACCAGCACATGCAGGGCTGCATACCACGGCAGCTTGTCCCAAACTGAGACCCCCATGAGCCAAGTTTTGTTCCTCATATTAACACCAAGCCACACGCCGGTGCCTGAGATGAGGCACAAGCAATGACACTACCATCCCATGCTCCCAATATTACTAGAAAACACATATGGACAGCACAGTCTGGCCAGCAGAAGCTGAGAGTAAGAGAGGAAGGCGACAGGAGGAGGCCCAGCCCGCAGCCGGCGCTCAGCCGTGTAACCGAGGTGGGAGAACATTTTCCCCCAATATTACTGGCTGCGAACTGCAGCGACCACATGGCTGTTCCCAGCCACTCAGTGCACGCTGTTTACTATAAACAACAACAGTAAACAGAAACTCAGCCCAAAAATCAAAGCCGGGGACCCTAGAGCTGGGTCTTCACATCCCCATGGAAAAAATTAGTTTCATGTTCAGCTGCTGAACCTAAACCATCCGAGGCCCAAGGGAGCCAAGCTGTTCAATGCATCCCCAACTCAGGCCGCCTGTTCGGATTTGCCAGCTCTACCCTCAGTCATCCAGACTCCAAAGTGCTGCCACAGTTTTACACGGGAGCTTCAAAGAGCTTGCGGATTAAACCTGCGCGGCAGGAGCCAGCCGTCGCGAGGGTTATTTTTAAACATCTCACTGTGCACGAAACGCTGAAATCTTGTCTCGCTCCCAGCTCTATCCCAGCACTCGGCTCGGGGCGGCTGCGAAGGAGGCGCAGCTTTTCCCCAGGCATGGTGGTGATGGGATTTTCCGGCTGCTCCCCGGGGTCACCCCTGCTATCTCCAGCAGCAGGATCTCGCGGGGACCTGCTCGGGGCACCGGGCACCAGCTCCACACACACACAGGGGTGACACGAGGGTGTCACCGAGCCCCGAAGGACTCGTGGGGGAGGAAGGGCACAAACCCCCCCGGGCACAGCCCGAAGCCGGGGCCACCTCCTGCAAACCTTCGGCACCCGGTCCCGCTTTCCCTTTCCTGCCGGGAGCGCCCGGCTGACACCGAGACGCGCCGAGGAGGGGGGCAGCTCCGGCCGGCCCAAGAACCGCTCCGAGGCCTCGGGGCGAGGCGGTACCGCGGCTGCCCGAGGCCCTGCCCGGGGACACCCGGCAGAACAACAAAGCCCTGGAAGAGGCTTCCCCGGGAGGCACAGCCCGG